>WEKW01015168.1:0-119074 GCA_013389905.1 Sula dactylatra | reverse complement strand
GAGGGCGGGCCCCGCCAGCGGTGAGCCGGAGCTGTGAGCTGGTGTGGCGAGGCTGCGGTGAGCCGGTGCAGCAGGGCTGCGGTGAGCCGGTGCGGTGAGCCGGTGCAGCGGGGCTGCAGTGAGCCGGTGCAGCGGGGCTGCGGTGAGCCAGTGCAGTGGGGCCGCGGTGCTTGGCAGGTGAGAAAGACTGCTGTACATGGCAGAGGTTGAATGGAGGGATCATGAGCGGAGGGGAACAAGAAGAGTTCACACAGCAAATGTAAATCACTGTGGTGAAACAAGCGCGTTTCCCTACTTCTGCTTTTGTTGGGGCATATTTGTTTTGCTTTTTCAAGAAGAGGTCCCTGGTTTCCCTGTTTGAAAAAGCCTGTACTGTGTTTCTCCTCCCGCACCAAACCCTGCAGCGCCTGCTGGGGCTGAGCCTCTTTGCAAGGCTCCCTTATAACTAAAACAGCAGCAGGGCATTGACATTTCTATAGCAGCTTCCATCTCCTGCAAGGGTGCCAGAGATCTGCGTGGGAGCGTAGGAGCTCATTTGATGTGCAGGATATGGGAATGAAGCAAAACATTCACAAGCACTTCTTATCGTACTTCAGGGAACGTGTTTGATCTGTAAATAGAGCTAATGGCGCACTTCTTTCTTTTTACGTAGGCAGAGAGCAGGCTGACACCCCAGCTCATCAGGTGGTGGCTTTGAACATTGCAAGTGTGAGTCAGGGCACAGACGCTGGGTTGATGTCGTCTGTCGTGAGCAGCGCTTTCCCCCGGGGACGTTAATTGTTACAGACGCACCCACGTTGCACAGTGGCTGCGGTCCCTCCGCCGGTCACCCGCACGGGACCCAAGTCCACAGCTCCTTCAGAGATGAACGGAGCAATCAAATGGGATGGCATCTTCCTCCCTCCCAGGCACGGGAACCTGAAATCCTCTGGTTTTAAGCAGCTGATGTTCCTGGCGTGCTTCTGGCGGAGGCCAGCCAAGTCACCCCCAGGTAGTGGCAGGCAGGGGTTGCAGGCAGCCTCCCTGCTCCGCTCTGCAAGGGTTTGCAAGCGTTGACCCAGACCAGTAGTGCAGGTCCACCCTGGTGCTCCAGGACACCGCTGGTCTGGCAGCAGGGTGTAGCCTGAGCCAGGTGTTTGTGGTGCCCGGACAAATTCAGTGCACAGACAGATTTGGTGGGTTGCTCTGCCACTGCAGCCAGAAGTGTGTGCCTGGGCTCTCCTTGTAGAGCAAGAAAAAAAGACATCTAGTGAAAATTTTAGGCACTGACATTTTCCCTGTAAGTACAGGGCTGGATTCTCTTTCTCCCCATGATAATTCCTTTCCTGGCTTGGGCTCCTGGTGTCTGTGTGCACTCCAGGTTTCACATTGTCCTGAGTAACCACAGTGAAAGTCAGCGTGTTGGCCCTGTGGTCGAGCATAATAAACTATTAGGAGATTGCATGTGCTGGGCTCTGAAGCCCTCACCCTGGAAGAGAACTCAGAAGTTACTGACTCATCAAGAAGGTTATGTTTTGATGATGCCAGCTGAGAGAATGTGTCACGAGGCTGTGGTTTTTCCCGTTTGTGTCTGTCTCAGCAACTACAGAGTGAATCCTCTAACACTGGAAGTTCATACTTGCAGCAGCATTACAGCTGGTTTTTAGCAGGACAGGTACTTCTCCTAAGGTACCGCCTGTGGATGTGGCGAGAGGCCTTCAGCTTGCAGATAGAGCACAAATGCATCCTCTCCCCTTATCTGTGGGATGAGCTATTGCTGTACGTGCCTCGCTATATGCCTGATTTGTTCCCTCCTGTGTTACCCTTGCCAAGCCAGGCATGCCAGAGCTCTGGATGCCGCCCTGCTCAAGAGCTCTGCTGTCAGCCAGGTGCTTCTGAGGATCTTTGGTTCATTCTCAGGCAGCCTTTAAATTGCTCAGCAGTGGTCAAGTGTCTCTGCGTGCTTTGCACTGAGCGCAGGGTCTGAACCACAAGAACCGCTGTGGGTTTTGCGAAGCCGTTCTGTACTTTACACAGGGCAGTGCGAGGGTGAGCGTGAGGCCCGCAGAGCCTGTCCGGGCGCTGCTCCGAGCAGGGCAGCTGCGAGCTGAGCAGGGTGCTGCTCCCGCAGCTGGAAGGCGATGAGTGGCACTGTGGGAACCTTTCCCAGCTAACTCCCAGGTAGTTCCCCGGTACGCTGGGGCAATCGGATTATTCCCCGCAGGCATGCGGCACGCAGCCACGCTACATGCGTAGGCAGATGTTTGCCCAGCCTTGTCTTACAGCCTCCCGGGAAACCGAGACTTTCGCAGCACTCCTCACTTCAGTGCTGTTAGTGCTCTTCTGGTGAGAGAGGTTTTGTCCCCTGCTACAAATTCAGCCCCTTCCCATGTTCTCCTTCGGTGGGCAGAGAAAAGGGCTGAGTGTTCCCTCTTGGTGTGGGGAGAGCCAACTGCTCCTACCTAGCCTCTTTTTTCCCCAGGCTAAATAAACCTTGTTGTTTCAGTTTGTTCAAGGAAAGGTTTCACATTATTGTTGTTATAGTTGGACTCCAAGAAAAGTGCTGATCAATGAGATCTTTTTGTTAAAAATTAAACATTTTGGGGAGTGGTGTCAATGTCTGTGACTTTCTACACCTGCTGCCTTTCCTTCGTAGGTACACGGACTTTGTGCTTCTTGTCACTGAATCTTTGTCATTCTGGGCTGTTCCTGGTCCTAGAAAGCACCTGCAGCTCTTGCCAGCTCGGGCGGAGGTGCCGGGCCCGTTGCGGCGCTGCCGGCAGCCATCCAGGCAGGACAGGCAGCCCCGTCCTGCCCGCAGCCCCCCTCTGTGGCAGAGCCCGTCCCGCCGCGGTCCCTGGTGCCGGCGGCTGCCCCTTCCCCTCGTTTGCCCCTTCCCTGCTGCCTGCCTTACCGGCTTGGCGGTGCAATTCCTAATGAAAGCTAATTAATGTCGTCTTCCCTTCCCAGAGCATTATCTCCCACCTTGCTCCAGGTAGGACACCCTCCTCTCCAGTGTGTAAATAAATACCCCTCGTGGGCAGCCTTTACCGATGGCCTTGCCTCACTCAGTTTCTGCCAAAAGGGGCCACCTCTTCTCCGGTTTTCGGCAAGCCTTTAGCTGGCGATGCTGGGGGTGCAGCCACATTCGGGTACCTCGGCATGTGTCCCATGCTCCGGTGCCACATCCCGGCTCCTCTGACCAGCCTCTTCTTTTCTTTACAGCTGAGTCCTTTAAGGAGTTTGCAGAGCTGCTCCAAGAGGTAGAGCTGGAGAGGTCCATGATGGTAAGACGATATGAACTGTGCTCTGATAATTACTGCCTCGTCACAATGTTTAAACGCTAAATCATGGCCAAATGGCACCACGTACCTTGGTGTGGAGCTTCCCATCAGAGGAAAGCTGGGAGCACTGGGAATGTTGTGCTTTGTATCACGTCTGGTCCATGGTGCCATCGCTGTGGGCCCTGAGCAGCAAAGGGGAGGTGCTGGGTGGGGAGCAGGAGAGGTTGTCCCACGCAGTGTCCGAAACCTGTCATGCATGCCAGGCAGCCGTGGAGTCCCAGGACCCTGCCATGTGCAGCAGGTTTGCTCTGCAGAGCCAGGTGTGTCTGAGCTGGTAACAAGCTGGTTTTGTGGTGAAATGAAGTGTTAAAGAATAAGAGGCGAGATGCATTTTTAGCTTCGTTTTTACCGGGTGCGAGCACGTGGGTCCCCCTGTGCCCCTGCCCTTGCCGGCACAGCTCCCGCAGGGTGATGCGCTGCCTTCGCTCTCCTGCTGCGTTGTGCCCTCTGCCTCTCCAGAGTTCCTCCAGAGTGAGTGTTGGCTTCCCGTTTCACTCCTAATTCCAGGAAAAACACGAAGGTTAGGCTCAGTAGAGAGCTTTTAGAGCATGCCAGGAATGTGCTGCTTGGCTCTGCTTTCCTCTGCCTCGTGCAGCAGTGGGAGCTCGTGCCAGGCTGCTGGCTGGGCCAGCGCCGCAGGGGTGGCTGCGCTGGCGGGACACCACCGTCCGCTCTGCGGGTCCGCAGGCAGGCAGGGACCCGGAGGAAACCAGTAAGAGGCTGGAGGAAAGCAGTAAGCTACTTCTTTATTAATTACATCCCAGGTACAATGGCTCCTTTGGCAGTGGGTAAGTGAGTGGAAGGGATCATTTCAGGGATCACAGATGCTTTTAGGGATGCTGTCCAACTTTTCTAAATCTTTTTTTTTGCACTCTGCTTGTAGGACCAGTCTTTTACAGTAGCTCACTCAGAAGGTTACACCCTCTCACCGTGCTGATAAGCTTTAAATTACCTGAAAGGGCTGTGGCAGTGTAGTGTTGTATCCCCTTCGCTTCCCTTCTCCCTTCTCTGGAGCTCGGGAGACAGCCTGTCGCAGTAGAAGTGGGGACGGGAAGAGACAGCAGGTCGTGTCCCAGTGCCAGGGTGGAGCTGGAGCCAGTGATACAACCTGGGTTGAGTTTGCCTGTGGATTCATGGAGAGGGAGCGCAGAGCATGTCCCAGGAAAGCGTCTTTCAGATATCTGACAGGACTGGAAGAGGCACAGGCAGGCTTTCCTTTTTCCCTAGCTGTTACTGTTATTCTCTCACTGTGACAGATAGCCTGCTGTCATTCCTATTCTGGCTGGACCTCAGGAGAGGGAAAGTCCATCATTTATTTGAGAGCCGTGTTGTTAGAGCCATCAAGCCCAGTGCTGTCTGTGGTGAGAAGTGCCAGAGCATGAGAAAGCCACGGCAGGGAGCCAGCCCCAGCTCTGCCTTCTGCTCACACGGGCTTGGGGCCTTCATCACGCCTTCTCTGCGAAGCAGAAGCTGCCCGTTGCAGCCTTGCTGGGCTCTTACACGTTGTTTAACGTTGGAAAACAGCTCGTTTCAGGACTGCGGCAGCCGCTTTCTGGCAGTGCGCTCACCAGCATGAGCATCTGCTGTGTTCACTGGGAGATGCTAGCAACTCGACACGTCACTGCCCCTAGGATCTTACTCACCCAGCTCGGCTTTGCGTTAAAGACAAGGGTGGATGCTGTCGTGGAAGGCAGGGCTGGTGCAGTGGTGTGCCGGGTGGCAGGAGGGAGCGCGGCAGGGTTGTCTGGAGCAGAGGAGCCGGCAGCAGAGGGGAAGCAGCTGCAGCAGCACATCTTCTCTGCTCCCTTCCCTCCCGTTAGAGCAGGCAGGGCAGCTCGCTGCGGGCAGGGACCCAGCTGAGCTGACAAATAAGTAGCAGTCTCCAGTGTGCTTTGAGAATATATTTGTTCTGTTTTGTGCTTCTCGAAGAGACAAACAAACAGCCTTGCCTCCTGGGGCTGCTCCTAGCTGGCTCACCCAGCGGCCAGCGTACGTTGAACATCAGCTCTCTCAGCCCTTCCCATGACCAATAGGGACAGCGGCTCTCTTCAAACCGGGTGGGTGCAGGGGCTCTCACTGACGGGATTGTCCTGCGGCACAGGGCTGGTGGCAGGCTGGGGGTAACCCGTGTGTCATTTACAGAAGGCCCCCGAAGCCTCGTGTGCCATGATTGAGGTTTTCTGTGTATTACAGATGGGGACACGTGGACACGGATGGGTTAAGTGACTTCACCTACGGAGAGAGAACAAGTTTGCAAGTCAGAGACATTAAAATCTAAGAGTTCTTGGCTTCTAGCCCTGTTCAGCCTCTATTTAGGAGAAAATGAATCTTTGCCCTGTAATTAAACTGTTTCTTTCTTTGTGCTGTAGGTACAAAACGCTAGTGATTTGCTGATCAAACCTTTGGAAAACTTTCGGAAGGAGCAAATAGGGTTCACCAAGGTAAGCCTTGACTGTTTGTTTTAAATTTAAACAGATGTGTTTTTTATTAATATGTTTGACTTCAATTTTTTCTCTCTCTCTCTCTCTCTTTTTTTTTTTTTTAAAAGTGGACAATTGTTGTACTACATTTCGACTTCATGCTTTCAGAAACTTCCCCATCTAATTCTGGCGTTCAGCTGCTGGCACGAGACAGTCCGTGCTGTGACTTTTAGTCTGATTTTTCAATCACAAGAGGCTCCAAAACCTTTTCCTGAATTCTTTGGGTTCTCTCTGGCCTGATTCCAGCACTCTCCATCCTGAGTGTGGAGTGCTTGTTTCGACTGGTGATCAGGAGATACTCCTTGCTTCTTTCCCTCTTCTCCCCTCGTTCATTCAGTGCTACTGAGAATAAAGTTCTTTCCGTTGATAAGCATGTGTTAGAGCGGGAGGGAGAAAGAGCAGCAGAGGCCAGCAGTCCAAACTTGATTATAGTCATAGGGCTTTTGTTATGAAATATTTAAATAAAGCATCTAATGAGTCTTTCACATGGACCAAACTTTTAAAGAAGCAAACTACAAAAAGCAAATCCTGCACATGTTGAGCAGAAAAGATTATTTTTCCCTTGTCTGCTATCAAGAAGTCCAGGTTCCACGTTACTCGGCGGCAGCTTGAAATGGGGCTGGCTCTGTACCAGCTCAGAAATGGAGATGTTTTGGAGAACACTTGGGGCTTGGATTCAGCCCAGGCCATCTGGAGTCTTTGACGTTTAATAAATACAGGATTTGAGAAATGATACTTGATCGCCATCCTGCCCTTCAGAATCCCCCTGTACAACTGGGTGTGTAGAACACCTCTCTGAGAAGCCGCAGCAGCGTGAGCGTGGCGAAGGCGGCTGCCGTCGCTCTTGTGCTGGCGAAGCTATTTGCACTTCCCCGCCGGGCGCAGGGGGAAAGCCTCCTCGCTGGCGGGTTTTGCAGCAGGCTTCTGTGGTACAAGCACGTGGACGTGCCCAGGGCTGAGAGAAAACTCCCTCCTGATTGATCTGTCTGCATTAACAATAGGGCCAGCACATATTTAGGAAAGAGTCATGGGGTAGGAGTCACGAGGACAAGGTCAAGCTTATTTTCCCCTCTGTGTTTATGGAACACTTAAGTCAAGAGGGCAACGGTCTGCAAATGTTAAGATGACAGTACTAAAGTGTCCTTCAAGCTGTTTTCTTCTCGGGTAGCCCTTAAGGTGTGTAAGGATTACTTTGTCTACAGCCCAGAGCGCTCTCTGCTCCGAGGGCCGTGCTGCCTTCCGCCCACGGGTCGCATACCGTGCCTCCTGCTCCGGAGCTGGCTGGTGCCCGGCTGGCAGGCACGTGTGTTGGCACGGTTGGTGCCATAGCCCCGGCAGTGAGGGGCTCCGAGCGCTGACATGGCTTCACCTGGCAGCTGACAGCCCTTCCTCGGTCCCTGCTGACAAGTGGAGGCGTCGGGCAGTGACCGTGGCAGGACGCTGTCCAGAAGCAGTTAAGAGAGGTGGCGGAGGGAAGGGACTCATTGCAGGTGGCTTGGAGGTCTTTGTGGTTTGGCTTTGGTTTTTGTTTCTTATGAGGAACACGAACTGCAAAGGTGTCGGGGGCACCTCGGTGAGAAAGGGCTCTGCCGCAGCTCAGCAGAAGAGCTCGCACGCAGGAGCTTGCAGGGGAGCACTTTGCACCCCACCGCGTTTGCCGGTGCGCCCAGGCTGACAGGAGACGCGTGGGGAGGTAATGCTTTCTCCGATGCCACCCCGCAGCCTGGAGTGGGTGCGAGTTCCGGAGCGAGCCCCATCCCGCTCCAGACCATTGCCCTCACCTCTGATGCTACACTGCTGGCCCAGGTCCCGCTGGGCTGTGTCCTTTGGGTATCGCCTCGGGCACAAAGCCTTCCTTCACTTGCCAGCCTGCAGAGCTCCTCCGGGTCATTCGCATCCCTCAGCAGAAGGCGTGAAATACAAATGAGGACTCCTCACAATGGTGCTCTGTCAGCGAGGGGTCCCTCGCCGCTTCTGCTGCGCCTCCACTGACTGGCATCACCCGAGTAGATCCTTCCTGATTTACACCACGGGGAGAGAGGCCAGGGCTGGGCTGCAGAGCAGACCGGAGACATGACACAGAGAATTTGTGCCCTCTGCTTTCGTTTCCCCTATTTTGGCAGAGTCGCCTTCTGTGAGATGTTTTCTGTTCTCTTTGCAAGATGCTGAAGCCAGATAGGAAGAGCCTTTGAATTGGGTCTTTGTGATGACTCTGGCTGGAGAGCAGCCAGGCAGTCTGACTAAGACATCTGAGTCTGCATTAACCCGTTTGCCCGGGGATGAATGGAGTCTCCTCAGTCAGATGGTGTGCTCCCACACAGGGGAGCCCCCGGGGTGTCACTAGGACCCGCCGCAGCCGCCCCCCTCCAGCCACCTTCCCCCGCTAGCCACAGACCCGTGGGATCGTCGCTCTTCCTGTGACTTGTTGGTAAATGTTTGTGTGTGTAGACATCAAGAATAAAGGCAGAGGGTCCAGGATCCCCTGAGCTGACCCATTTCTCAGCCCTGGCCATGGAACTTTATTCTGCTCGAAAGCTAAAGAGCCAGTGTGTGTTCATGGCTGGGGGTGCAGCGCTGGTTTGGTGAGCGTGTAAAGGAACCGGCTTAATCGAGACTGCTGCGAGCGCCAGGAAGGGCACGGTGGTATCAGGGAGGCGCAGGCATCGCTTGGGAGAGAGCGTGCGGGGTGGTCTGGTTTTTCATTTCACGTTAGATCGTGTTCGTGGAGGCTAGACTGCGAGCTCAGTCCGTGCAGGCTGTGAACTCGGTGCTTTGGTGCCATGAGCCATCTCTGTTCAGCAGAAGCTCTTTGATCCAGGTGTGCCTGGTGAAGCCATGCCTGACCTTGAGATTTGAAAATGAGCAGAGTAGCGCGTGGGGTGGTGGAGTTCTGGATGAGCCAGGGAAGGAGGGGTAATTAGAGAGATGTGCGCACTGCAAATGGGGATGTGGAGCAGGATGGTGGGACTGGTTGTGGCCTGCAGCCCCAGATGAGCACGGTGTTACTTAGCACACATTCCTCTTGACCTACAGAGCTGTGCAGCGGAGCGGTGCACGTGTTTTGCAGCAGATGCAGCTCTGCAGCAGCCCGAGGAAAGGCCCCCTCACCCTCTCGCAGGACAGACCCCCTCGGCGCGGCGGGGCTGGGGCTGGGGCTGGGGCTGGGGCGAGCTCAGGGCGAGCAGGACCCCTCCCTGCCGGCAGCCTCCCAGCAAAGCCTTGAATTTCAGCTCACACGCTGTGGGCGAGCTCTGTTCTGGGGTACTTTCGTTAAGAGCCTTGCTGCAGTCATTAAGTTTAGGAGGATTGGAATAGGAAAAGTTTTCATCCCAATTCCACTTGGGAGGAGACAGCTTTTTATTTTTTTTAAAAAAAAAACCAACCCAAAACAAAAACACAAAGCAAAACAAAAACGTCAGAGGGGAAAAACTTGTTTGGACTCATTGTAGGCTGTGGGAGGAATGTTTACTATGCTCTGGGATGCTGAATAACTGCAATGTTTTTTAAAAAGTTCTTACATAGGAGATAATTTTTATTCCTAAAAGCACTTAGTTAATTCTGTTATTAATATTTCATTAATAATAATAATTTTAAAAGAAAGGGAGGACAATAACTTCTCTTTGCTTTCATCTCTGTGGGAGCAATATCTAAGGAACATCTGAGAGAATGCAGTGGGTGAGGGAAAAAGACCAGGTTAAATTGAGTGTGGTTTTATAGAAATGCTCCTTCTACACTCCTCAATGGCATTTTACTTTTTAGAAATTATCTTTTTTCTATTAACTGCTGATGCATCATAAAAATTAGTTAAACTCGGGCATGAAGTATATTTTCCCACATGAACATGTTTCTCTTTTTCCCGTTTCTTCCCTCCGCCGTTTGCCACGTGAGGCTGCAAGCTGAAGCTGACCCTGCCGCCCATCTCGCGCCTTCAGCTCCTCTCCAGCAACAGCTCGTGATTCCCCCAAAGTGATGCGGGGTTTGAATTTGTTCATGGCTGTCGGCTTTATCAGCTAACGGTGAACACATCACTGTGTGTGTTCGCTACTGGGCGTCCACGTCGTGAGCGCGGGAGCTCTGCTGCAGTTTCAGCAGGATTATTGTTGCCTTCATCAAAATGGGGCATTCTGGGGTGGGAAATGCAGCAGAAGCAGATTCTTTAATATTTACAGGCTTTCAACGTGCGGTGTTTCCCAGGCTCTGCTCGGAGCCGCATTGCAGCTTTGCTCTGAGGAGGCAGCAGGGACGGGACCGGGCAGGCAGGGGCAGGCAGGGGGGAGCCCGGCAGCACCCGGCGCCGGCTGCACGTCTGTCTCCCGTTCATGGCCGGCTGCATGTCCTGCTGGGTGCTGATCCTCCACCCGAACCCCTGCAGGTGTGCTCAGAGGCGGAGGCTCCCAGCAGGCAAAGTGTGTTTCATTTCGTTTTGTTTTGATTTTCTTTAAGAAGAGTAGTCAGGTGAGCTGGGCTCCTCACTTGCAGCTCACTCTGCCTCTTCTAGGATGGGAATTTCATAGGGTCCTAATTAGCAACTAATGGTTAAGGGAGAGTGTTGGCAAGTCCATTTGCCCCTTTCCCCCATAGTCCTTGGCTGCTCCATCTCTCGCTCAGGCTGGAACTGAGCGGCTGCCGAGGGGCTCTGGCTTTGCCCGGCTCCCGGCAGCAGCAGCCGGTGTGCAGGGCAGGACCCCGCACACGCACAGCTAGCCAAAGCTGCGGGTGGACTGACCGCTGGACTGGGCAGCCCGTGCTTTTCCGAGGACTCCGGCTCATTTCTGGTTAAAGCAGCATCTGCTGAAGCTTAGAGAGCGAAGCTTTCCAAGAGCACCTTCCTTCGCTGCTGCGTGACTCTGCCTGCATTCAGGTGAAATCGGCTCAGTTTCTCTTGGTGAGCAAATAAATGAGAGTTGGGTGGCTTCTTGGACTTGGCAAATCTTAATGGGAAGGTAATGCTGTCCTTTGCTGAATATTCATGAGGAACTAATCTGTGCTCATGTTTTCAGATTGCGCTTCAGTCTGGGTGGTTTTTTTGTGTTGGTTTTTTGTCTTGGCTTGCTCTGTTCAGCAGCCAACAAGCTGTTAGAAGCCTTGGCTTGACAATCAGGAGGGATTTGTAGTTCATCCTTCTGCTTTTCAGTTATATGTTAATTAGCCAGAGTGGGAAATGATTGGCAAGCCCCCTTTTAGCGGCTGAAAATGCTGTTTGTGCTGCAGTCCTTTCCACACGGCAGCAGTGCTGCAGGAGCAAGCCATGCTCTGCACACCAGCGTCCATCTCGGCCATCGATCTTGATCCCCGGGGAGAGCTCGTCGCTGCGCACCCTCGGTGCAGCCATGTGCCCCTGCCTGCCCGCGGGCACTGGCAGAGGAGGAGGTGCTCCCTGAAGGAGCTGCAGTCTGGCCTCCAAGCTCCTGCTGCACAAAAAGTTCTTCCATTGCTCCCCCAGGCTTTTTCTTTCTTTTCACCTCTTTTCCACTGCCGAGATGACCCTCTGCTGCAGGACAGGATGTGTCTCCCCGCCGGGCGCTGCCCGTGCGAGCTGGCGGCAGAGCTGCTGCGTGGGTCCTGGTCTGTGGTCTCCCTGCAGCTGCAGGCTCATGTTCTTGTGGCCGCCTGCACGGGCACCACAGCCACACGCAGCTTGTGGTCTCCCCCATGGGTTTGTGGTCCCGTGGCTGCCTCCACAGGCACCATGGCCACCCACAGCAACATCCCCTCTCCTGGGGACGAGATGCTCATCTCGCCAGGAGCCGTGCGCTCCCAGGCTGCTGCATGCAGAGGTGCGTCCCCCTGCCCTGCCTGGCATCTCTCCCCTGCCTGCGGGCTCTGCCGTGCCCTGCCACGGCAGCACCGGGCTCCGGTGGGCAGCTGCTCCTCGCCCTGCGCTTTCCCGCAGCTCCTGCGGTGGATGAACGGACGGCGGGAGAGGTTGGTCCCTGCTCTGGGCTGGAGCGTGGCTGCCGTCCCTCGTGGCCGCTCCGCCGGGGTGGGGACGGCTGAGTCACCCTACGTGTGCTGCTCGCCGGCATGGGGAGGCAAGACAGGACGCCTGGAGCGGCACCTCGGGCGTGGGAGCGCGCTTCAGCCCCTCTGCTGCTGCGCCTTCAGCTGCTCGCCCGCAGGCGCCCCAAGGAGCGGGGCTGGCACCGTCCCTCGCTCTGTTGAGAGACCACCTCTGTGTGCCACCTCCGTGGGGATCGCTGGGCTCTTGTTGGTTGGGTTCGGAGCTGGCCCTCCATCACCGGGGGATTTCGGAACCTGCTGCCGGCGGAGCCGTCCTCTCGGAGAGGCAAGAAGCCGGCAGAGGGGAGGTGTGAGCTGCAGACCCGCAGTGCTGCGTCAGCCACCGGTGCTCTCGGTGCAGCTGCGTTTCACTGCGCTTCTGTGGCCTTGGGATTTGGTGACTCCTCGTTACAGACATGAAAACAAGCCTAGGTTCCTGGCTGCGTTAGACGTGGCATCTCATGGCACAGACAGACAATCCAGAAGTGTGACCTTCCAGATATGGTAATAGCTGCTTCGCAAATGCTTTTGCTTCTCTGGGTTTGGATTTACTTATCAGGGGTGTTAGTCACGAGGGTGGTGTTTTGTTTTGACAGTCCTTCCTGGCATCGGCTCCACAGCTGCAGTGCTGCTTAAATTAGGTTTCGCCTTCGGAGGACTCTGCTCCTCTGGCTTTGATACGGATCTCTTTTTATTCTGAGGCATGAATTTGCTAACATGGAGTTACAGTATCCCTGATGTTGCAGAGGATGATACCAGAAGATACACTTCCCTTCAGGGGTGTTGTAATTGCAGGGTCTCTGTTGGGCAGTAGGTGTAATCGCTGGGGTAAAAAAGTTTGCTGGTCTAAGCCTGCCCTGCTGCAGGCAGTTAAATATAAGCAGGGATATTTCAGTTGGTGCCCCTGCGTTTTTCCGTAGTAATTGTGCTTTCACAATAGCAATGTGCAAGGACTGGGGAAACAGGTGAGAAATCCTTTTCGTGGGAAGGCAGCTGGCGGTAACGCTTGTCTGCCCTTTGTCTGAGGTGCCTCAGAGGAACCGGTGTCCACCAGCACGAGCCTGGGTGCTGAAGGCAAGCTGCTCGTCCAGCGAAGGCTGAGATGGCTATTGCCAAGAAGCCTGACCTAGCTGTTGAATGTGAGTGCCTTTGCCCTTCTCTGACAGCTGCTACCCGCGATGGGTAACACGGGGAGCTGTGCAAGCTTCATGTGCTCCAGTGAACCACCTACGGGCATCTCCCTGCATGTGCCCACCACAAAATAACCTTCCTTCTTCCAGAGGCAATATGGCAGTAGCTGCTAAGAGCAAGGGGCTGAGAAGAAAGCAGGCGGTTAGGCAGGGTCTAACCGTGCTGAGCCAAAGCAGCAGTGTGGGGAGCCCTCAGGCGTCCCACTGTGTATCCCGTTAGACAGACCAAACAGTCTGTGCAAGTGGAATGGGGAAGCAAAACTTCATGGCAGGAGAACCGACTGAAGAAAGAGAAAGGGCTTTATGTAGGAAATGCAGCTTCAAACTTTGCGGTCACTGCTGAATTCATGAGGAAGATAACTGATATCAGTCTGGCAGGGACCATCTGCTCTGTTTCGTGGTGGCATCGGTGTGCGTTTGCTTACTCATGAATTTCTGAAAGGGGGCAAGAGAACAGTATTTCAGAGCTTTTAGGAAATAACTGTTGAAAGATACCAGTAATTCCACAGGAGGCTGGGATTTCCTAACCCTGCCTTCCACTTTCTTGAGCTTTCAAAAGCTAGACAGAGGATTTGGGCATCCCATACATACCCTGTAGTATGTATACACTACTGCTCAGCTACGTGGACCTGGCACTGAGGCTGCTGCCTGGCTGGAATTTCCTTATTTTAGCAACTTAACTGCCTCTCAGCAGGCACTGATGGCTCAGTTACCATCTGATGTGGGTATTTGTCAACCTGGTTTCTACTCGTGGTTGTTTCTTGATTGCCACAGTCCTCTGTGGTTTCACAGTCTTTACCGGGCATGAGCAAACAGGCAGGTCCTCAGCTCAGCTTCTCTCTGGGTTTCGTTCTCAAATGTCTCTTTTGCTCTCGTTCTAGACATTTACCCTTTCAGGTAAATAACAAGGTCATAATTCAGGTCAGTGCAAATACCTTTGTTGCAGTGATTCCTTCAGGAAGTCTTTCTTAACAAATCGGTCCACGCTTCGTGTTTGCGTGCCTGTGGTGGGTATGTTTGAGGTGTACAATAGGTCAGTAAGAACCAGACCATCTGCAGGGGACCTCCGAGAGGTGAAGTCCTCACGCTGTGTACTGTAAAACAGCATTGTTTGAGGCAGCGTTCCCCTGGCTGTATTCAGGGTGGGTGCTACACAGTAAAATTTGTGAAAGCTTTGACTGTGAGGTTTGTGATTTCTCTTTCCACCACTCCTAATAAAGAGATGGTGAGTTCCCTCCCACGTATCACCCTTCTTGTCTTCTGCTTTCATTCTGATACTAGAAACACACAAGAAAAACTTCAAAACAGAAAATTGCCAAACTCCTAACAAATCTTTTCTTATCCCGGGCATGTCTTTGACATTGAAGTATTTGCCTGGTCATTTCTGAGCTATGTGAACAGCACATTACCAAATGGTGACTAGGTTTTTGATATATTAGTATGTCTCGAGTTTACTTGACATGGAAGAGATTGAGAGGGGAACGACACCTCGTCGGTGGGGCTTTTGCCACAATGCTAACATGACAAAATACTTCAAGGGCTTGTGCCACGAAGTATTGCCAGAGCTTGGTCTTGAGGCATAACTAAATCCAGTGTAGGCAACGGACTGCGAAAGCAGAGCAAGTGGGAAGTCGCCTCCTGTTCTGGTTGGGTTGACCAGAATTTTTCCGTGGGAATACTGAATTGTACAAAAGGGCTTGGCGTTGTTGCATGTTCTTATCTGGAAAATGTCAATAACTGGTTCTGCTTCAACTCTTGCACCTACAGGAAAGAAAGAAAAAGTTTGAGAAGGATGGTGAGAAGTTCTATTCTATGCTGGATCGCCATTTGCATTTGTCTTCCAAAAAGAAGGAATCCCAGTTACAGGAGGTGTGTATGGAGTTTTCCTCAGAGTTGCGTCCAGAAACAACACCACCAGCTGCTCTAGATATTAAAAAAAGGGGGGGAAATCACCCCTTTCAGTAACCAGTTGAAATTGATAAGCAACTAAATCTACCTAAAGCCTAGATTCTCTGGATGAGACAGGGAACCCGAGATCGCAGTTCTCCTTAGTGTGTTGGACAGTAGTAGTGGCTTTATGCATTGTCACCCTTATAGTATAGGGCAGTGACCAGTTCCACTGGCACAGCTGGGGATTGGCCACCCTTTCACCTGGCTTGGGGAACTGATCTGGGTGAAAAATAACTGGTGGTTATTATTTTTGCCGGCATAGTTTCCTGCCTAGCTCCTGGTGTTTGCAGGGGGAGTTGTGGCAGCGGGCCCACGGTGGCAGTGAGCAGGAGGCAGAGGAGGGGGGTGCCCCTTCCAGCTGACGCTGCTGCCAAACATGTTGCAACAAGAAAGCAAAGCCCCAGCTGTTCCAGCCCACATCAGAGTAACTGGATCAAATCAAATCTGCCAAACCAGTTGCCAGATCAACCTACAAGCGCCTTTGCAAGGCAAAATTTGTGTAAGCTGTGGTAACACGGCACACCACGTCGTCCTACCTGGTGCTGCAGTTCTCGAATTGCTGGTTTTGGGTTGCAGCTGGACTCGGGCCAGAGGGTGGTGACAGTGTCCTCACCGGTGCGGGGCTGCGGGTGGCGAAGGAGCTTATGCTAAATTAACAAATACACTTCAGGAAAACCTTGTCCTTGCAGAGTGGGGTGAGGTTCTGGATCCATAAATGAATGGGAGCCAGAAAAGGGTGGACCTGAGAAGAATGGCCAATGCTCCAGCCTTCTGGTTCTCTGCAAAGCGTTCAAAACCTGGGCCAGACACCTTTGGCAGGCGTTTTCTTAAGTGAGGCCAGAACTATTTGTGGGCTGACAGATGAATGCTAGTGCAATATTGTCAAGCTGGATGTGATGTATTTTCGTTTTTTCACTTCTCTATCTTTCTTCCAGGCTGACCTTCAGGTTGACAAAGAGAGACACAATTTCTTTGAGTCCTCCCTTGAGTATGTTTATCAGATCCAGGAAGTACAAGAAAGCAAGAAATTCAGTATTGTTGAACCGGTAGGAGCTTCCTTTTCTTTCAGGCCTTGTTGTTTGATGCCCAGATACGCTGACTTGCTGACAGTTGCAGGAAGGGATGAGTTACCAGGTTGGATTCGGTCCTGTGGAGTCTTGTGATGGAGCAGGAGTTAACCTTGCACACTTGGATTGCTGCAGCTTAACAGCTTTAGTGGTGGTTGCTGGAGCTCTGCGAAGCCACAGACTTGTTTCTCATGTCTGTAAATTGATCCTGAGGAACAGGCTGGATGCCGTAGGTAGCCAGGGGTCTTGTTATGAATTATCTCGGACACCTTGTGTTTGGTAAGCATTAGCTGTCTTCAGAGGGAGAGAGTTGTTATCCGGTCCACTTACCTGTCACGGCACAGGCTGCAGTGGTAGCAGCTCGTGGCTGCGTACAGCGACCCTGCCCTGGGCCGGCGGCTCTGCCCTGGCGCCGAACGCGGTTGAGCGTGGGATCGTGTAGGTCTCATGGACAGGCAATCTGCAGATCTGCTCTTGTTCTCCCAGCAGGGTCTTTCATTTCGGGTGTGTTTCATTAAGATGAATGTGTGGGTGGTAGACCTGGGCTTAAGGGACGTTGTGGTGGATAAGTCATACTAAGACTTGCATCGCTCCAAAATAGTAAGGAAAAAAAAAAAAGTGTATATGTAACTTCTGAAAGCCTGCTTCCTGTCTATCTTTCCTCTGATTAGAAATATAGAAGAGAAGTTTAATCTCTGTCCTTTCCCTCCTTTGCAGGTGCTGGCTTTTCTCCACAGCCTCTTTACTTACAACAACCTGACAGTTGAGCTCACGCAGGATTTCCTCCCTTATAAACAGCAGCTTCAGCTCAGCCTGCAGAATGTGAGTTCCTGCCCAGCTGAAGTATTTTTTGCATGTGACTTCTGTTCTCATTTGTATTTAAATGCCTCTGGTGGCAAGGCTCTTCCATGCAAAACAGACTGTCCATGTTTGCATTGTGGGAGGTGCAGATAAAGTTATTTCCTTCTCAGTTCACATGTATTTTCTCCTCTCCTGCACAAGAGAATCTGCAGGTGCTATTGCAGTGTTTTTCTCTGTCTAGAAGGAGCTATTGCAATTGTATCATTTAACCTTGTGCATAAACAAGCCTGAGAATTTCTTCCAATTTCATGAGATCGAAATTGTACACATCTTCTAAAAAGGCCTCCAATCTCCATCTTAATGGTATCATTGGCTTACTACGAGCTCTGGTAAGCTCTTCCACTGGCTAAGTATACTCTTGGGGTAAATATCTGTGTCCTGTTTCTTTTATCCTCAGTCTTTCATGGCTGGCCCTCATTCCCCTGGAACAACAGCCATAAATCTGTGCCAAGCTGAGTTTGCTGCTGGCTCATTAATTGGTCTAAGTGGTGTTCTATAAAAGTGCCTTGATTTTGTGACCTGCGTTGATGTGACTCTTTAAAAATTATTTCCTGCCAAGGAGTGTAGCATGATCTTTTGAGGAATCAATGCCCATGTTTGTAGGAGAACATGCCTGTTACCTAAACAGTAGTGTGCAGAGGAGTTCAAGTGTTTCCTTCTGCTCCACCTAGCCTTAAAATGTATTGTTTCTTTTATTGAAAGAACAAGTGTCCTCCCAGTCATGACTCCTCAACCCCATTTCCATGCACGGTATGTTAAACCTTGTCTCTTCAATCATCTTTTAAGAGCCCAGTGTTCTTAGAGCTGGTGTTTTCCTGTGAATTTGTGGAGTGGCTTCCGCATTTTGTACTTTGGGGACCGATTCATTTCTGCCAAAGCACCAAAATTTGACCAGGGACACCTGAAGCTTGCTCTTTGCTTGCTCATGTTCAGATGTGCTGCTTTTTGTTTTCTCTTAACAGACAAGGAATCATTTTTCCAGCACACGGGAGGAGCTGGAAGACCTGAAGAAGAGGATGAAGGAAGCACCCCTAACCTGCAAGCTACCTGGGCAGCCGACCATTGAGGGCTATCTGTACACCCAGGAGAAATGTAATGGCTTTTATATGCACCTGAATGCGTTAAAGAACATGTAAGCCTGGGCTGCCCTGCTCGTAGCCCCGTGGCGTGGGCTGCACTCGGCTCCCGTGCCCAGGCCAGCTTTAGCCGCGGCGTCGCTGTGGGCTGTGCTGCACAGGGTGTCACCGCCTGCCAGTGCACAGGGTGCTCGGGGAATCACCGGCAGCTTTAGCTGCCAGCTTTCTCAGTGGTGGCACAGAGCTTTCTCTGGGTTACATGAGCCGTGTAAGCAAGGAGCTAATTGCCCTGCGATCAAATTAGATGAGATTTATTACTCCGTTGTAGCGCTGGAGGGACTGGAGCTCTGGCAGATTGCACCTTGGCTGCGTTTTGTCAGAACGATTCTGGTGTCCTGCCCAGCTTCCCTCTCACAGCGTCTCTGAGGGCATTTGAGCACAGCTGAAGTGTTAACCGGCAATGAGAGTTAAGCTGCTGAGAGTGAAGCTTGTTGTGATTCTGTGCAGAGTCAAATCAAACCAAATTCAGTCTTTCGCAAATACTCACTGTAACTTTTCGTGGCCATGCAAGCATGTACCATGCACACTGGACGAAAGCCTGTATGCAGAGCTGTGGCCTCTAAGTCTGCAACTTACTTTGTGAGCAGTTATTTTTTGGATTATATATACAAAAAGTATCTTACATATATTTGTATGTACGTTTATCCTGCTTTTAAAAGAAAACACATAGACAGTAATTTTAGACCACAAACAAATGATGCATGTTCCTGCATGGCAGTGACTGTTTGCTGCCTCTATGTTTCCCCTATAAAGCAAGTATGAAGAGAGTTATTACTCCTGACAGCTGGAACTTTTAAAAGAGGGGGGAGGGATCAGTTGAAGTATTTCGTATAAAGGGGTTCAGGTAAGACAACAAAGAAAAGTGACAATAAATCTAGTGTGATATGAATAGGAACTTCAGAGTGTCTTAAAGATGCTGTTGTCTCCACTGCCAATTTTTCAACAACAGGAAAAAACAGTGGTGTCTATGTGAAACAAGCATTCAAGACACGTAGGATCCTGCCAGTGTAGGTCTTGGCTGGACTTGGCCAAACCAGCCTGGCTCGCGGCCAGAGTCCCACAAACACCCTTTCACCAGCAGCATTTTGGGAGGGCACTGGAGGTGGCTGCTGCCCTGCGTGCCTCTCTTCCTCTTGCTCCTTCAGGCTCTTGCAGTGGAGACGCTGGCGAGGGAGGTGTTCCGGTGGTGTCCATCTCCGGAGAAGTGCGGACACGCAGGAAACGGCAGCCGTGCCCTGCCGGCTGCGTCCAACAAAGGTGCCGTCTCTGACTCCAGCTTCCCATGTGTTTCTGCAGGGGCACTGGGCATCTCCTGGGTGAAATATTATTGCCAGTATGAAAAAGAGGCAAAAATCTTACGGATGACGCCTATGGACCAGAAGCCTGGAGCTAAGCAAGTGAGTTGGTTTCTTGGAGGGATGTCTGCAAACATTGACCCAGCCATCAGGTCTTACCTTCAATCCACCCACGTCGTCTCTTCCCATAAGCGAATAGATGTACAAATGCCACGTCGAGGGCAGCAGAGGCCAGCCTCGCTGTCGGGAGCGGTTGTCTGGCAGGCGCCGGTCCTCAGGACATGCTGACAGTGGGCTGGGCCCTGACGCTGCGGCTGTGGAAGGGCTCCTGGCCACAGGGCAGAGGGGTGGGCTTCGTGTCCCCTCCCTGCCTGGCCGCACAGCAGGTGGTTTGGTGCAACCTGAAGGAAGCACCTCTATGAAGAGAAGTTTCACCTCCCTCTCGCCCAGATGACCCAAAGCCATGCAGGGTTTGGCAGCGGAGTCGTGGGTTCGTTTAACGTAAGGGTTATTCAGGCAGTGGTGACTTGCAGGTTTGGTCTAGTGTGAAATTTCTGCCTTTCTAGACAAGCTAATTTTTATATTTATCCATGCAAATGGGCAGTGAACCTGCAGCCTGGTTTGCACGTAGCCCTCTGGCAATGATTGCAAGTACTTGAATTACTCGAGTCATTAGATGAGTGCTTCCAAAAGCAGTATTTCTCTGCCTTTGCATGTTCACACAGTCACTGGTTCGTGATTTTGATTTCTGTTCACAGAACTGGTTACATGAGAGTGGGACCAGTGTTAGGAGAGGAGGATATGGCAGCAGTTGCAGCTCTAAACTGTGCAATAAGGCAGCGATTTGGGGAACTGCTTCTTTCACGAAATGCTTTGGTTTTTACCAGTGAGTGATGTGTCTGGGAGTTCCCTGCAGTTCCTTGGCATGACCGAGGAGGGGTAGGGTGCAGGCGTGGATGACGGGATCGTGGCTGAGTACAGCAAGTGCGTCCAGCTGAGTCCACCCGCCCTCCTCTGCCATGGAGTGACGTCCCCTGGGGACTTCGCAGTCAGGCATGCTGTTCTCCAGTTCATGATCTCACGGTCTGTTCTTTGGCAGCCCTCTACACACTGCCGCAATAAAATAAAATATATTTTTTGGAAGCCCTTGGCAGAGACCTTGGCAAAGTAGAGTCCAAAACATTGACTGGAGGCATCCATTGTCATCTCTGCCGTAAACATGTCTAGTAAGGCAAATTAATGCAGGCAGGGGCTTGTAAAAACGTAAATTAGTCCCCTTCCCAAACTCTTGCAGTCTGGTAATCTGCGCCTTCGGGTCGGAGCTGGCCACACAACTTCAAATGCCGCAATTACAAGGAGTGCTCTTAAAAGCCCAAAACGACCAGCACACACACAAAACACAGCCAGGAGATTATCATCACAGCATGTAAGCCGGACATAATCTTGGGGGAGGCTGTCCTTGCTGCCGGGCTGTCCTGGATCTGCCTGATCCGCTCCTGTCAGAGGTCTTGCAGATGCAGCAGCAGCGGCAGTCAGGGTGATGAACGTGTTCCAGCTTTGCAGACGCAGCCCTAGGGTCTGGTTGGTTGTAAGGTCTCCCGGGTGTCTCTTCAGAGTTTCCGCAAAGTCATGGAGATCTCACAGTCACATTACGAATTGACTCTGCTGTAGAGTCAGTTAATGCCCCTTTATTAACAGGCACGAACGCAAAGGGCCAGAGCTCAGCCCTGCAGTGCTGGCCTTTCGTCAGAGTGCAGCTAGTCTAGATTTGCTCAGTTAACATTCTTTTTCTACAAGGTACGTTGTGTAAAGCTGTTTGGACCGTGAACACTATGGATAATTGGTAGCGCCGATCAGCCCTGATAAAAATTAGGACCCAGCTGTGTCAGATAACAGACAAGCATGGTCCTGGCCTCAAAGACCAAGCATGAGGTTTGTTTATAGCAGCGTTCCTGCTCTGTGGAGGCATATTGCTTGCTGCTGAGATATTTAGCACTTGTTTGTGGGGTAGTACCATGAAGTCTAGAACATTTTGTGGCAGCGGAGCAGAAGCCTGGCTCACAAAGCCTTTGATCTCTGTTGATGGTGGGGAGGCTGGTCTGTGCTCCTGGTTCCAGTGCCACTGGATTGGCAGGGCACCCCTGGGAGCCTGGTGCTCTACGGGCAGTGTGTGCTAGGCTGCTGCCTAAGGGTGCCGAGGAACCTGAAAGCTTCTCCCGTATTTCTTTCCTCTAATCTTGGCTTTAATTTTCTCTCCTAGGGCACCTTAGACCTGACACTGAAATCCTGTGTAAGGAGAAAGACTGACTCTATAGACAAAAGGTTTTGTTTTGACATCGAAACTAATGAAAGGTGAGATGCTTGGTATTCGAGTGGCCTCCAAACAGATCAACCCTGTAAATCTGGATGAAATTATATTCTGCTGTTTATTAAAAACAACTTTTGCTTCATTTTCCTGCCTGTCCCTGGGTGAACTCTGCACAGGTCTGGGACCATCACGCTGCAAGCACTCTCAGAAGCCAATCGAAGGCTGTGGATGGAAGCCATGGACGGGAAGGAGCCGGTAAGTGTTCGTGAATATGCTGCCGAGCAGTGTCCTCTGCTGGCGGGACCTGGGGAAGAGCAGTGCCAGGCACTGGCAGGCTCCTTTCTGCAGCTGTCACTGCGCTGCTGTTGCTTACCTGTAACTCAGGCATCAGTTCAGCCACTGCACAGCCGAAACGGGGTTTTGTGCTGTTCTGCTCCGGCACAGCTTGCAATGGGGATTTTGGTTTTCCCCCTTTAAAAGCTCTGGAGTGCTCCCTAGTAGTGCCAGACTGTGGCCTTACTGGGTCTGGAACGCTCGGTATTTCTGGCGCTCAGAACTCGCCCTCCAACCTGCGGGAGGTGATTTGTTTTGGTCTGTCCCTGCTCTGAGCAGCGTTTGGCAAGTCTGGCCCATGGGAGCGGCCGCCCGGCACCAGGGTTCGCCCACCTTCCTGTGCCTGCCGGTGTTTCCTTCCTTCGGTCTGAACAAAGCACAGAGTCCTGCATTGTCCCACCTTTCCCCTAAGCGGACGGTGTGACGTGCAGTGCGGGAAAACCCATTTCTGGCCGCTGCCCTTGCCTTTGGAGAGCTGCCTTTCCCTGGGTGGGCTTGGTGGGGAGGGCTGGCGCCGAGTGCGCTTGCTGACCTGCTCAGGGCTCTGTGGGTGCTGCGGCGGAGGCGGGATGTGGAAGCAGGGAGGGGGGACATGGGGCAGTGTGGAGGGTCAGCGTGCTCATGCTGGGCAGCCAGTCTCTGAGGGGATATCTGGGGCTCACTCGGTTTGCATGACGTGCTATTATGTATAAAGGAGTTTTGATTTTTCTATCAAGAATGGCACCTGCTGTTTATTATTAATAAAAGAATACAAAATTTATTTTTGTATGGGATGAAGGAATGTCTTGACACTTGAATTTTTAAAAGCAAGCAAGTAACCAAAAAAACCACAGCCACTGTGTGCCAGACTGTCCAGCTGCCGTTTGTACAGGGCACCTAAAGGACGAACAAAGATTCCTGTTCTGTTTTTGGGAGACCTCTTTCGTAGAAATAGGTGCTCCAGTGAAATGTAGAAGGTCAGCAAAAACTCATTTATTGTGTAGATGACGGTATCTTGCTTAATCATAAGATGACATTTCTTTGGGACATTGTCTTACTGTTCATGATTGGCTTTGGGTGATTTATGGGGTGCTGCATTTTCTTTCGAAAATAAATATCAAATCAGGTTGCATTATGTTTTTGTTTCTTCCTCCTCCATTCCCTCCCCTCTTTTCAGATCTACCACAGTCCCATCACAAAACAGGAAGAAAGTGAGTAATTTCTGTTGCTGTTCCTCTGAGCTGTCGAAGCTGTGCGGGGGTCGGGCAGTGTATTTCCTTGCAGATACACTCGTCCTCAATTCCTGCTGAATAGGCTGTGTATTCCCTCCGTGGCAGCTGTGTAACTTCTTTTCATCACAGTGTCTGATGCTGAGGCCAGATCAGAACGAGTTGCAAATGGTGAAGGTTATCGATTGCAATGTGCAGGTTTTATTTAGCAAGAGCTAGCGGGATGGGGAGTTGAATTTGCACCTCTAAACCCCAAAAGAACAGAGGGGAAAGAAGGTCAGTGAGAGATTTTGAGGACATTTCCCTTAGCGAAGATTATAATAGGAAAACAGAGGTGGCATTTAGTTCCGCGGAGCTCCCATGCCACCACCTCGCCCCGTGCCTCCCGTTTCCCGCGCAGGATGTGCCCTACGCACCGCCCCTGCAGCCCCCAGGGCAGGCTGCTGCCCCTTCCCGTTCCCCCTTCACAGCCCCTGGCTGCAGTGGCTGAGCGTGCTGCCCCGGAAAACGCTGGGGCTTCATTAGCTGCGTGAGAACTTGCATTCTGTATCTTAGAGCTTACTTTAATCGGCACTTTCATGAGCTGACTTTAATGAGCATAGAGGTAGCGTTATCAGAGGCATAAGCATGAAACCTGTTGTTTGACTGTGTTCGAATTACACACCCGGAAAGAATGCGCCTCGGTGTTTCACAGAAGTAAATACACTCTATTTTTAATAGATCAGAGCTAGAAAGACTTCAAGTCATATTATATCACTCAGTGCCAAGTACCGAGTGGATCTGTGCTTTAACGGTGTATTCCTATGTTAGAACTAAGATATGGCTGAGTTTTTCATTGCTGTTGCTCAGAGAAGAGAGACTGGTTATAAACAATTAGCTGAAAATATAGTGATTTCATGGGATTCTCCAGCACAGCCTGTGCTCCGACTGGAGTTGGTCCAGATGTGTCCTGAGGCTGGTTTTTTCTGGTAAAATGTTGTTTCATGTTAAAAAGATAAACAAAAAACCAACTACCCACACTCCCCCCCAGTAACCCAAACCCCAAAAATTCCAAACCAACAGCAGCGTGGTCATTTGGGAGAAACTCAATATAAATGTTTGCACTGAACAGAAAGGTACTTCACATTATAACTTGGACAATGCCTTCAGATATCCCAGAAGAATTAGCAGAAGTAGTAGTGTGATTACGGGAGTTGAAATACATGTGTAGAAAAAACCCCTGAATTTCTGCCTGCTTCATGATGCCTGCAAGACAGGCGCAGAGATAGTCTGCGGTTAATTGGCTGGAACAAAAACCTGTGTTCTGCTTTACTCAGCATATCAAGCTGTATTGTTTTTGCTTTTTAATCTAGTCAAGTAGATAAGCAGAAATTACGCGATCCTGTGATGTGGAAGAGCTTTAACTGCAGATTTTGCAGTGGTCTGGAAATGATTAATCGTGTCCTTATCAGACACAAATTCACATGGGGCAGGGACTCTGATTTACGCTTTTATTATTAAAGACAGAAAGGGGGTAGGGAGCAATGCTGTAACTCAAAATAGACTCAAGGAAGAATGGAGAACATATGGAACTAATAGTTCCTTGTCAGGATTTAAAGAACGCCTGTGCTTTCACGGAGGGATGTACATGATGCAGATGCACGTGCGAACCCGGCTGCGCGCTGGGGTGCTGCAGCTTTGTGTGCCGAGTACGGTCTGGGCATGGGGCCTTCCCAGACGTTTTCCGCGGGGAGCCGTGTGCTGGTGCTCAGCTAACCCTGCTTCTCTTCTTTGAAACAGTGGAGCTGAACGAGGTCGGCTTCAAGTTTGTACGGAAGTGCATCAACGCAGTGGAAACGAAAGGTAAGGCGCCCGCCATGGCATCCGGAGGCGCCGCCGTCCTGGCACGCGTTGCTCCCCGTGGCCTGGAACTGTATTGCGTTTTCTGCAGCATAGTGCTGTTAGTTAAAAGTCAAAGTCTCGTGGCATTGACAGAAGAACGCGTGTCAGAGCAGCAGAAATCCTGCGCGGTCTGGAATGTCGTTGTACCAAATTGCAGTTAGGATTGAATTTCCACCTTTATGCTGTTTTCATTTATCAGTTTCTTATCTTTGGCTCTGAGAAAACTCATTGTTAGGTGGGAGAACAGCTCTGGAAGTCTCTGTACTGTGGGGACAGGCAGGGGTTAACTGGGGTACTGGGTTATTCAGACCCATTTTGTTAAAAGCAGCAGGACAGCAGCAGGCTGGTGGATGATAGCTCACCCTCTGGTCTTCCGTGACGCGCCCAGCCTGTACCAGCGTACATCGCTGACGTGGGCTACAGGACGAAGATAAATCACTCCAGAGCAGCCGGATCCCCCGGCTGCCGCAGGGGAGGGTGGCTGGTTTCATCCCCAGAGCCTTTGGGGGACGTGGCCATCCAAGCCCCGCTGGAGTGGGGAGGAGCAGGGTAATGAGACCCTCCTCGCAGAGCCGGGCAAATACAGCCGTTCTGTCTTTCCTAACATTGGCTAATATTTTCAAAGAATCTGCTTAAACGTGTTTGCCTTCTGTGACAATTGGAACAAATTCTGTTAAAGCAGCACTCTCCAGAAGCGGCGTATTTAGACAGGTAGGGCTTGGCAGCTCGAGCGTGTGTTCCACACACTGGCTGTGCTCACCTGCCCGTGACACGATCCCGGCAAAAGGAACATGTCCCACCTGTGTTGGTGGCCGTGGGCGAGCGGAGCCCCTGCCCGCAGCCCCCTGCCCTCTGCCAGCAGAGCCGGGCGCTGGGGGCTGCGGGGACAGAGCCCCGGTGGTTCCTGCGGCTGGAGCGTTTCTGCGGAGCCAGCACCCTGACAGCTGGGCGAGGAGTTCCACTAGATGGGGCTTTTGGACTTCCCACCAGCTGGGGAAGACTCTTGGCTAATGCTCTTCGGCTTTCTCCTGCTTAGGGATTACTACGGAGGGCATCTACCGGACTGTTGGCAGCAATATTCAGGTGCAGAAGTTGTTGAATGCCTTTTTTGGTAAGAATTAATTATTCCATGCCACTAGATTGCCCTGGTTTTGTATTGTTGTTGTGGTTTAGCCCCAGTCAGCAACTAAGCACCACCCAGCCGCTCGCTCACTCCCCCCATCCCTGTGGGCTGGGGAGAGAATCGGAGGAGCAAAAGCAAGAAAACCCGTGGGTTGAGATAAGAACAGTTTAATAATTAAAATAAAATAGTAAGAATAGTAATGGTAATGATAATAATAATAATGATAATATAATAAAAAGAAATAATGAGAGAGAATAAAACGAAACCCAGGGAATAAAGGGAAAAGGGAAAAAAACCACAAGTGCTGCAACCGCTCACCACCCGCTGACCGACACCGCCAGTCCCCGAGCCACGATCGCTGCTTCCCCCGGCCAACTCCCCCCAGTTCATATACTGGGCATGACTCACATGATATGGAATATCCCTTTGGCCAACTCAGATCAGCTCTCTTGGTTGTATCCCCTCCCCTCCCGGCTTCTTGTGCACCCGGCAGAGCATGGGAAGCTGGAAAAGTCCTTGACTAGTGTAAGCGCTACCCAGCAATAACTAAAAACATCAGTGTGTTATCACATTATTTTCATACTAAGTCTAAAACCACAGTACTATACCAGCTACAGTGAAGAAAATTAACTATCCCAGCTAAAACCATGACAATTGTTTAATAGGGACCGAGAGAATCGGCTTTCACAGTGAGAAATGTCCAGCGTGGCTGTTGGTCCCTGTGGCCCCTCGGAGGCACATCTTCCCCTTCTTTTCTGGGCTTTTTTCTGCAACCCACTCTGTTGCCTCTCTCTTTAAACTGCATTTATGTGTTCGTGGTGCAACCTGCATTTTAAGTTAAGTGAGCAGCAGTGAGATAAAGCGAAGCAGTGACCCCGGAGCAGTGGGGACAAGTCTTCTCCCATCAAGTGCTAAAAATATTCAGGCATGTTGTAGTCACGTGCTGGGACGTATTCCTGCCGCAGGCCTGGGGAGTGGGACATTGGCCAAAGAGAGATGAGCCCTCGCCGTCTCCTCTGCTGCCTGCACGGCGGGCAGCTCCCAGTCCAGGGCTGCGGGAGCTCCCAGTCGAGCCACGGCAGCAGCAGAGGGGCCGTGGACGGCGGGGCACATGTGACACGGGTTTGCCAGCATCGTCCGACAGTCGAGCAGCGGCATGAATCATTGCTCACCAGCCATCATGACTCATAGAACCATAGAATGTCCTGAGTGGGAAGGGACCCACAAGGACCATCGATCCAGCTCCTGTCCCTGCACAGGACAGCCACAAATTCACACCATGTGTCTGGGGGCCTTGTCCAAGCGCTTCTTGAACATCGCCAGCCTCGGCACCGTGATGCCTCCCTGGGGAGCCTGTTCCAGGGCTCCACCACCCTCGGGGGGAAGAACCTTCTCCCAGTACCCAACCTGACCTCCCCTGGCACATCTTCCTGCCATTCCCTGGGGTCCTGTCGTTGGTCACCAGAGAGAAGAGATCAGCCCTGCCCCTCCTCCTCCTCCCCTTGGGAGGAAGCTGCAGACCGCCATGAGCTCTGCCCTCAGCCTCCTCTTCTCTCGGCTGGACAAACCAAGTGACTTCAGCCGCTCCTCATATGGTTTCTCATGTAAACCCTTCACCAGCTTCGTGGCCCTCCTCTGGACACTCTCCAGTAGTAGCTTTATACCCTTGATGTCCTGTGGTGCCCAAACCTGCCCACAGCGCTCGAGGTGAGGCCGCCCCAGCGCAGAGCAGAGCGGGACAATCCCCTCCCTGGGCCGGCTGCGATGCAGCGCTCGATGCACCCCAGGGCACGGCTGGCCCTCTTGGCTGCCGGGGCACGCTGTTGGCTCAGGTTCAACTTGCCATCGAGCAGAACCCCCAGGTCCCTCTCTGCAGAGCTGCTCTCCAGCCCCTCGCTCCCCGGGCTGTCTGTACAGCCAGGGCTGCCGTGCCCCAGGGGCAAAACCCAGCACTTGCCCTTGTTAAACTTCATACGGTTGGACTCCTTTCCCTTGATAACAGCCTTCATCCCCATTCCTATTTAGGCAGTGCAAATGAGAACCAGACCTGACGGTTAGCACTCATTAATTGGCGTGCAGGATCCCCGGGGCCTCGCCCGGCCGATGCTATTCATGGGGAGGTGCCTTGTCCCATGGGTCCAGCACGGTCAGCTCCTAAACCAGCCCCCGCAGATGAGCTCAGGGGGACCCTTTTCCTCAGTGGGGTATTGTGGAGAGCTGTACTGGGAAGGTGGCCTCCGCAGGCAGGCTGTTACCCTGGTCTAAGGTTTTCGCCCAGAAGGACTGGGCTACCTCACTGTGTGCAGTGTATGCACTAGCAAGTCAATGTGTGCACTTCTGCTGTAAGCCTTTCTGTGCACTGGATCTGGTATTTCATACAAGCGTGTAAACTGGTGGGTAGCCTTTGTATGAGAAACGGTTAAAGTCCCTGCAGCAGGTGGTGGGGCTCCGCGGCGTCGCGCCGTGCCGAGACAGGCGCTCCCAGGCTGGGGGCTGGCTGAGGCCACCGTGCCCCTGCCCCGTGGCACACGTGCGAGCCCCTTGGGTGAGCCCCGAGGGTCGGGCTCCCGCCCGCCCGAAGGCTGAGCCCCTCTCGCTGTCCCTGCCCGAGGGGCTGGAGCACGGGCACAAAGTACGTTTACTTTGATGCCTGCGTGCCTCGGGCTCGCACCAGCTCCCTCTGCAGACATTAATGGAGTATTCAAAGGCTTTTACTATTGTTTTTCACTATTGTTTTACTACTACTTTTACTGTTGTTGTTTATTAAAACGGCTGGTTTGTGCTGATGAATAGCTGTACCCAGTTCCCCCAGAGCTGCGACTTCGACAGCTATCCGGTTGTGCTTGGCTGATGACTAATTACTTAGTCTAAGTTTTTATTGTTTCTTGATTCTCACCCTCCCTGTGAGAAGCTCTGTGGTATGCCACATTTATGGTTTTGCCCCTCATCCTCCAACCATGTCCTTGACTTCATCGTGCCACAGAAATTATGTTGTTGTTTGGTGAGGGTAGGCAGCAGCAAAGTGTACTTCCACGCTGCTGTGCCTCCTCCTGAGCTCCCTCGTCTCTGTGCAGCGAGAGGGAACGTTTCCAGAACAGCCTTCAGGGGAGTAGCTGCGAAAGAGGGATTGGAGCTGGACACTTAGGTTACTTTGGATATCAGAAAGCTTGTCTTGGATCTGTTGAAATGTGTCATTTCTCCCAGTTTTGGCTGTGCTGGGAAAAAAACAAACTATAGACAATATGCCCTCACTAACTTTTCATCACTGCTTAAATGTTACTTTCTGCTTCTTCCTTTGTCCCTAGTTAGCACTGCTCCTCAGCCTTTCTGAAATACTGACGCTGGTACTGTTGCTTTGCTTTTCCCAGCCGTGAGAATCAGCAGCTTTCTTCATGTGCTGCTGTAGCTTTGTTTGTCTTGAGAGCATACCCTGCCTGAGAGCATGCTATTTTTTAACAACCTCAAAATGGACCTTATTTTAAAGCCATTTTGTTCTTCTTCCAGACCCAAAATGTCCAGGGGACGTGGATCTCCAAAGCGGCGACTGGGACATCAAGACGATTACCAGCTCACTGAAGTTTTATCTCAGGTAGCGCTGCAGGTCACACCTGCCCCGAGTGGGCAAAGGAGCTTGGGGCTGGTCCAGGTGGAAAGCGGAGTGAACTGCCAGGTGTTAACATCTGGCTGTTGGAAAAGGCAAAGACGTGACAAAGGCTTTGGGAAGAGGAATAGGTTTTTTCTTTTCTTTTTTTTTTTTTTGAGAGAGAGAGATTGAGAGCAATATGCCTGTCGTAGAAACCCCACATCCTCTGGAGAAAGCTGTTTAAATAATGCTGGCTGGGGGGGAGATGCCGCCGGGGACCGGTGGTGCTGGAGGGCGAGCAGGTTTGCCCATCGGCCCTTCGACATCAGTCACGAGTGGGTCGCGCTTCCCTGCCAGAGCTCAGTTTTCTTTCTGGTTATTGCAGGAACCTGTCTGAACCCGTCATGACATACAAGCTCCACAAAGAGTTGGTCCTGGCTGCCAGTAAGTCCCGCGACTGCCCTGCCGACGGTGCCTAGCCCTGCCCTCCCCAACCGCTGTACATCAAAGTCACTTGACAGCTCCGCCAGCCTGACCCCAGGGTGTCCGGCCGCCTTCCCCTGTAGAAAGAGGAGTGACCCTCTCTTCTGAGTGCTGAATTGTGCAAGGGAGGTGGTGGTATTTCTTCCCTTCTTTCCTTTGCTATTGCAGTGCTGTTCCCTCTAACAGCCTTTCATGCTCTCGGAGGGTCTGGAGAGCCAAGGGATGTCAACTAACCTGAAATCAGCACAAGTGTTCCAGAAGAATTGTTTCTTGGCAGTATTAATACATTTATTTTAAAACCTGTGAGGGAATGGGATGTGCTGTTGCCACACAGATGGATAGGTGCTCCCTCTAGGTCATGAAATTTGTTCTGGGATGTTGAATCCAAAGTATCCACCAGCTCATGAAAGACATTTTTCTGCTGCAGCTCTTGGGACTAGAGCCACAGCCAGCAGTAAGGGAGATTAGCCAAGTTACATGGGTACACTGGCAGTGCATCACCTGTGCTAAACTGGCCAGCCCTCGGCTCTCCTGTTGTTATGGCCATTTCAAATAAGCCATAATTATTCTGAACTGGCTGATCCTCAGAGCGTGTTGAGAGCTGGCATGCGGAGATGGAGACTAGAGGGGTACAGGGGGTTGGTCATCTCCCTCAGCATGAGAGTACTGGCACTTGGAAATCTATAGCGCACTCAGAAACACTTTGGATTACAGTATCCTTCACACCCCCATGCCTCCTTGAAGTCAGTGGGAGGGTAGGAGAGTGCCTGCCTCTCCTGAGTTTGGACCTCTGGAGAATTAATAACACGTGTTCTTTCTCAGAAAGGAAAATTTTCCACCACCTACTGATTGTGCTCAAGCCCAAGATTTATTAGTTTCAGAACAGGTTAAACCAATGATGGCTGAGTATGTGCAAAACCATAATCCCTTCCATACCCTCCCTCAGAAGCTTGCACCATTAAGCTTCCCGGCTACCAAGATGCCCCATTATTCTTTTCACACCAAGTGTTTTATTGTTCCTTGATTATTTATGCTTCTAAGGGTGACCTCTTTGGGTCGGGGACTCAGTTTCTTTCCCTGCAGGACATTTTACCATGTTGTTCAGCGTTACAACTACCTGGGCTGGTAAGATACCCAGCAGAGAGGCCGTGTGTTCCCCAGGTGTGCTGGTGTGCAGGGTGAGGGTGCGAAGCGGGGTACCTGGCCGTGCCCAGCCTGTTTCCCCAGCCGTGCTCAGAGGCAGAGTGTGGCCCTGAGCTCCCTTTCAAGCTTCATTTCTCCCTCTTTTCACTTTGTTTCTCACAATGATTACCCTTTGCTGTGTACTCTCACTTCCCATCTGCTTCCCATGGCTGGGTTTGGCCAGCCAGCTCTACGCTGCAGAATGAACAGCTCCCACAGATTTTCTTTGGCTTTATCTTTTTCTTATGTATTTATTTTGAAAGCGGTGGGCACAAACTTTTCTTTGTGTTACTTCTTTCCAGAATCTGAGAACCTGGATTACAGGCTGGGAGCAATTCATGCGCTGGTCTATAAACTACCTGACAAGAACAGAGAGATGTTAGAGCTCCTCATACAACACCTCGTCAAGTAAGCAAATGTTTTTCTCTAAAGCCAAAGTAAGGGTAATAATGGAATCAGCAGAACAGCCTTTTTTGTGGCAGGTTTGCAAAATTGTATCCACCGCAGTCCTCCTAGGAATTTACATTTGGACTGCACAAATGGTATGATTATCCTTACTACCCACTGCATTAAGTGATGCTTCTGTTTCTAATTGCCACTTTCATCCCCTTTGTGACAAACGCCAAGCAGGAAATGATTTCAAAAGGAAAATACCTTCTGACAGCAGAGCTATAATTTGTCACCTCTCACTCAAGTTAACAAGAACGTTAGGTCCGGGGTTTGGGAACAACTGTAGGACCTGTGCCTGTGCGCTGAACATGAAGCATGCTTTGGTTTTACCTCCAGCTCTATGGATTCAATGTCCTGAGCTCTTAAAGCATGAAGGCTTGAGCGTGTCAGTCTCTGCTCTCATACGGGCATGTTGGACGCTTGGTGGCACTGAGCAGCGCTGCTTCTGTTTGCTTCCGCCAGTGAGCCACTGAAAACGTCTGTTACTTGATGATAACGGCACCAGCACTGCATTGGGAAATGGGTATTTTCCTCCCTCCTCGTCACAGCGAATGCGAAGGCTCGGTATGGAAGCTCTGCCCTCTCCACCCCAGGGAGGAGCAGGGGCACAGCAGGGAGAGAGGCTTGTGACAAGCCATGCTGAAGCTCGAGAGCAAGGGAGCAATCTGTGCAGGTCGGGAAGGACCAGGGCTTGCAAAAGCAATGGCTTTTGTACTGACAGGGCTTGCCTTGGACCTTGGAGAAGTCGTATTCCGAGCTGGACTGTTTCAGAAATGAGCAGGGCTGATCTGGGATTGTCACGCCCTGACGGGCGAAGGCGAGTGCTTGGCCCTCGGTGCCGTGCCCCCTCTTTGCAGCGAGGAGGGCTGCCTGGGGCATCCTGCCCGCCATCCGGTTCCAGCCTTTCACGCGTATGTTTGTGTGGTTTTTAGAAACCTTTCTGCATAAGTGGCAGAGCTGAGCGTGTCTGGCATGCAGTCAGATGAAGCTGACCCTGTACTTTTGGTCACTGTGTTTGTTCCTTAAAGTGTTTACGCTTAAATTCTATTCCCTCTCCCCTTTGTGCTGACAGAAACCTCTTTAAGACCAGAGCTCCAGGGCAAACCCAGAATTCATTACGTGTCAGCATCAGAGTCTCTCTCCTGTGGTCCACTTCTGGAAACAGGTAGTGCCCACCTAGGTGGTTAGCACGTCAGTCAACAATTGGTGCTGCTCCCCAGGCTTGCACGTTCCTCCAGAGCTTCAAGGCTGCTGGACAGACAGAGCTCTGCTCTGTGGAAACGGTTCTTCTTTCAGAAAGAAGATGCTGTGTAGAGATTTATTGAAAACCTCCGAAGCCTGCTCCCTCCGTTCAGTCCTCCTCCTTCAGAGAGGGGAAAAATGTAAGCCCGAAGTCAGTTCTGGATAAATAGGATATTCCAATATAAATGATTCCTTTTGTGTATGTGTTGCGCAGATGACTTTTGATTGCAGAGTTAAGAGATGAGCCAGGAGTGGAAGGGATCAAATAAATTGCTGTCAGCATGTTGCTCTCCCGAACGGTTGTCCTAGCCAAACGTGTGTGTCGTAGCTAGAGACCTGTTTTATCTCTGGTAGGGTTGGGAAGCAAATTCTGCTGAAACAAAATGAAGAACATCGAATGACTGATTCTTCCTGTATCCTTTTTTTGTTGCTTGGAAAAAGATCTGTTTGAAAAAAACCAAACTAAAACCTATTCCTTCTTTCCCTCCTCTCCGCAGCATTTGTGAGCACAGCCGAGAGAATCTGATGTCACCGTCTAACATGGGGGTGATATTCGGACCTACCCTCATGCGCGCCCAGGAGGACACCGTGGCAGCGATGATGAATATCAAGTTCCAAAACATAGTAGTTGAGATCCTCATCGAGCACTTTGGGAAGGTACCGGTGGCAGCCCCGGGAGCGCCTCCGCGCAGCTCCTGGCTGCTCCATCACGTTCACGCAAACTGTTGCTGTGGTAACGGTGTAGAGCTCTGGCTCCTTTTTCTGGAGTCTCCGTAGGGGCTGGGATGTTTTTATATAATATACTGTTCCGAAGTGCTTCCGAAGGAAACAAAAAGTGTAGCAGATATGTACCTTGCTGTTGCCTTTAGCTAGTTCCGAAGGAAACCCTGAGTCTAGGGATTTTTGCTTTTCTTTTTAAATAAGAGGAATCTGTATTGAAAAAAAAAAAAAAGCTATTCTATGCCTGGACATTACAGCACTTCACGCTTTCCTTGTCTAGCTCTTGCCTTCAGCAAAGGGCATAACTGGTTTCAGCGGGCACAGTGCAAGATGAGAACTATACAACTATTAATACAGGGGAAAAAGCCCAAAGCAGACAAGTATTGAAAGGTTGATGAAAATAATTCAGCTGCGCATACGATCTGTTCAGGCCCAGGCGCAGGGATGGCGTGGGCAAGTCCTGGGAGGGGAGCGGCTCCCTGGGCTTGAGCAGTCAGAGGGGACTTCAGCGAGCGGCCGGTGCCCGTTGTGCTGGGGCAGTGCTCTGCCCGGGGCAGCGCAGCCTGGCGAGGGCTGCACCAGCATTTGCCTTTCATGGCACCTTTGCTGAATATTTTGGCCTGCGAGCGCTGCCTAAATGGATTAGTCTGCTGTGGTGGATGCTGAAGGTCCACGTGTAGACAACAGCTTTTTGTCGTGTGGTGTTTTGTCTCCTGATGGAAAGCAGAATATCCGCTGTCTTCTGTATTGGCACTTTCTGCTCATATCTGGCGTAATGGCTTAGGCTTTGCAGGGTGGCTGGAGGGTGGCAGAGCTCTATGTTAGTATTTAAAAACTTGAGCAGCGTTTGCATTCAGATGAGCGTACCAGGGACCACGTTGCCTTCCTGATAACAGTACTAGGTTCCAAGGAGTAAGTCTGGTTCCTCAGCTGTTCATAATGCTTTACATTACAGAGTGTCCAATCTCTTATGTCTTAGAGGCAGGGAAAGTTTGAAGCCATCCTTTAAAGGATGTTGTTCGCTGTGAGGAGGATGGAGCAGCGCTCCCAGCAGGCAGGGCAGCACAGGAGCAGAAGTGAAGCTCCCTTTTCAGGAAAGGAACAGGAGGCCGGAGGTGAAAGGCAGGGCTCTTGCAGAAGGGGATGTGGAGTCGGGGTCCAGATCAGTGGTGTGAGAGTCAGTCGTACTGAGGGTTGAAACCAGCCGAACAGGATGAAAGAGCTCAGAGAGACTTTTGAGCATCCACACGAGAACCTCATGAAAATCACAAGCCAGTTTCTTTTTAGGTCTCTGCAAACACTTCAAAAAAGTTCCCACAGCAAAACACGGAATCGTTTGTGTGCTGTGGTCCTCACGTCACTTGCTCCAGAACTGAGCCTCTGTCCTCCCCTCTTCTGCAGCCTGCAGTGCAGGCTGAGTCAACTCATGATTCACACTGCTACTTCCGAGAGCTGGAATTAAATCTTTAATTAAGCCAGACGTCTCTTTGCTTGCTTTTAATTTCTTCAGTGATAAGGTTAAGTTAGTAACATTTATTAGATTGAGCTTGTAAGATCAGCGCCAGCGCTGAAAGTATCTTCAGCTCACACATAAGCAAACACTCTAAATTAATCTGGAGGAAGAGGGATATGGTTTATATAGTGCAATATGAAGACTCTAAGGACAAAGTAACTATTCATGAAGACTTTGTGGGTAATTACTGTTTCCACAGCTTATATTTCAGTGCTGTGGTTAAATGAAATAAGTTGATCGCTCTGGAAACACCTTCTTCGCTGTACAAGCCTTCCAGATATGAGGGTCTGTCAATATCTCTGTACCTTCAAGTTGTTTAACTTGGATTTTCATTTAGAAGGCAGAAGCAAAGCAGAGGCTGCAACCCACGTCTTAAAAAGAGTAGTTTGCGGTGGGTTTTAGCCTGGTTTTCAGATGTTGAAAAGCATTTCCTGAAAACAGCATTCTGTGGTACCTGTATAAGCATCCATGGGGAACTTCTTTCTTTTTTTATTAAAAAGAATATTGGACACTTGTCAGTATACAGGACTGAGGTTGATAATTTCCAAAAAATTTGCCCTGCTGCGAGTAATAATACATGAGCTGCTGCTTTTAAATCATGGGCTGTTACTGTCATAGCAAATTCCTCTGAATCCAGGCAGGGGGAATGCACTGGACCTTGTATTCTGGAGTGGAGAAAACGTACTGCAAAGGGCAGAGCCCCTGCTGGCATTAAGCGTCAGCAGCTGAACGATGAGATTGGGGTTTGGAGCTTGCCTGGGTCTTTGCCCTAAACGCCCCACGAGGTGCTGCACAGGTGGCGCAGAGCATGTCGTTCCTCCTCCCTTCACGCAGAATAGGGCAGACTAAGTCAGGAGCAAAGCCCAAGTGCCAGGACACTGTATTTATACCGAGCCTGCTGAGTGAAAGCGTGAGCAGACTAGGCTAGGCGCAGCTCAGGTCCGACCTTGCCCCTGCGCTGGCCAGGCAAGAGAGGTGCGGGGAGCCCGGCTGCAGAGGTGGCCGGTGCCACCCTCGCCGAGGTACATGCTACCTGGTCTTTGGGATCAAGGAGGTTAGAGTGGTTTTCTCTCTCATCCCCCGTCTTGATTTCCCAGAACTGCTCTTTGGCTGGGAGAAGAAAGAACACGCTTTTAGTTTAAATTACAAAACCGGCATACTTAATCAATCAGAATGTTAATTCCTTTGTTTAAAATTTTTTCTGGGTGACACGATAAAAGTGTTCTTCCATAACAAAGCGTGCACCGCGGGAGCAGTGACCCTGCTCGTCGGTAGGGTCTGGTGTGAGCTCTCGTCCTCTGGGCTTGAGCCGCCTCCTGCCGACAGCGGGGAAGGGACCAGCTCCACGTTCTCCCCGGACGGGCAGCGCAGCCTCAGGTCTCGGCAGCCCGTGCCCCCCATTCGCAGTAACTCACTCTTTAAAACCTAATATAAATTCAATTAATATCCGTGGGAAAAACACAAGAGCAGTTGGTTTTGGTCATTAATGTGGTGTTTCAGATCTCCGAGAGACTGCGCAGAGGCTTAATTCTTTTTCAGCTCTTAAAAAAAGCACGGACATAAATAAGAACCTCTAAATTACCAAACAGGTGCCGTATGACCAGTGAGAAAAGGAGATAAAACTCCTAAGCAGCATTGTTTCTGTGCCAGTATTTCATCCAAGGTAATTTCATAGTGCCACACACTTCACTGTAAGCCAAGAGCTGAAGGGTTTTTTAGCATTAAATTTAAAACAATGTGGCAGTTTTTCAGGTGCTTTCAGTGGATTGTATCGCCTCGCTGGTGTGGAAATCTTGACGTTTCTCAGAAACTGTCAGCTTTAAAGCTTCCTTCATCTGCCCCAGGATAATTTGCTTGTACACATTTTGTCTGTATGTGTGATTTTGCTCCGCTGATGAGTTCAGCGGTGCAGCTGCTGCGGTGGGCGTGCAAGGTGCAGAGCAGGCAGCCTGCCCGTAGGAAAGCCCGCGGTAGGACACGTCTGTAGAGCTGTAACTGGAGCGTTGGCCCTGCTCCAGCCCCGCTCTCTTAGCCCTGGCAGCCGGGGCTTTCCTGGGTGCTGCCGACCCCTGAGGGCAGCTGGTGCGCACCGTCTGTCCCTCTCCGGAGAGGCTGGAGGAGCTGGGGTCGCGGGGCTGGGGCAAAGGGCTCTGTGGGATGCGGCTGCTCGGGGTGGTTTGGAGCAGCCCTGGGTTTTCCAGCCCTGCTGGGTCAGTCAGAGGCGACTCGGGCCACAGACCGCTTCTGTGCGTGCTGGAGAGCAGAGAGGAGCAGGGCGGCCCCTGGCAAAGGCAGCGGGTGGCCGCTTGCCGTGCAGGAGCTGGGTCTTTGCTCAACAGCCAAACTCCTTCCCGGAGCTGAGGGACCCGACGGCTTCGAGCGCGGCTGTGGCGCGCTGTCCTCGGAGGGTGGCCCGACACGCCGGCGCGGTTCTGAGCACCGCGCTGCTGGAGGCTGGGCAGGGGCCGTGGGGAAGGTGTCGGTGGTGGTCATCATCCACCTCTGTGCTGGGCGGGGGGACCTTCAGCTGGAGGTGAGGCAGCAGCCCCTTCGTGTCGGGCTGGGTCGTCTAAACGTGTCTGCCTTTACAGATCTACTCCGGCCCCCCGGAAGACACCACGGCACCCCCGGTGCCTCCTCCCAGGGTGGCTGCCCGGCGGCACAAACCCATCACCATTTCCAAACGTCCTCTGAGGGAAAGACCCGTCTTCTTTGGTGCTTCTGTGGAAGAAAGTGGAGGTCAGTCCAGCTGTTCACTGACGCCTTACCTGCCTCTCACCCCTCCCTTTTAACGCCTTTCCAGGAGCAATGGAGATAACAGGAACAGGACTGCACTTCCCAGGCCATGAACAGGACAGGCAGCGAGGTCTGTTGTTCAGTGAGAAAGGAAAGCAAAAAAATACTCACATATAGGTTGCATCATCTCACAACCCAAACTTCATGGGGATTCTTTGTTTTTCTGTTACTTGCAGCATTCTCCATGAGCTAAACTAAGACTGGTTCTTGCATATGAGAAGGCCAGTGGAGAGATTTTGTAGCTTCAGAGGCAAAAATGCAAAGTGATGCAAATGCAACTGAGGAGCAGAGTTGGTGGGGCGGGAGCGAGTGTGCCCAGGCTGGGGGTGGGCTGTGTGCTGCTCAGTCTCGTCCTGCCAGAGCACATCAGCGCCGAGAGGGTCTGCAGGGCTGGCTCAGCCGCTGGCGATTTTACATCCAGAGCAAGAACACTGGAGTGCTTTTTCAGGACCCGGTGATAGTGTCTTCTAGACCAAGTACAACTCTGCTGTTAAATTCATTTGATTACAAGTATCAAGTCAAAGGGCACATCAATTTAAAATCGTGTTTCTCTCTGCACCCAATTTGCTCTAACTGTCGTGGCAAGCTGTGCCCTAGATCACATCATCACCAAAGAGTTGAAAAGTTTTTTTTCTCCCTTAGGGTTTCCAGGGCTTTGATGATATTTTAAGCTTAATACTACAGGTGTACTTTTTGGCACTGGCAAAACATGATTGATTCAAATTGCTCTTTGAAATCACAAGACTGCTCATGTAGTTAGAGATGGCCTTGCATTTAAATGTTTCTCCGAACTGGGAGCAGAAGCTGGTGTTTGACTGCACCAAGGCTGCAGGGCACAATCAGTTTCTAGCAGCACTTCTGCATCCTGTGCGTGGGTCTCTAGCACAGCACAAGTGATGACATTAATGACTTTTGGAGGGACATAAAAGCACGGTACACAACTTCTCATGAGCAGGAGTACTGGAAATTTAAAAGAAACCCTTAAGTATGTTCTTATATTCAGCGTTGTTTCAGTTTTCTTCGTTCCTCAGCATTTGCGTGAGCCGCTTGCTGTTTGCGTTTTGCTCAGAGCGAGGAACCGTCGCTGCCAAAGCAGCCGTCTCCTCCGGGCTCCCTCGTCCGGCGGTGCTGCAGGAGCTGTGCAGCTCCGGGGGAGCCCTCTGCACTCGCGCGGGGCAGAGACCGCGACTCCTCCGCACCGCTTCCTAACCCGACGGCTGTCTGTCCCCTTGGCTCCGCAGCAGACCAGCACGGCCAGACCCCCAACGGCAGCGGTGGCGGCGGCACGGNGCCCGAGCCGCGCGCCGAGGCGGACGTGGGGAAGCTGGTGGCCAGGCTGCAGGACGGAGGAGCGAAGCCGACTGGCAAGGCTGCCAACGGGGTGGTGGCCAGCCCTGCCCTGAGGACCTCCACGCTCCAGGCCAAGAGACCAGCTCCCCGGCCGGGGATCTACGGCAGAGAGGGTGAGCGTGCGCCCGGGGCCGTGGCTCACGGGGGGTCCCAGCCGAAGCGAGGCAGGAGCGCCGTTCTCCCGAGGAAAGCTCGAGGTGCCCGAGCCAGCCCTCCCCGCTGCGCATCGTGCGCCGGGACAGCCGGAGCGGTGGTGGGCTTCTCGCCTTGAGTCCTCTTGATGTAGCTCAGCAAGAGGGGCTGGGAGAGCGGGACAGCTTGGGATGTGGGCACGGGCCCACAGCCCGAGGGCTTGGTGAGGCTTGGCCTCCCGAGTTGTCCCGTTTTATTTCAGACAGTGGGTACTTTTGGTCTGTTGCTTACTGCAGCTGCTGCGGGGTTCGGAGCAGCCTGCGGAGCCCAGTGCTGGTACCAGTGCCGGTGCTGGTGCCGGTGCTGGTGCTGCCCCTCCTCTGCTGAGCCAGGCAGATGCCGCCAGCGTCAGATGAAGCAGGCTTTCCATGTAGTAGCTGAACTTCTGTTTGTGCTGAGCTCAGCCTAGGTCAGTGGGCTCATAAAATCTGGGCTTGAGTGACGATACAAAGGCCATTAAACACGAGGCAATTTGTACCCAGTCTAACCAGCCATAAGTGCTCTGGATTGTCAGCGCTCTCCTCAGCGGAGATGAGGAAAATGGCAAAAGTCACTTTCGCATTTTGGTTTCTGATGGTTTTATCTGTCAGGCCCCCTGTGATGCAGCTTCTGGCTTCCCAAGGCTTTACTGGGAACGTTTATTTCAACAGTTCATCCGTTGGTGCTAAATATAAATAATGATTATTTTTTGTTTTCTAATAAGTTTTACACAGAAATTTATTACGGGTAGAAATAATTAGTTTGAGGCCAGACCTGAGCTGGCATTGTCCAGCTTCCTCAGTGGAGGAAGGCAGGTAGGTGCTTGTGTATCTGCATGTCTGTAGACATTCTCCCCTGCTACGCCAGGGAGCCGTTCGCAGGACGGCACGCATTGCTGTAGCGGCAGGTATTTGGCGCTGAGTTTTATAAAATACTCAATATCTTAATAAAAATATCTTTTATCAACATCTTAATAAAAGATGTATTGCTTTCTGCACGTTGCCAGCTTCTCCTGTGCAGTTTCCAGTGCTTTTCAGATGCTGTCATACCCTGACAGCTTCACAGTCCTGTATTTATAAAATAAAAACCAGCCTGCATTCTTGACAAATGACTCCTGTGTAAAATGGAGAGAAAGAAGACAGGCCCGGCTGGGTAGCACAAACGCCAAGTTCATCTGATTGACACTACTGGCTTTATTTAAATTTGTTGCATAAATGGTAGGTGGAAATCTGCTTTTGGAAGGGTAAGATAGCTTTTAAAGTTGACTTATACATCAGCTGCATTTAGTGCTTCCAAGTTTTACGGTTTTGCGTTATCACACATAGCGTGCTGGCAGCACGTCCTGGAGCCACAGCGTAATGAAACTGGCTGTGTTGATCCTTGAACATCTACATAGAAGAACGTTGGAGGAGTAATAAAGTTATAGTACATCTGTGTTGATACTTGCAATCGGTGCTAGAACGCTGTATTGAGCTTTTCATGTGCACAGTTTGGGGATAATTTTGACAAACTGGAGAAACCAAGAAGTAAAGGCTGAAGGATTAGAAAACAGGCCTTTTACCGAGAAATTCAGGTTATACAGCTTACCAAGGAGAAAATTTAGGATGAGAATTTACAAATGCAAGTATGGAGGGAAGTTGTTTAAGGACTGGTGTTTGAGCTAGCACACAGGCATATGATAAAGTTGAGTAACTAAAGGGTTGACAAAGCCTTGGTTAAGTAGTTGCGGCAATTCATTATCTTAGCAAATCAAAAAAACATCTTTGACTTGTTTCTAATCAGAAACAGGACTCTCTAGCAGTGGAAGTGTGTAAATTGGAAGGGCAAGAACCCAGCCCTTAAGATGGTTTTGAGCCGTATAACAATGGTTTTGGGCCATTAAATCCATGTAGATGGTTTTGAGCCACATAAAAAGATCACAAGGACTGCTGTCCTGCAGAACTGCGCCCCGGAGGTCTGGGCGCTGGACGGAAGGTGTGGGGTCCCCAGGGGCGTCAGGTAAAGTCTGACACCTCCTCGCTTAACCCTTGGAAGTCTTCAAGGGTTAAGTGAGTAACGAGGTTGGCTGGATCTTGGGGAAGAAAAGCAGCCGAGGCAGGAACTCCTGTGAGCAGAGCAGAAAGCCGGGGGAGAGGACAGGTAGTGCCGCTGTCTGAGATAAAAGCTCGGAGAAGCGGCAGCCCCAGACTGCAGGGATCGCCAGTTTGTGCTATTCGTCTCGCTTTTGAAGAGCGGCACTGCACAGGTTTTGTTTAAGAGAACTTGTCGTTTGCAGGCAATATCATCTTTGCAATCAGCAACTCTATCAAGTTTGTCATCACAGGGTCCAGCATCAGCCCCTCTTTTAGTGGCAGGAAGGGTGTGCTGGGGCAGCAGAATGGGAACTGCCTTTTCCTGGGACTCTTTCCCTAACTTCAGGCCATTGGCCGCTGTCAAAGAGAGGGTGTTCAGGCAGACGGACAGACAGGACTAAGCCCACTAACTTGTTTAATGCCTCTTCATAAACTTCTAGCCCTCCACCAAAGCTTCGTACTCAGTGTTTGTAATCCTCAACCTTGCAGGTGAATACGACGGCGTCCCTAAGCCACGACCCCATGGCGATAAGCCTGTGATAATGCGTCCCCCCGTGAGACCTCCAGACCCACCCTGCAGGACTCCTGTCCCTCCGAGGCTGGAGCAGAGGCCAGATCTGATAGCAGGAACAGCAGAAGAGGTGCCTTCATCCGTGTAAGTCAGCAGCCCTCGGCGGGCACGTGGTACCCGGGGTGGGCAGCTCGGCCCGAGGGAGCTGCTGGCACCCGGGGGCTTGGGGAGCATGTGGGGGGACGAGATCAGCCCAGGCGGCAGGAGTAGGAGCTGGTGTCACCTACTGGGAATTTTGGAAGATCGGGAGGAGAAATACCACACTGGTTTCCAGCAGCAGTGGCGTGCAACGGCTGGAGCCTGTGGACGTCCCCTTTGACACCCGCGCAAGCGCGGGTTTGAATGTCACGTTGGAAAGCTGTACAGAGAGCACGGCCTGAGAGGGGAGCGTGGCTGTAGCAAAGGCAAACACACATGGGAAAACAAAGCTCTGAACCTTCTCAAGCACAGCCCTGGGGCTGAGCTTTGTCCTGTCACCTTCTCCGCTATTTCTCGTGACAGTGAAGCTGGAGAGCCCCTCCCTGCCTGGCTCTGAGCAAGCCTCTTAAATGAGATGCTTCCCGGGAAAGGACAAGATCCAGCTTGGACGTCTCTTAGTGAAATTGGATGGGGTTCAGCTTCATCATCAAATTTCTTCCAGATTTTAAAGAGACAGAAGGAAAAAAGGGTGACTAAATACACGGGGATCTCAGCCCAGCAGCCAGGGCCGGTTTAGTGCAGGGGCTGTAACCCGGGTGCTGCCACGGAGCTCGCTCCTGCTGCACAGCCAGCAAAGATGGGCATTTCGTTCCCATCGCAGCAGGGCAGCACCCCAAGTCGGCACTAGCACCTCTCACGAGGTGTCACGAGTGCCGAGCTCCGCAGCCATCTGCCGTGGGAGAGCTCCCGAGCTCGCTCTGCGCTGGCCCCGCGCTCTGCGGAGAGCCCCCAGCCGCGCCGCGCCGCGCCGCGCAGCTGACCCAAGTCCTGCGCCTTCACTCCGTGGTCCAGCAAAGGTGCCGTGGGGTTCAGCTCCGCTCCTGCAGGGCAGGAGCAGGCCTCGCCTTTGCCCTCCTGAATCGCTTGCTAGAACTTTTCTTCCTATGAGGAGAGTTGGAAGGTAAATATGAAGCACATAAAAACTGAAGGAGAGGCCCTAAAAAGTGGTGGATGCAGGTTTATAAACCAGCATGTAGGATTATAAGCGAGAGCATGGAAATAAGCAGTCCAGCCAAAAGCGATCAAGGGCTGCCAGGGCAGGGCGGCGTGAAGGCAGAGGGGAATGGAGCTGGCAGCATGAGGAGCGCAGCTGCTGCCTCAGCAGAAAAGACATCGTTCGAAGGTGATCGTCTTCGGTGTCTGCTAATGCTACTGTTCTTTTCCCAGGCACAGACGAGATCTAGTGAGCAAACTGCCTTATCAGATAACTGGAGTGACCTCTCTTGTTCTCTTTGCAGGGTGGCCTCTAGGACAAAATTCTTTGAGACGGCTTCCCGAAGAACAAGCAAGTAAGCCTGGCCCTGAGAAGCTGGCATGTAAATAAAAGCAGCCCTGCTGTGTAGGGTGCTGCCTCTGAGGCAGAGCGAGTCAGCCCGGGAAGCCCCAGCCCTGACCTTTCTTGCCTCATACTCGTGGGCAGAAGATGGGTCTCAGCTAAAATGCTGGAACTAAACAAAGAGCACAAAGTGTCAAATGTGAATCCAGATCCAGACTTGATAAGTTAAATGTAAATCTGCTAAGTAATAAATATATCTATGGATTCCTTTTGTCATGTGTGTGGATCTAAGTCAGCGTAGTGCACTTGTCCTTGCTTCTCAGCCGTTGCGAAGAGCAGAGATAAGATCATGGGATTGATGAGGAGGGCTGGTTAGATCGCAGCAGCTGATCAGAGATGCGAGACCAGAGAGTGGATGGGCCTACACACAATGTATGTGCAGGCGTAGCTCCACCACAGAGAGGTACGGCGTGATGGAGTGATAGCTTGGGCACCGAAGCCTGCGGGCTAGGCTGGGGTGGCAGGGCTTTGAATTGCAAGCATTGCGGTTTGTGGCAGCGGATTCCATCTGCAATAATATCTGCTCAAGTAAGCTTCAGCTTCCTGCTTTTAAAGATCACCAACCTCTGCCAAAACTGCGTGAGCAGGTTTGCACGTACGTGCTAAATGTTGTCTGTTAGTGTTGGCATTGAGTTCGCTTGTTATATTGAAAAATACATCCCGACCTGACAGTTACCCAGCCCTCTTTTTACGATTGTGGATCTGAGTTTGAGCTTGCTTGTTGCATTAATTTATTTTTCTGCATTCTTCTACTTCCTTATATACAGTTCTTCATCACCGCAAGGCAGGATCCCAGGTGATGAGAGCTGAGGCTAAAGGTACGTGTTTATGACAGTAAATCAAATAATAACCGAAAGCACACGTTACACAAACTTAGCATTTACGGGGTGGTGGGAGTCCAGCGGAGGCAATGGGGGAGTCTCAAAAGAAAGATCAGGAGAAATGCCCTTCCTGTAGGAGACCCTTGCAGAAGGAAAGATGGAGACTGGAGGTGGTCCGTGCTCTTTGTTGCAGGGGTGGTCTGGCGGGATGGAGTAGATCTGCCTGCTCTGCCCTTCCCGAGCCTCCTCACTGCAGCGCTGTGCAAACGGCAGTGCCGAGATCTGGGCTTGCTCTGGTCGTGGGTTTGCCATCGCTGATGAATTTACACTGCTGCATAGAACTTTCTTGTTTTCTTCTTCCAGACTTTGTAACCACCTCAGCCCAGCTAGACCCAGGAGATTTTCTGTGCTTGTGAAACGGACGTGTCACAGCTAAGACTTTTGCAGTTCCAGTGCCCCTGGAGAGCAGCTATCTTACTGAACGATAATTTCAGAGCATGCTGTCATAAGTGGCTCAAGAAATTAGAAGAGAGGGAGATAACGATGGAGAGAAGACCCAACCCAGCTGTTTGTGTTGAACTGTTCCCAGTCCTTCCGCCGCTCCTCTCCGCATAGGCTGTGAAGGTTGCTCGTGTGTGCCCTTGCAGGTGACAGGCAGCGTCTGCAGGGCTGGGCGAGCGCCGGCAGCGCTGGGCAGAGCCATCCAGCCGACGGGCTCTGGAAGGGACAGCGGAGGACGGGAGTGGCCGTTTACCTGCTCACTTTTTGGGAAATGCGCTTTGGCAAGGGTGACCTTGGGCAGAGGATGGAATCGAAATGCAAGGGGCTGACTCCCCGTGCTGGGGTGCAAGGGTAGAATGACTGGAGTTTGGGTTGGCCCCCCTTGCCATGAGAAGCTCCTTCCTTTATGTTAAGTTTTCCTGGCTCAGTAAGCTATTACTGTGGTTTTTGGTGTGTAGCAGAGCAGCGTATGTTACTGGAAACGCTGCTTGTGCTAAGGCAGGCAGGACAGATGCGGCTGTGCCAGGGGGCGCTGCCTGAGCGGGACTGCATCCCCTGCCTGCGGGTCGCCTCTCCGGGCAGCACCGGGTGGGTCAGCAGCCTCCGAGAGCACAGGTGGGAGAAGGAGGCGGCAGGCACTCGTCCTCCTCCTCCTCCTCCTCCCGCTCCTCATCCTCCTCCTCCCGCCTGAGCCACTCTCCCACCAGATCCGCTTCCCACAGCCCCACCAAGAAGTCTGTGTCCCGGGGTTCGTCTGGTGGGCCAGCACAGAGGTGGCGAGGAACTGAAACTCGCTGAACATGGGTCAAAGCCCACCATTTTTCTAAGAGGCACCCAGTTTCTTGTTTGCTTGTTAGGTTAATTTCTGATCCAAGAGATGTCCAGTCTCTTTTCCTCAGCAGTGGCCGTGTAGACGTTGCCCTTTGGTCTGGAAGGGTTTCTCCTGGCCAGGACCGCCCCTAGTACCCCTGTTAACAGTAGAGGCTTATTTGTGCTTCCAGCTGACACCAGGGCTCAGTTCCTGAGCCGTAGCATTTACCTGTAAATAGGCAATGAGCAGCTTTCCTGCTTCCTCTCACCAGCCCAGAGGCGGCTTCCCTGTTTTGAATCATTTTCCTTGGGTGCTGGGAGCATTCCCAAAACAGTGGCCAAACACCCCCATTAGCTGCTTCGCGGGTGCTCCATCCTCCCGCGCGCGCTTTGTGTCCCGCCTGGCGCAGGTTTGCCGGCGGGTCCTTCCCGTGCTCTCCTGACGCTTGCCTCGTGTGCGCATCCAGCGCCTGTCTGCTTGATTGCTGAATGTAATTCTGGCGTTACTGGACACACACGCGTCGTCTCAATGGTGCTTCCGCTCCCTCGGCCCTTGGCGGTACCCCAGCTGCTCGCTCCTGTACGCCTGCTTTGAACAGTGGCATGTAAAAGTGGCTTTAAAAACAAACAACAAAACAGTGATAACGCCTAGAATGTATTACGCACACCGGCGTCTCAGGGCTTTTCAAAGCTACGGTGAGCCCTTTCTGCTGCACCCTCTCGCGAGCGGCTGGGAGGTGTGAGCAGCACCAAAACAGAGCACATCGGGTTTTTCTGATAAGGTATCCAAGAGAGCTGCGAGGCAGCGAGGCTGAAGGAGGGAGAGGGGTGTCCTGACCAGCCCAGAGTTGCTGTGATGGCTGGGGAAGCCTCTCCAGCAGCCCACAAGCTCGGCTGCAGGCAGTCCGGCCCCTGGTCTCCTGCTGCGGGCTGGCGCCCGAGCCTGCCCTTTGGTGACTCCGTCACCTCCCGGGGTGGCTGTCCCAGAGGCGTCAGGCCAGCGGTTCCTCCACAGAAGGCCAGCGGTTCCCAAAATGCCTTTCCCTCTCAGGGCCGTGCTTTGAGGACACCTCAAGGCTGTCGGTTTGGGAAGCGCCCGGGCTTCTGCGGACGTGGATGGCGCGGGTGGTGGCACCCCAACACTGCGCGTGGATGCTGTGCAGCGCTGGCGCCCGCAGTGCCCGTCCCGTCGGAATGGTGGCCGTTGCATCCCCCACGCTGCTCGCACACGGTCAGCCTCGCGCTCGCTGCCCGGCGCGGACCTGCGGGACAGAGCTGGGGTCCGTGGGAAGAAAGAAATCCGAGGGAGTTTGGGTTTAAGTCTGACATTGTGAACAATGGAGGGAAGCAGCTTATTAGAAACATATTTCGTTGTGTCCTTTTAAAGTAATTTGTCACATGTGTGTCTGTGCTGGTTTTTCCTCCTCCGTGCGCACAGCTGAACGCTGGGGACCAGTGGAGGAGTGGCTGTAGGGTGTTCGGTTGTGCTGGTGGAGGGCTGTGGGGCACAATCCCTACTGCCAGTGCCACGGGAGCGACACAGCCAGGAACGTGGGATTTGCCCCATGCAGTGTGGCAGGGCCCCTGGACATCAGCCCTCGGAGCTCTTTTGTCATGTAAAAGCGTAGATTACTTCAAGTGTTTATAAAGTTTCCATGAAGCAAAACCCAGGAAAGTCTAAGTGTGCTTTTTTCCTACTTCAGACAATGTTCCGGTGTGGCTCTGCTGTGCAGATCCCAGTGCCGGGGTCCCATGGACAGCACAGGACCCGTCCCAGCAGCCGGGGACGCAGCTGACCCTCCCTGCGTGTGACCAGGGCGTGCGAGCGCGGTGCGGGGAGTGGGTCTGCCCAGGGGTGGGTTGTTCTGCCGGTTCCAGAGAGGCATGTTTGATAGCATGTGTGTTTTAAATGTTTTCTCATTTTTAACTTCAGCTCACTGGTTCTTGTTCAGCTGCCTCTGTCAGCGTAAGCACCTTTCTACTTATTTATGATCACTGCAGGCACAGCACCAGCTTCTTTCCATCTACTGGGCATCTTTTTCCCCTCCTCACAACTGTTTTCCCATCCCTCTCAACTCTGACATTGTGCGCTAGCATTTGCTTTTCAGGCTTCTTGCTTTTGTTTGACAGAAAGACCTCTCACAGGAGAAAGCAGCTTTCTCTGTTAAATGGGACCCTTGCAACCTGCTTCTGAGCCTGAATTTATGGAGAAGCTCCCGACGGAGGCGACCGGGCGAGCTCGCAGCGGCGTGCGAGGTGCCGGCAGAGGGAGGGTGCTCTGGGGGACGCGTGGGGCGGGCGAGCCGCCCTCTGCCCTGTGCACGCTCTGCTTCCCTCCCCGAAGAGGAGGTGCGGCCTCTGTCCACAAGGTTTCCTAAATACACCGCTCGCTTCTTGGTCGAGGGATTTATTAATCGTTTTGAAGCTAATACCGTGTGGATGGGAAAGGCCGCAGCTCGGGAACCGCTCCAGCAGTTTGAGATGAATGAATTCAGCTCTGGTGTCTCTGAGGGTCTTCACCTGAACAACGGGGAGCATTCTCACCTACACCCTTTTCAGGCTGCTGTACTCGGAATCTTTGCTGCAATTATCTTGTACCATCCCAGCTCTGGTTCAAGGGTGCTGAGCTTCGCAGCATGAGCTCCAGGCTTGGAGGCTGGAGCAGGTCTGTGCCTCGCTCTGCCTCCAGGCCCCCGAGCAAGTGCCCAGCTGGGCACCGTCCCCGCCGACACGGTCCTGCCTTCCCGCGCCGCGTTCAGTGTCGCAGCGCAGGGCCCGAGACCCCGCTTACGGCGGCAGGAGCGATCGCCGGCAGCGGCACGCAGCGCTCCACAGCTCCCCCGAGGGGCAGCTGGGCAGGGGGTGCCTGACCCCCAGCACCCCCAAACCACCGCGTCTGCCTGCCAGCCTCGGGAATCGCTGGTGCCCGTTAAGCCCCTGCACCATCTGCCGCCCGGAGCAGAAATGGCAAAGGAGTCCCCGAAGTACCAGCCCCACGGCAGGATTTACTGCAGCTCTGTGCATGTTCACAGTCCTGGCCTTTCTTCTCTTACCAAAGAAGCAAATCACTCTCCTGGCAGGGCGCACGAGTGGAAGGCTGATTTCTTCATAGCTGTGCTCTGCCGTCAGCAGTGGGCGAGTGCCGGCCAGATCTCACGGTTCATGCGTGAGGCTCACGGCACGTAACGTGCAGTGCTTCCTTTGCTCCCTTTTTGGTTTTCCCCATTTCTTCAGCTGGAAAGACCAATCCTAGTAATGTAAGCTGGCAAGAGCCCACAGTCCCAATCAAATTAGTACAACACGCAGCAGGACCGGGAGCCTGGCCGGGAACTCCTCCAGCCCAATGTGCAGCTCATTCAGCTGAGCTCTCGGGGCTCTGGCGGTGGAACTGCCCCCTCGCAAGGGCTCGGATCGAGTGTGTATCTAGGAGAGCTCAGCGGTTAGGTGGGCGCTGAAGCCAGGGGCCATCGGCTCAGCCATGGGGTGCAGCACGGGGGCAGGAGCGGGGCTGTGGAGGGCAGGGCTGGGCAGGCAGCTCCAGCTGGTACTGGGACATCACCTGGAGATGCTCCAGGGCCCTGTCTGCCACCGGCACAGGCAACAGAGCAGCCCTGTGCATGTCCATTTATAAATTAGCCTAATCCCATCTTAACCTCAGCTAGGTTTTGATTGACCCCCCCAAGCAAGAATACAGACTGCAAAATCTCATCTCTCTTGCGATCAGAAACCTTCTCCCGGTTTTCATCCTGGGATTATTTGGGGCTGTTATTGCCTAGTTACCTTCAGGATACCGAAGGACAGGGTGAAGGTTTGTCAGCAATAACGTGGGGAGGGAAAAGGTAATAGTGAGATGGGAACCACTTACCAGAACTGCAGCTGGAGGGTGCTGCTGCAGCCCGGAGCAGGAGATGAAGAGCAGGGCCGGGGCTGGGACCGTGTGCTGGAGGCAGCGCGGGATGCAGGGAAAGGCTGGATAAAGCATGCAGGGATGGGTGAGCTTGGAAGTGGCCCCTGCCTGCCCTCCCATCACTAGATGAGCCACTTGTCCAGGTCGTGCTGCGGCTGCGGTACCGACCTGCGCCCAAAGGGTCCGTCGCAGCTGCAGCTGCCACCGCAGGTACTGTGACTGGCAGAAAATCTCACCGCATGATTCACCCGGAGCCGCTCGGGCTCTGGGCTTGCTGGTTAAGCATAAAATGCTTCAAACCCAGAACTAACAAAAGATCCTTGTTAAAGCTGGAAGAAACAAAGGGCAGCACTGCGGAGCGGCGGCCGCCCCTCGGCGGGGGGCTGGCAGCGGGCGCAGCCCCACGCATGGCATCTCCCGCGGGAGCACGTCCCACCCCGCTCCTGTGCCCGGGAGCGTCCCCTGCCTGGGACGGACACGGGGCTCGATGCCCAGGTAGCACGAGCTGAAGCAGCAGCTTGAGGGTTTGGGTTTGGTTTTTTTCCCCCTCCCTTTTTTCCTGGCTCCTTGTTTCTCTGAAGTTGCCTTTTGGGGCTGTAATTTTTCCAGGGATGGATGCCCGAATTCAAAACAACATCATTTCAGGAAAAGAAACAGTTTTCTTTTTCTATTAGCCCTTGCAGTGAATGATTACAGATTGGCACGAGCACTGAGGCACTATCCCAACAACTCTGGTGTCCCAACCCACAGGTGCATGGTTTGCCTTCTTAAGGAAAACGTTTTGATTTTTTTTCTGAGCAAGAAAAATATTTTCCAGCATAAGTAAAACCTTGTAGGTTTTTCTACAGAGAAAAGATATCAAAACAAGAAGTTTCAAAGCTTGAGCCTGGGCCTGAGTAAGGACTTCCCAGAGGAAGAATTTGCAGAGGTTAAAGGCACACTTCGGTAGACACATCTATATGATACATTTAGAACTGAAATGTCCTTAGTGGAGTGCTGATATCTTAAATTTATGTGTTGCACAGAGATCCATAAAGACACAGGAATCCACCCACACAGGACTTCTTGCAAGATCAGAGTCTTAGTTTTAAGCTCCATAATTCTCTCTGGCCCAACTCGCTGCACAATTAACCAGCTGAGTGCTCTGATTTAGGACCAGCTTTCCACACCGGACATTTTCTTGGCAATTACCAGGAGCATTACTTGGCCTCTACATCCATAAATCAGGAGTCGGGCCACCGAAAAAAAATCCTGAGGTTGGCTTAAAAAATCAGGAGGTGCTTTGAACCAGTAAAAGCTGTGACGTTTTTCATTTTCCTCATATTTTCAGAAGTTTATGGGAGAAGTGCTTTCACAGCCTCAGTCAGAGGCTGTGAGAGAGCTCCTAAAAGACAGAAGTTCTGAAGAGCCTGGAAATCATAGGTAAGCATTGCCATTCCCATGGTGGCTTAGAGAAATATACCCCTTCCCCCCCGCAGCNCTCATGCCGGCACCGCGCCGCCGAGCTGCGCCCTGCGGTCGCTCTGCTCCGGTGGGGCGGGACGCGGGGCACGCAGGGCCCTGCTCACCCTCTCCTTGGCGTCTACCCGCCGGCAGTGGTGGGAGGCGGCGGCAATTTTGGATAAGGAGCAAACCCCAGAGCTGGCTGACGTTCCTCGTGTCAAGAGGACACAAGTCGGCGTGACCCTGCTGAGGTCTGCGGCTGCTGCACGAGCCGCTGGAGCCCGGCGCACACGGAGGGCAGAGCAGCTCCCGGCGCCTCTCCCAGCTGTGCACGGCGCTGTTTGCTCCGGTCTGGCGGGACACAAGAGGTGCCAAGTGTGCCACGACATGAACTTCAACAGTAGCGAGGAACAGGCAGCTCCTGTCATCAAACAACTGAGTTTCTGGCAGCTCTGGCACCCCTCCAGTGAAGCAGCAATGCCTTTGCACAGGATGCTCCTGGCCCAGTGCATCACGTACTTGCGCTACAGACGGGTCTCCTGCGAGGTAACGTTCCAGCAGCCCGTGCCGCCCCCCCTGCTCCTCCCTGGCCTGAAATGGGGCGAGCCGCAGGGGCGGTCAGGAGCTGCCCCGCAGAAAGGGCAGGTGCAAAAGGGGGGCTGGAGGCCCCGGTGTCCCCCCGAGCAGCCAGCCGGGGGGCTGCTGCAGCCGGGCCGGGCAGGTCGCGCCCTCCTCATCAGAGAGGTGGCCACGTGGGCAAACCGGATGACTTTGCCCCAGCTCAGCAACACACGCTGACCGTGCACGCTGCCAGCCTCGTTACGCATCTCCGTGCTTTTCCTGGCAGTAAGGATGGTTTCTGTGTGAAGCTGGCATCTTTGCACATGGTTAAAAAAAAACCCAACAGAAAAAACCCACCCCAAAAGCCTCGTGCCAGAGGCTTGGCGTGGGCAGCGTGCCACACTCCTGCGCCAGCTGTCAGCTGCCCTCCTGTTAAAACCTGCACCTTAAAGCACTTTTTGTGGTGTTCCCCCAGGGATTTGGACTGGGCTGATCAAACTGCTGGGCTGGGCAAGAGAGGAGCAGCGAGCTGCGAGAGCCCATCGCCACCTTCGCCGGGGTCTCGGGCGCTCCCGGGGCCGCCCCGGGGGTCTCTGCAGCAGCACCGAACGCAGCCTGGGGACTGGAGGGGGGTGTCAGCGCGATAGCAGCAGCCAAGCTCTCCCCGTGGGCTCCAGGTGAAGCCTGGAGTTTTAATTAGTCTGTCCTGAAAGGATTTGCAAAAACTTGTTTTGCAAAGTGGAGAAACTAAACTAAATTTAGTAAAGGTTGTTAATAAATAGTTTTTGCTCATTTGCACATTGCCAGGCCCTGTAGCCTCAGGCACACCATCCCACTCAGCTTCTCACAGCTGGGAGCCCCTTACCGCTGGGGTTTGTATAAACAGCAGTCTCGGGCCATTGTCTGCAATTGCTATGTTTAAATAGTCCATAGGCAGTTTTAGACCCATGGAAAGCCAGTGTCCTGGTGGCTCCTGGTCCTATTTCTGTTCTTCGGGATAAGTAAGTGCTGTAAGACAGTGTCAGTCACAGAACAGTTCGACGGCCAGATTCTGACCCCCCAGTGCGATGCAGAGGCACGATGCGTGCGTGGCCCGGGCTGCGGGGCAGGCACCAGCCTGCCTGCCAGCATGGCTCAGCACCCCCGTCACTCGCCCGGCCGCGGAGCTGAGCCCGGCTTGGCGAGGGGGATGGACCCCAACAGACGTGGGGCTTCGGCAGCAGGTGGGTGTCCCACGGGGGATGCTGGCCAAGCGGCTGGGGGTCCCCGCAGTTGCAGTGGGTGTTGCTGACTGGGGTCCATCCACATCTCCTGAAATAAGCCATTGTGCAGAGCGTTGCCCTCCACCAGCTCGTTCTGGTGCAGCCTTAAAGGGTCAGTTCAGCCCAAACCCTGACGCAACTGGAAGGCATACAGGGCAATGGTTGCCAGTGCAGCTGTGACAGTGTGTGCAGTACTCCCAGCGCCCCTGGGGAGGTAAACCACTGTTGAAATGTGTGTTTAAAGCAACTAATTATCATTTTAGGAAATGGAAAAAAATTATCTTTTTTAAAAATTTCCCACTGGCTGTTCTAAGGACAAAAGCAAGCAAACTGTTTTAAAGCACTAAGCCATTTTAGGGCTGCTTGACACAAGATGTTCTCGGCAAACAACAAAAAAAAAAAGCAAGATTGATTTCTTGCTTGGTTCCTGCTGTTAGAGCCCGTCCTGCAGCAGACGGGCCCCCTGCCAGGCACTCCCCGCTGCCTCATCAGGAGAGCTGCCGTGTCCCCGAGCAGACCCGATCCCTTGGCATTCAGGAAATGTCCTGCTGTATTTCTTGTCACAACGGTCCAGAAAGGGCACCCGGCAGCCTGCCTGGGACAGGGGCTCTTTGCTAACAGGGCCAGGAGTCTCCAAAGACCTTCAGAAAAATGTACCTGGCAGCATGAAGTGGAGCTCTGCAGCCCTCTTAGACCTCCCAGCAAGTCCTCCTCCCTGCTCAGAAGTGCTGCTTGTTCTAAATCGAATGGTTATTGTAGATATGAAGTGGGTTTCTGCACTGCCAGGGAGAGAGCACTTGGCCCGAGCGTTTCTCCCTCCCCTCTGGAGGCTGGGACGGAGGGCTGGGGCGGCACATCCCGCGTCCCTTCGGCTGCCCGAGCCCTGGCTCTGCCCGCACAGCGGGTTCAGCAGCTTCGCCTTCGCTCCGCTGCGGCCGCAGCACACCTGGAGACACTGGAGCACCAGCCACCGCTCTGAGGACAGCCCGACGGTGCCCTGCGGGTGGTCCCCGGCCCCTGCTCGGCTGGCGNGGAGCGCTCGCAGCGGCCCGACCGAGGCGCCGGGTGCTCAGCAGCCGCAGCACCGCCGCCCTGCCAGCCCAGCTGGGAACGGGGCTGTGCCACAAGCAGCAAAGAGGGGAAAAGTGTCTTTTCTTTTTTTTTGCATGACCACCTTAATGACATTTCATAGGTGTGTCTCTTTCCCTCTGTTTCCCTCTGTGTAGAAACACGTCACCCGGAGATGCCCCTCGCCAACTTGCGCATCAGGCCTGCTTCCCTGGGCTCCTTGCTCTCCCGCCCTGGCGCCCTTCCATGCCTGCAACCACCACGTCTCCCGTGCTCGGTCGTCCTCCTCTGGCTGGGGCATGACGAAGGACCGTCAGAGCTGCTGGGGCAGTGACCAGTGCGGCGTGGTGCAGGCAGCTCCATGACCTGGTTCAGAGGCAAGTGAGCCCTGGAGCCCTCGTTTCCATGTGTGCGTGTCTGTGGGTAATCACAAGGACTTCCCAAAAGACAGAGCTTTATTTGGAGACCTTGTGCTCTGAATTCAGAGCCAGGGCAGAGGGTTGACCAATTCTACGGTTACTAGCATCTGAAACTGTCCTTGCCAGACACTCACTGGTTGTGTCTTACCCAGGCGCGCTTGGCTTTTGGCAGAGAGTAAGGAGGTAAGACGGAAGATGTTGGCTGAACCTGTCCTGGGCTTGCATACCACGATTACCTTCTTCCTCGCGGTAACTGTTTGGAGAGCTCGGTGCTGTTCAGCTGCAGAGCAGAGGCTTCCCCAAGGGCTGCTCCGGAGGCTCCAGGGACGCGGCGCGGCAGGAGTGCCGGCACCGCGCCGGCAAGGCGGCAATCACCAGCCCTGCCCGACCGCACGGCTCGCGCGCCCTTAGAAACGGTCGGGGTAGCAGCAATTTCAATGTAATTTGAGGTCACGGTGAACATGGCGATGGGTAGATGCACGATGTGCGCCAGAAATGGCTGGAGCGTAACAGAGCAAAACTAGTTCAGACGAAGTTGCCCTTTTGGCCAGACCCAGCCCGCTGCAGACACTCAGGCTAATTGCCTCACAGTTCTCATACAAGGAAATATCGTGCAAGCCACACAAGGCTGGAGCCCATTAAGAGGACGGAGGCCAGCATGGGACCGGGAGGTGCGCAGCCACGTGAGGGGCTGGGTCCGGCACCCCATGACGTTTTGGACCAGCGGCTCTGGCCACGTTGGTGGCCAAGTAAAAGTTTGGCAGGGAGACACTGGGTCTAAAAGATGCTGACAAGTATCCGAGACGGCACCGCAGCCCGTGAACAGCGGTGGGTATTTCAGTGTTGATTAAGGGTGAATTTTGAAAATAACACATTAATTTTTGACTGTGACTCAAACAGAGGGACGGGACCAGATTCTCTGCACATGACTAAACGTGCCGCTGCTCCACACGGGCAAGGTTTTTTGCACTGCTCAGTACATCGTGCTTTCAGCTTGCGGGGTATTTGTACATGTACCGCTGCTGTGCAATTATACACTAGACATGGCCAGCTGTTTGTGGACTGATGAGGTATTATTTTTCTCCCAAGCTCTTTGGTTTGTCTCACAGCGAACAAAATCTTGACCCTGTGCAGCATACACATCTGTGCTTTGAATTTAAAAAGTGGGCCAATAAACAGTCTTTTTTATTACTTGGAGAGCGTAGGTCAATTTTATAACAAAGTTCCAGCAGAATGGATTTACAACTGCTCATAAAGATACTGAGAACAACAACAAGAGGAGGAGGACACTGGCCTTTATTAGCTCCTTGCTTTGAGAAATACATTAATCAAATGAAATTCAATTTAAAAGACCCAAAGAGGCATGTACGAAAGGATCAGTCAATTGAGGTGTAAATGAATTAACAGTTCAGACACGTGATTAATAGCAAAATCTGACTGTGAAAAACAGCCTATGCATAACCAACATACAGCCTTGTCCACTGAAAAATGACCCACTTATTCCTGGCGTCTTCAACAGCTAATGTTCGTCACACCAGATAATGTTTTTCATGCACGTAACCGGAACAGAAGCCAAACACACGCATGGAGCAGTGTTCCAGCGAACGAGATTCTGCCTTTATTGTACTTAGAACAACAACAGATTTTAAGATTACAAAAAGAGCTGAACACCAAGCGTGAAGGTCTGCCCCGTGGCACAGCACCGGCCGAGAGCTTGTGTGGGACCCAAGCATGGACGAAAACAGTCCAAAAGTGACTAGTTTAATTTCCCCCAGCGTCGTGTAATTGGTTTTATCTTCACCCTGGATGCCAGAAAGGCTCCTCTTTTTGGTTGTGAGAATAAACGTCCTTCAGCCCCGTACGGTGACTTCTGAGTCACGGTCGTCTCCTGGGCATCCTCCACCGCCCCTTGCTGGCCAGGGCAGCGGGTGCCACTGCTCTCCAGCCTCGACGACGCTGTAACATTGTAGGGCTCTATTTTCCTTATTCGGTGCATTCAGGGTCAGATCACAGTGCTGACTGAAAAAAAAGAGCACTGGCTCCAACTAACGTCCTTCTCTAGAAGCAGAATTTGGCCTCAGATGCTGTTAATTTAAGGCAAAACACTGCCATTTCTGAAAGGTGACTGAAAAAGACTACAGAGCTGCAACCGCAATAAAACGACACGCGTATGCTTCGTCCTCACTGCACATCTTGCAGAGGATAAAGGTTCGCAACGCAGCAGCAAAGCCCCACCGAGACAGGGCAAAGGCTTTTTTTCCATGTCACGCGTAGGAAGCTGAAAGCTTAGCGCTCGCCTTGGAACCGCTCGCCTTGGGACCGGGCCTGGGGAAATAACCACATTATTGTACCTGGAAGGCTTTCTGCCCATTCTGTAGGCTACTCGTTCTTTTTCTTTTGGTGATCCTGTGGTGTTTGCTTCCTGACTTTGCTCAGCTATGGTGAAACGAGGAATTGCAGAGACGTTATGCTGTGTTACTTTCATGAATATAGCTGTGGGCTGGGAGACCTCCCCAAGCAAAAAGGCACCAGCAATGAGCGTTATAGCTTATTACAAAGAAAATAAAATATATCAATATAGAGAATTCTTTTCATTACAGAGACATGTTAACAAATAAAAACAGCACTGAATTGCCACAGAACACAAAATACCTGGCACAGAGAGCAGCTTATTATAAATTTGCTGTAGTTTTATACGTAGATATTTACTTTTTGAATCACAAGTGCAAGTTCACCTGCCGTTTTAAAAGGGAATGAGCAGAAGTCCCTCCGTGCTGCCTGGGAGCAGGTGAGCAAGCGTCGGCGGGCGCGGGAGCGCGGCAGCCTGTGCTGTTCTCCTCCAGCCCCGCGCCGGCCCCCACGACCCGCTGGAGCTCCTGCCTGCGGCTTGTCCCCCGCCACCCGGCATCGCGCGCAGCTGCCGGTTTCCAGGCGCTCTGCCATTTGAGAGCGGGCACCGGGACGTGACGGTGCAGAGCACGACGCAGCCAGTCGTCACGGTGCAAGAAGGGATTTGTGTGCCTCTGAAAGTCTACTTTGAAACAGCTAGAAAACAGCTACCACTCTGTAATTCCAGGATTCTGCCCTAAAGTGCAAGGACACTTCCTGCAGTCGAAGAGGGCAGAAATAAAGAACACTCCGTTGTTCCCCAAGTGCTAATAGTAGCCCTGCCTAACCAGAATCAGCTACAAGAAAGCTGGAGAAGCAGATACTGACACCAGACTATGCCAGTGTATGCTCCATTCACGCCATGAAGGGATGGACCTTTGAAAACTGGGCAGTACCTAACCGGAAAAAGTTATTACATTAAAAGTTTCCGTTAATATTGGCACATACTGTCTCACCTCCTGAAGAATATTTAGTTGCAATCAGTGTGCAATCAGAAAAGAAACTCTCTTAGACCGTTACATTAAATAGATATCTTTAGCAATATAAAATGGGGCATGCCTTTTTTAAAATATATATATATAAAGTTTAACATATATTATGTTATTGAAGTATCTAGGGAGCAAGTGGAGCGACAGCCGCACGTAGCAGGGAGCTGCAGAGACAGCCTGTGCTGGGAGGCGACTCTGCGAGGGAGGCCAGCTCTTCCCAGCGGCGCTGCCGGCCAGGTGACACCTTGGGTACCACCTCAGCATCCCCTCGGACCACGGCAACAACCCCACCGGCACCGCACAGGCCAGAGCGACAAGCGTGGAACCAACGCATGGTGGTAAAGGCGGGGAGTGTCCTGCCTTCCCCCCGCAGGGCTCCCTCACTTGGCATTTACTTTGCTGTGCACCATTTTTCCTGAAGCCAAGCAAAAAGGGCCTTATGGCTTCTACGGGAACAGCGTTCAGATGCTGCCAGGCTCTCCAGGAACGTTCACGCAGTCCCTCCAAGCGGAGAGCCGCTACCCTAGCTCTTACCCTTGCTAAGCAAAGCTCCCTGCTGACCGCGGGAGGTGCTGGCAGAGCCTGCTGGGCGAAGGTGGGCGAAGGTGGGCGAAGGTTGGTGGTCTCTGGCCCAGGAACGCTGCCCGCCCGGGTATGCAACTGCACCGCAGCATCTGGCTCATTTCTCCTGGCATTACGTAGGATTGAGGAAGAGTTCCTCCTGTGCTCACTAAAGGCAACTTCATCTCACACGCTAATTGTACCCTTCCTTGCAAAAATGCCGTTCCCGGGCTGACGCCAACGTGTGTGCTCCTCGTCTGCCATCCGCTGCCTTCGGCAGGAGCTGATGGCCTGAGCCGTCACCCAGCTTAAGCCAGCTTAAGCCCCCACGTCCCAGATAAACCAGAGCGGAGCCAGTGAAACTGAGGGGGGACTTGGACAGGGTCTGCTCCCTGGCTGTGCGAGTCAGCAATGCCAAGGGGGGCCCCTCTCCCGGGGCTCGGCCATCCCGAGGGAAGCCTCAGGGACAGCTTCTACGTGATTGTGAAGATGGTGAAATTCTCTTTGCAAAAGCAAAAGTAGACAAGAAAACACAAAGTACAACTACATATGGCAGGTTCTGGACTTTGGTATTTCTCAAGCCTCTTTTTTCCCCAGTTCCTGCAGCAGCCCATGAAAATACAGAAGGAAACAGTGTTAACTCTCCCCAGCAAATACGCACACAGGTGCTTGTGATCCTGGCTCCCACGTCCTCCAGTCACCCCTCTAATAATATCATAGAAAGTCAACTGTTGAATAAAAAGTTGCAGAAGCTTACTGTGATGCTGAAGAGATGCAGGACATTACCCCAGTGCCCCACCCGAGCGCCCAGGGGCTCTGGGGTACTTGTCACCAAAGGCAGCCGGACCGCTGCCCTGCCCCATCGGCCCAGGGGTACTTCACAGGAGCTCCTGCTGCCTTCTTAAAGCATACGCCGCTGGAGAGGCGTCATGCACGTGAGTTGCATGCATCTGGCAGATCACACATAGGCACTATCCCCTTTAAACTCTTTTTCATTCGCACTATGCTTCCACCAGCAAACCAGTGTATGCAAATCCCTATTTAGTTTGATTTCTTCCCAACCTCCCAGCAGAAAAGTCCCCAGCAGGATACCTCCCCTCTCACTGACTAATGAAAACTTTACTGACATGAGCTTGTGCAAAATATAAAGCTCTCCAGAGGAGCGATTCAGATTGCTTGTAAACACCCTCCTGTTGATGACAGAGATCAGGGCATTACCAACCCAGTCATTCATTGTATTCTTCTGCTAATAGCCAGAAAATGTTCCAGAAGAGAGCAATGCACCAGCAGGATTTTTTTACCGGTTCATTTGCAAATATCAGTAGTAGACCACATCAACATTTAAAATGCTCGCAGCCCTCTAAAAAAGGAAAAGCTATTGAGACCACCGTCCTGTCGGCTGGCACCCCGGAAAGTTACCTACAGATTCTGCTGCCACCCACATAAAGGGATTTCTGGAGGAAGAGCATGATCAGAGCCATAGCCAGCACGGGAGGAAAACCCATTACAAATAGCTGTAAAGAGAGATCCTCCCCTTCGATAGTTCTGGGTTTTTCCCCTACCCCTTCCTTTAATGAAAATCCCATAGCATGACTGAAAAGTATCAGGAAAATTGTTCTTGCTGAGAGTTTGCAAAGAACCCAGACGTACCATGAGGGCGTTTGCCTGAAGAGCTGCCGGTGGCGCTCAGCTCGTGAACGGTCCAAGCAGCAGAAGCGTTAGCACTGTTTTCTGCACGACACGTGGCAATCAATTGGCCTAAACGTCATTCCCTTCACTTTTAAAGACATCCGACAAACAGAAGTTTGGCATCGTGCAGGGGGAACACAGCGCGATGGGAGGCACTTTGATCAGGATCGCCTCTCCAGTCTCCAGCATTCGTTTCGTGCTCGTGGCGTCTCTGTGCTGGAGGACCAGACCCGCGCTCCGGGCGGGCACAGTGCTCTGGGTGGGCACAGCTCCGCCACGAGCTCTGCTCCGTACCGCAGCGGCGAAACCACCGCCCGCCGCCGAACCGCGTGCGGCAAGGCACGGACTGGCTGTTTGCCTGCGCCGGCACGAGGACCCCTCGTGTGTGCCTGTGCCAGTAAAGCCAGACCGTGCCGCAGCCCCCCGGCAAGAGCCGGTACGTGCCGTGCGTGCCGACAGCCCCGGCCAGGTCTGACCAGGCGGTTTCGGTGGGCTCGTGGCTGGGAAGGTGGGGGACTGAAACACCACAGGGGGAATGCAGGCTTGGCCTCTTCGTGGGAAGCGGAGCCAGATAAACAAATCTGAATACGGATGTCGGGTGGGCCTGCGTTTCCTTCTGAACTTGAGGTATGAAATGGAGTCACGCCAACGCTTACGCCTGAAATAACAACCTGCTTTTCCCAGATGTTCCCAACTGCTGGGACTCACCAGCAGCTGCAGACTGATCAGCCTTTGCTGTTTGCTGGCTGGAGACCGAGTGCCCCTGTTAGCCAGGGTGTGCTTATCCGCCCTCATGGCAGAACCGCAGCCTGTGCTGCGTCAGCCTGGGCGCAGGCTGTGCCACCGCCACGCCACGTGGAGCGGCTGGGGACAGGCGGCGCGCGCGGGACGGAGCGTGTGGGATGGAGCGTGTGGGACGGAGTGTGCGGGACAGTGCGTGTGGGACGGTGCGTGTGGGACGGAGCGCGTGGGGACGGAGCGGGCGGGACGGAGCGCGCGGGATGATGCATGTGGGACAGCATGCACGGGACGGTGCGCGTGGGACAGTGTCCCCCTGAGCTGCAATCAACCACTGCAATTAGCAGAAGCCATGTGCACCACTCAGAAGGGCAGAAGGTCTCTTCAGCATTTCCTTTACAAGCCCCTGAAGCACCATGGTGGCACCAGCCAGTTACTACAGCCACCTCACAAAGAACAGCATTAACAGCAGGAGTCCCGTGGCCTCGCAGGTCCCACAGATCCTGGCCCCACACGCTCATCTGCTGGCATCAGAAAGAACAGTTGGGACAAATGGCAAATAAGTAGCGTAGCCAGAAACTCAGGATCTGTGGACACCCAGCGGGAGCAGAGCTGGTGAGGGGCCGGGCAGGGTGCTTCGGGTGCCCACGGAAGAGGGGAGGCTGTGAGGTCTGAGGACGTCAGGCACTTGTGGAGGTGGGTACGGCTGTGTCAGAGGAGCAGCAGCTGTTGAGGACAGGAATGTGACTGCTGAGCACCAGGGCATCTGAGGGGCAGACCGAGATCCAGCTTGACTGGCCATAGCAAAAACAGCCCAGGTGGAAAACAGTAGCCATCCACCATCTTTGGGGATTTCCGAAGGTCACCTTCCTCTCCAGCCCGTTTGCCGAGAACCCCGTCACGCTCCATCAGCTAATGTGAACGCTCGCCCGCGCTGCTGCGCAGGCAGGGCTGCGGGGCCGCAGGCGGCGGTGGCGCGCTGTCCGGAGCAGACCCCACAACGGCTCTGCGGCAGCTTTCTGACCCAGCAGCACGTCCTGTAAATTCATCAGGCTGCACATTCATCTCGTCCCCCCAGCTCTTCTCTCTTTCTCTACTGCAATATTTTATCTCATCTGTTTCCCAGCACCATAACGCAAATAAAAAGTCCTGAAGGAGGCCAGTAAAGTAACGCACACCCAAACTTATAGGTTCAACCTGCTTCTTCTCTTGTTCTGTTTTTAAAAAAAAATCCAAACCCAACAGCTGCTGGCATTTGTCCTGATCTCCGTTGGCCCTGGGCCACTAAAAGCCACTGTAGAAAACACACAAATGAGAGAGTGTAGGCATGGTGCTGCTGCCGCTGTGCCACAGTCCCCTGTCCCAGCACAGCGCGCCAGCCAAATCTAGGCAGAAGCCGCGGCAGGTAGTTCAGTTCAGAGGTACCTCAGGAAAAATAGAAATCTCAGGAATCCCAGCAGGTAGTCATTTGTAACTGTCCAACTTCTTGGCACACCGCCTCTGTAAAGGGGATTCCCCAAGGCACTGCAGTACAGTAGTGCAGAAATAACAGGCAGGAGATGGCTGAAATGTAGGTGGCAGAACTGGGAGGTCCTTCCGGAAAATCACTGTGCGTGGAAGTAGATAGGCTTGACTTTTCCAGACAGGATCTTGGGAACCTGCACAGAGATGATCTCAGCCATCATTTCAGGGTAGTCCACACTCACCATATGTGCCTTAATTAAAAGGTCAAATGTAAACTGATGCAGATCCTTGGCAATCTGGGAAAGGAGAAAATTTAGTTAGGCAAGAAGTCCCTGGTCAGCGATTTCTCTGGGAAGACAGCGAACAGACATTAGCAGGCACAGCAGGTCAGGGCTGGACCTTGCTGCGGCAGGACCTGCTTTGCCCTCTGGCCATCGCTGCCCTGCGAGCAGTTATCAGATGGCAGTTGTATGGCCAGAGAGCAAAGCATGCATGCCCACATCCACGTTGGCATATGCCAACATCCATGGCAGAGTTCCCAAGGATGAGCGAAGGAACTACCCAGCCTGGGAGCATGTAGGGTATTTCGCCATGGCCCTTCACACTCAGACATCACCGAGTCCCACAAAAACGGGGATGTATAAAAATGGCACTTTCTGATTCCTACAGAAACTTGTCTTACTATGTGCAGATGCTGCTGACTTCACTTACCAAGAATTACTTTTTGCTTGTAGACTTATAACTGTATGGGCATGGAGCTGAACCCCAGGAAAGAGGAAAGGTCTAGCTCACGTCTCACCAGGACAACTTTAAGTCACAAACAGAGAATTTGATTTCACTGCTGTAAGCAGAGAAGATTCATTGGGGGAACTGAGATTTTGAGCTGTTCTGCTAGGCTGGTGATTGAAAAGTATCATCTACTTAGACAGAGCTTTTCATTGCTAATAAAGGAAGCCCATAAACCCAAGCACAAGGGTGGTTGTTGCAGGGAGTGACAGACACAGATAACTTTCACTCCCTCAGCAGAGTTAGTGTCTGTCTTTTCTCTGTTGCTTGATCTGGGAGCTCACTGCAATACCATCCCTGCAAAGGTGTGCCAAGAGTTAAAAAACAAACCACAACGAATCACAGAATCATCGAACAGCCCGGTTGGAAGGGACCTCGAAAGGTCACCCGGTCCAGCCTTCCCTGGGAAAGGGAGCCTGGATGAGACTACCTAGCGCCCTGTCCAATCCCATCTTGAAAACCTCCAGTGACGGGGACTGCCACGACCCTGGGGAGGTTGTTCCAGGGAACAATCACTCTCACTCTAAAGAGTTTCTTTCATATACCATTTCTTAGGTGTATAGACATTTCACTGTCCTCTCTTACAGGATGCACGGAGTCCAGGACCTTGGTGAGCTGGTAAAATCGCCGAGAGCAGGAGGTAGGGTTCTTCCTCTTGCAAGCAATGATACGGTCAAGTTCCTTAATGTAATTCATTCGAAGTTCATCAAAGAGCTTCTGGTTCTTCAGGCCATCCACTGGAACTGGATGGAAGAGGGGAAGAAAACAGTAAGAGGTGCCCACAGAGTGGAGGAGATAAAAGAGCAAGAGGAAGGCTGAAGAGGTGGTCAGTGCAGACCTAACAGGAAAGATCTGCTCACCAGCCCTGCTTCTGCTGCGGCCCTCGCTCTGATCAGCTTGTGGGACTACCGCTAACCCAAGGGCCCTTGTTCAGCGTTTGTTAAAAACGAGAGGCAAGGTAATAAACTGCAGCACTGTTTCCCTGCTCAGCAGCTGATGCTCGGAGCTCCCCGTGATGCCAGCAGTTAGGCTGAGGAGCAACCTCTTGCAGGAGCTGCATGGGAGAAATGCTGCAATGTGCAGCGGTGGGGTGGGCCAGCTGCAGGGGGCTGGGTGCTGGCACCCTTAAGCTTGGCAGCTCGTTGTCTCTGAGCAGCTGAGATTGAAGCAGAGAGGAGAACATCCCAAGGGAGGGCTGTGGAAGTATGAGTACATGCACATGCACAGGGGAAGCACCAGATACCTCTCGGGCAATACAGCGTATAGCAACCGGAGATCTGTTGAGGAAAGGACGTGAGTACTTACTAATACTGAAGAAGAGTAGAGCCTTCATACAGAGAAACTCCTGGGGTGTGATCTGAAGCCACCCGAACTCCTGAGAGAGGTGCCGCATCCTGACACATTGGCTGTACATTCTGGATTTGTGCATCCGGTACCTGGTAGGGCAAGAAGCATAATGCACGGCGAGGAGATCAAAGCGTTGCCTGTGGGATGTGGCGGGGAGGACACGCTCTGCCTGACCCAGCAATCCCAGCCTCGCCTGGCACATCCCCGCTGCCAAGAACCTGAGCTCTGTCTTGGGGGGACGCTGGCAGCAACACGCCTGCATGCAGGAGACGAACGTTTTCCAAAATGCCCTTGTGTAATCCTCTTCATCTGGAAACGGATGACTACCTGGGATCTAGAGGGCTTGTTTGACCTTCTGCCTTCCTGAAACACAACTGCAGTGATTCACCAGATGTGGCTATCCACAAGGGATGTGAAGCTGAGCTCAGAGCCCTCAGAGAGAAGGTGTGGTTTTGCTTACTGCTGTGCTTAGTTATTGCTTTTAAGCTCTTCTACCTTAGTGTCAACAAACGCTCCCCAGCTTTAAGCTGATGGTACATCAGAGAGAACCATCAGGAATTTACAGTATATGTTTGTTTGTGTTTCTGCTCACTCCAGCTGACCAACCAAGCTGAAAACAGGAACTCAAATCCCTTAGAAAAAAGGCAAGTCTGTATGGACCAGCCCTTCACACCCAGCACCAGCACTTGCTCCTGCCCTCATGGAAGTCAAACCCAAGGCAAGGTTGAGGGAAAGGGAAGAAGGACCAAGAGAGACATCGCAACTCTCCTTATTGCTCCTGGAGATCACTGCAGAGCAATTAGAGGGGAAGAGCAGGGCCCTCCTATGCTTCGTTGGTCAGCTCTGAAAGCACGATCAGTCAAGCTGTACATTTCATAAGCAGATGGGAAAGCAAATTCCTTGTCTTGTTCTCATTTCTCCCCTAGTTGGACCCAGACAAAGCACAACATTAGATTGCTGTTATTTCTCACTTACTCATTGAAGACCAAATCTGGAGCGAAGTAAAGCATCCTGGAATTGACGTTGGTGAAAGATCGCCAACCCATAGCAAAAACCATAAGGCCCATCCAAGAGTATTGGATTATTGACATCTGGTCATCCACATGCAGGTTGCGAAATCCTATTGAAAATGAGAGAGGGGTGTTACAAATTAATATTGGCTTCCTGCAGTTACCAGGACTGCTTTCGCGCAGACTCCAGCTCTCCCGCAGCGCTCCTGTTCTGACAAGGTGGTCCACAGCCTAACCTCCGCTCGTCCCAGGACACACACACGCGGCCGGGGGGCACAACCGCGGTGTCAGCAGCCAGGTGCTCACGCCCTGACGGGCAACCACAAACAGCCGAAGCACAAAACTGCAGCTGGAAGGGGAGAAAGGGGATCCCCAGACACAGGGAGGGGATGAAGAAAAACACAAGCAGCAAAGCGTTTTAAAGGAAGGCAGCGACAAGTGGTAATAAATGACGTCTTCCCCCCGAGAGTCTCAAAGATCTTCGTAAATTGTATTTGAAGGCTTTGCAAGACCCGGTGAGGTGAACAAGCCTCATTCTGCAGCAGACCGGACAAAAAAGATACAGCAGGATGGGATTTAGTGACCTCCTAAAGTCCCGTAGGGCAAGACGTACGTCCAACTACAGGTGCTGAGCAGGTCCAGCCCCCCAGCACCACGCTCGCCCTGCCACAGCCCTCATTGCTGGCACTAATTAGGCTCCCAGACCGACCAAGTCTTACTGTGCCGTATGCTCTGCAGTCACGGCGTAACCCCAAAGTCTCCGCTCCAAAACATTCACAATTACCATGTGAGACGGTATGTCAGAAGTAAGTGAAATAAGTCGCCGGTGAGGATTTGTTTGCTTTGCTCTGCTAACAGAAATAAATCAGCTGAAGGGGAGCGGGAGCCCCAGCAGCAATACAATTAACTGTATCACATTCTCCAGGCACTGAGGCAGAAACAAGCCCTCATTAACCAATTACCTCCTTTGGTGCAACGCTGGCACTCAAGGAAATAAGCCGAAAAGCTTCCATTATTGTCAACCCGTTAAGACTTCACCAAATTTAAGTAAATGGATTTTAATGTATAATGCTCAGAGCCAGAAAGTAACCCTGAGGCCTCATCACACAGGTAACAGACTGCTTTGATTTCTCTGTCAAATACATATTGCATTTATCTAATGACTATGAAAGAGAATATGAAAACCGCTGCTGAATCACAAGCTAAACAAAAATATCAGTTAAATTCAAATTAGTATTCCCAGATAGTGGTTCACAGTTAAATCCCAGGCATGTTTACAACACACGCAAAAACATCACCTCCAACACTGTACTTTTTTCCAGATACTTTTGAGTAGTCAAATGCAGTCTGGCTTCAAGAAAATCATGTTATTTCAATCAAATATTAAAGCAATCCTAACACCTCCAGCGTATAATTATAATCCATTGAGGTAAGCATCTCGGGAAGCTGTCAGCTGCAAATGAGCACAAGTCATGCTTTACTGCTGACTCCACTTGCTTTGCATTTGTACATTTTCTGTTCAGCTGGCATATCACCGCATTAAAAAACTGAAGCTTGTGTACAAGCAGTGTCCTACCGAACCTGGCCTGGCGATTTCCATCCAGAGGGTTCTCAGCTATAAGCTGAACACAAACTCCTGGCAGCCAGAGCGAACCTTGTTAACAGCACAGAAGTACAGACAAGGCATCTGGCCTACTCAAGGACTTCATAAAATCAGTCGTACTCATCTCTAGGACATGTCTAAGTTAGATTTTCACATTTAATTACAGTACTACATGATGTAAAAAAACCTTTCTATTCATCCAGCAAATTTGTCAAAGATTAATTCCCTGCCTGGTAAAACCTACGCCAGTCACAGTGACTGCTTCCTTGAATTTGCTCCCGCTCCATACTTGCCACCGTTCTTTTCCCTTGCCTAGACATTCTGAAAAGATCAGAAAAACTGGAGTTACTTGAAGAGGAGCCGTGCTGCTGGTCCCTGCAGTTGAGACTTTGCGGTGAGTAGGCAGCGAGATGGTGCAGGGAACGCTCCCACGCTGGCACCGGGTGATGAGGACGAACATTTCCCCATCCCCCCCGAAGACCTAAGGCTGGGGTTTTCCCCTTTTTAAATTCCTCTTTGAAGGAAAAACGTATCTTGTCCTCCGAGGGAAGTGGCAGACGATGCTCTACTGAAAACAGAGCGAACAGGGAAGAGCAGATCGCACTGAAGACTGACAGTCAGAACTTGTGCGTGGTTCGAAGGAAGCTCTGACGAAGGCGCAGCGCAGCCCTCCTGACGGGACGGCGAGGACACACACCGCAGCGCGCTTGGGTGAGGGCGTTCCCCACGAAAGATGCTCTTAACCACGCAGACAAGAAAATCCTGCGAATACGAATGTATTTATGATGGCAGATGCTCTGCCTTCAAAAGAGGTGCAAGAACGTCCCTCTAAGAAGTTGGGCCCAAGAGGTGCTGTAGGGCCAGAAATGAACTGCAAGCCAAGGCATGATGGAGAGGATGAGGTGGGGGAGGAAGGCAGCAGGTCAGAGGTCTCTGACATTTGGTTTCCCTTGTGCCTCTATTCTGGGAGCCAGGCCCATAAATCCTGCCACCAAAGAGGAAACCTATACTCTGTAAGTGAGTTGGAGACAGAAAACATACCCGTGAACAGCGAACTCTGTGAACTGTAACCCTAATTCACACAAATGACCCACCCTCCCGTTTGCTGCCTTCGGCATCAACAGGACGAGGCCGCTGGAAACACCAACATCCATGGCAGAACCTCCTCATCCTGCTCGCCGCGTCGTGATGCTGCAAGCGCTGCCTGTGCCCGAGCAAACCAGCGCCGCAGCCGCCTCTGCAGGCGCAGTTCTCATCAGGGACTGGCTTTCCCTTCACCATCAAGTGTCGGCTTTTCAGTGTAGCTGGGGAAAGTATTTGTTGCTCCTAAGCTTTGCTATGAGAAGGATTTTGGTGCACTTGTTCATTACCTTGTAATTATGTTCACTAAAAAAAAGCCATTTGTGCAAGTTTTGTCAGTGTTTAAGGAAAGGCATTTGAACACAACAGTTGTGTAGTTACAGGACTTAACGTCTGCTTCCTGCTTGTCTGCAAAAACAAGTTCTAGGAACGCAGTGGCCGACCTTTCTGAAAGGAATCCCTCCTTCCACCTTCTGAGCTGAAACGCCTTGAAACAAAACTGACTTGCAGAAACCAGATATTATAATTTCCTGAAAACCTCCCCCCTCCACACACGTTAGATGAGGTATGGCCAAAATCACTGTAAAGGAAAATAAATACAAACCTCTTGCTACAATATATTGGTACATTTTTAGCATTGGTGTATTTTGAAGAGACCCAATGAAGACACCTTCTACAGAAAGAAGTCATAGCAAAAGTAAAATTAAATTTACTGATGACTTGAAAAGATCAATGCATAACCTTTTTCTTGTGAAAAACAGCAAAGCAGCACAGTTTGGAAATAAATTCTTTATACTCTTTCTCGATGCACTGCTGTGCCAGAATAATATCTTCCCAAGAGATCAGCGGCTGAGCACCTCACATGTTACCATAAGTACCATTTCTAATACAAACTAATACTCATTTAGTATCTGGAAATTTTACTGTCCAGAGAATGGAAAAAGATGCATAAATAATTGTATCCTCATAGCTAAGGGGTGAGTTAGATATATTGTAAGGCCGTATATTTAAAACAGAAAAGCAAGCAAGCAGGCAATGGCCTGGAACACCCATGAAGCCCTAATTAACAGCAAGTACACAGAGACTTTGGAATAGCTCCTATAAATAGGTCCGTCTCCCATGATACCAGGTGGAGTATTTCACCAGATCACATGTGCACTGAGTTGCTAAAAACACAAAGGGTGTTCATCTGCCTTATTGGCAGCGGAGCCGCAGCCTGGCCGTGCCCTCCGCTGCCCCGCTGAGAAGCAGCCCTTCCTCACGCACCTGCAGTCCAGTTATTTTTTGTTGACTGATCTCCTAACAGCTTCGGGAATGAACTGAAGACTCTTCATTTGCTGTCAGTTAAAATGATCTTCAAACTAATGTGTCTGAGCGCTGATCTAAATTAACTGTAACACCTTTACTGAACTTAGGTATATGGAAAAGGGAAAATGCGTACCCCTTCCGCTTATCTTGAAGTGGACAGATTTTATGGATTTAATCAGATTTTTAAATTCTTGGCAAGCTGTGGTTATTTAATCTTCCCTTTCCAGGGAAACCACTGTTTGATCCTACCTTCTCCTGCGCAGAATTTCAGTTGCATAGGGTCCAAAAGGCCATACATTACATTTTCTCCAGAAGACAGAGGCTGATATTGCTACTGCAGGCAAGCAGGATTCAGAAATGCTGCCAGCCGATGCAGTCTTGTTTCTAGGCTATCACTGAAACCTCGCTGGAAGAAGTGCAGGAACACCTTGCTGCATATTAATCGCTCCTTTTATACAGGTGATGTTCAATGCAGGACGCAAGGTCAATAATCACCTATTAACCAATATTACCCTATTGCCAGTATTACCAGGCTGAGGCTACCCCTATTAGAGGTGCAAGTTCCCCCTCCTCCGACCAGCAGCAGTTGCTGGAAGGTAAAACCTTTGCCCCTTTATATCGATATGTACCTTAACTGACACACAGGGCTGCTTATGCTAAGTTAAGCCAATGCTTGTGCCAGATGTGCTTCGTTAATGGGGAAAGGGGAAGAGGAGATAACGTTTCCACCTTTACTGTGGACCTACTGAGGATCACGCAGCACTTCCAGCAGCCAGCTGACGCCTGCTGCTGGGCTGCCTTGCACGGCAGGGAACAGAGCGAGGCTTGTCTGCTCGGCACCAGAAACACCCACTGAGATGCGCTGCTTTGCCTGTCGGCCTCAGGCACCGCTCCTCTACGGCCAGAGCAGGACTTGCCGTGGCACAGCAGCGGCCGGTCAAGCCCTCTGGTCTGCTCCCATTGCTCCTCGCCAGCAACGGTGTTCATTAAACAGCCTCCAGTCTCCCAACAGACCGAGTGAAGATCTTCCTGTTTCGATAAAAACAACTGCATCCCACTGTTTTACATTGCTTGGGTTTTGTTTCCATTACTTCTCTCCCTGCATGCACTTGCCTGCACCTCCCCTCTCCTGAGCCCGCCGAGCACCGGGCTGCCTAGCCAACCTGCAGACCTGGGAACTGAAAACACTTCTGCTTTATTAGCTAAAATACCATTTAAATAAATTATAGGTAACAAACAACCTCTGGCTATGGGGTAGGATTCTGCAAGTTTACCCAAAAGCGAGGCGGCCGCGGCGTGCGCAGGGAAGGGCAGCGCCTGGGCACAGCCGCCCACTCCCGGAGNCACCTGGACCACCCGAACAGCACCGGTGCTGCGGCTGTTTATTCCTTCCCTGGAAAGTATCAGGAGCACGACTACGTGGGGAATTTGAGGTTATTACCGTCGAACCCTGGTGTTGGCACGTATCAAGGAACCGCTGAGAGAAAGCTGGGGAAAACAAACCGGCTTTGCCTCCCGCTGCGGGCACAGTGGTGCCGATGTTCAGGCCCGCGCCAGCTCCGCAGCCGGCGGGATGGGGAGGGCAGCCAGGCAGCATCCCGCCGCAGCGCGCCCACGCAGCAGAGCTGGCCTCCGTCAGCGGTCCCCGGGCCTGCCGAGGGGGTTGCGTTACACCAAAACTGCTCAGAGAGCGGTGACCGCTCAGACGTAAGAAGATTAGAATTAATTTTGCCCCGATGCCGCCTCTGGCAGAGCGGGCGCCGGCCCCCGGAGGCAGCGGTGCAGCAGCTGGCAATGCTGCGCGGCCCCGCACCACGGGGTCAGAGATCAGGTGCAGTACAGGAGAGTAAAAGCCTTTGATAAGGGGGTAGTTACGATGAAAAATGTTTTTCAAAGCACTCTCCCTTTCCATTAGCACTACCGCAGTTTTATAATCTCAGCCCCCAGATTGCTGGTCTGGTTGGGTGGTGTCTCTGTGTACTTTTTTGAAGGAATCTTGATGCCTGATGTAGATAAGCTGGAAGAGAAAGCATGATTTGTCCCTGGTTTCACAAGCTAGGTGAACCTTTTCTGACTCAAGAATGTAAGAAACAGAATGGGCTATCCTGCACTTAAGCATAGTCAGACTAACACCCCTCCTGCGCCACCGGTCAAAGCTGCTTCCAGGGTGACTGCTGAATTTCTGGGAATGCCAAACGTCTGACTGAAGCTCATCGCCAGGTTTCGGCATGTAGTGGCCAACTTATTTTGCCTCAGTTTCCTCCTTTGGCCGTATCACCCCACACATAAAGGGTAGGATCCCTGTTTTCTGTGGCATTTCCTGAGGAACAGGGCCAGGGTGAGGAGGGCAGCTTGGTATCACCCCCACGCCTCAGTCTCCGGGATGCTGGAAGGTGAACTGGATCCCGCTGCACCCAGAGCGATCCCAGCCTTCTGTCATTTCACTCCTTCAGTTGCAGGATTACGATACGCAAAGGGCAGTGTGTTACAGACTGGTAGCCTCTATGCTCAGAACCAAGGAGTGTATTCAATGAAACACATGTGTCTGTGGGACATTTCCATTTACAGCACCTGATAACTATTACCATTCGGAAACTTTCTGACCCTAGCGTACTCCCATGTCACGACTCTGAATGCCCCATAAATATATTCCAGCAGCCTGTCACACAAGAGCAACCTGACTTCCAGGAAGAAGCCCTCTGGGATTTTGTATTCCCCTTTTGCTATTTTACAATTAATTAATTGGCTTGTGAAAGACAAAAACGGCGAGGAAGGATCTCTCCCATCTCTCAAGCCTCAGCTACTTGCAGCCCAGTCTTCCCCACCTCACTTTCACACCATGACATGGCACACTTCTGATTCACCTGGGGAATTTACCCTTTTCACCACTTCATGCGGGTTATGGGATGAGGCTAATACTTGTTTAGAGAAGACTTTGCAGGTCTGGCGGACACAGCCCTGGAAGTGAAGCAAAACCCCCGCAGGGAGAGCGGGAAGAGAGCAAGACCCTGAACCCCTGACCAGCCACAGCCCTTCCCACGCGGGGAAGCAGACGCGTGCCTACACGACACTGTGTTCCGGGGCTTATCAGCAGCGCAAGCTTCTGCATACTTTGCCACCCGCCAGTCACCTCTCCCATCAACCAGCCACCCAAAGGAGACAAACCTGCTGCAGCTTTATGGACGTATTACACAGCCAGGCACCTTGTGAAGACGCTCCCCCCAGGAACTGTGTGATGGTGGGACATGGGCTGCAGACCACCTCCTTCAAAACCCACCCCAGGCGATGCAAGCAGGGGGCTTCAGGAACGTGCCAGGGAAGGGACGGGATTTGTTAGTTGTATTCCTCACCTGGCAAGGCCTTTGCCCACTTGACCACGTAGACCAGCTGCCTCTCCCCGAGCTCATTCAGGCTGGTCAGCAGGTTGGAGAAGGAGTCCGGCTGGCTGTTGTCATGGCCAGCACACACCACGCCAGGCTCAATGGCCTCCAGAACGTTGAGGAAGATGGGCTGGCACTCATACCCATCAATGCGCGTCATCACCATCTTGGGAGCTTGCTCCTCTATGGGGCTGGATGAGCTGGCTGCCTCCACGTCATCTGGTGTCTTCAGGTTACCCAGCTTCTTCAGCTTGCGGGCTGTGGAAATGACACATTTTAGTGTGATGCTTAAAAATAAAAAAACCCAAAACTCAAGGTTTCTTGGCCTCCAGCAGCATCACTTATATCTGCGAGGAAAGGGAAACTGATAGCCCGCAGCAGCTACTCCTTCAGTGCCCACTGCCCAAAAACTGCCTCGGCATCGCAGACCTCACCTACAGACAAAAGGGAGCACACACTGCACAAGGAAATACATTTCCCTCTTAATCTTATATGGGAAAGAACAGGCATCATTTACATCCTCAGCCATGACCAGTCTCACATTAACTCCCACTTAGAAATGGAGAGGAAGAACTGGGGAAAAGAGGGAAGAGGTGACTCGATTCAAACAACTACTCACATGCAATTAAAAAGGGAAGCAATGCAAGCAAATAAACTCAGTAGATGGACACAGTCCAGGGAAAAAAGCCATTGCACTCGGATGTTCAGGTGTGATTGTTCCATCCCAGGCCAGAGTGGAAGCGGGATGCAACTGAGAGAGAAGTCCGGGGCTCCTGCAACCCCTGCTGCCCTGTAACCAAGCTCCTCCAGCCAGGTCACTAGTCTACAAATATATTATGGAAAATACATTTTAAAAGCTAGCGGGTGGTCCCACGGCTGTTTCCCTGGAGTCTCCCCAGCTAGCCCACCAACGAGGAGAAGACTGGAGCAGGGGTGGCCTTGGTCTGCAGGCCAGCTTCAAGAGGAACGCCAGCAGAGTGGGCTTGTGGGGTTGGGACTGCAGGCAGCCAACGACTGTGCCCATGTCACCGTGGCAAAGTGTCTCTCCTGTGCACCTGGCTCTTAATTACAGATGCCAGTCTGCCAGCAAGATACACCAGGAGCTTCAGATGCGTGACTTCGGAATTCTTGCAGCGTCCGTGTTCACCTAATTCGGTATCTACATGACAGCATTCGGCACAACATGGGTTAGCAGACTATTGCAGACAGGAACAGCTTTCACCCCGTAGCGACTCCAAAAATCCTAATTAATTGGAGGGAAAAAAAAGCTGATCGCTTAATTCAAGCAGAGAATATAACATCAAACCAATTGTCCCTGGGGCTTTGGATCCTTCATTACATGATACTTATCTCAAACTTCCTTTCAGCTGTAATTAGAAAAAAAAGCAGCAAAACATAAAACTGTCAAGTTAAAGTGCAGGTTTGTAAATCAATTCAAAACACTGATCTTTAAGTAATGTACTTTGGATGATCTACTGTAAGAGCAATTAAGACCGGCTGCTCTGTAAGAGCGGAGGAGAAAAGAGTAATAAAAATGAGAGCAACAGGAAAACAGGGCTGCGGTGCAGCTTGATGTGCTTCAGCCATCGTTTGCTCGGCGGCAGGCCAGCCAGAGCATCGAGCCTCCCCTCTCCCACCCCTCCAGAAGTCGCAGGCAGCACAGGCAGCACCAGGACCCGGCAGGCTCCCGACGCTCCTCTCTAACCCCCGGAGAGCCGATCCCCCGGGACAGGTACGGCACCGCTCCCCCTGGAAGCTGCACTCGGGTTTTGCTCTCGACAAGCAGCACGGAAGGAGAGAAGTGCAGAACGCTGATCCCTCATTTCCAAACAACCTTGCTTTAATTCAGGAAGGAGGCACCAGGGCCAGCTCCACCTGAGGCAGAACCCGTGTCTCATGGTCGTGCTTGGCACTGGACCTTTAGAGACAGGAGTGCTGCTAGGAAAGAAAAGCTGCCAGCCTTAAAAGAAGAAATAAAGACCGAACTGTATCTTCCAGAGATGAATAATCAGTGCCCATCAGGTCCCGTGTGCAACTGGAGCCAAAACCCACAGTGTATAAAACGCACATGGTTTGGTTTAAACGTTAATATTTTTTCTTAAAATTGAATTATCTAGTACTAAAAGATATTGAGTGAAGTAAGAGGAGAGCAAGCAACCAAATATGCTGACTCTGAGGCTGCAGCCATAAACCAAACCCCTCCGTGTCGGAGAGCAGTGAAAGTGAATCTTAACTGCTCTGATCAGAGCCCTACGTCTGTACTTTCCAGGAGCAGTTGTTCCACAGATCACTGAAACACTGATGCTACTACTGATGGAGAAAAGCTTCAGAGGTGAAGAGTAGCTTATATTCAGTCACCTGTGCAAAAGCCCTTTTGGGCTACTGGGAACAAAAACAGAAATAAAAAAATAGAGATTAAAGACATCTGTTATACTTTTTTTGGGGATGAGCTAAGCTAGGCAGAAGTCTACACCGTACCTCCCCAAACCAAGGCAGGACGAACCCCAGCACGTGCGACTGAAAAGAGGCAATTTACCGGCTGGGCTGTTCGCAGGGACAGTAACGCCCCGGAAACCTCGGACGGCAGCTGCTGGCCCAGCACTGCCCGAGTCGCACCCTTGGCACGTCTGCAGTTCAGCCTGGGGTTAATCAAGAAAACATCATACGCATTTGAAAAAAAGCTTAGAGGACATAATTATATGGTATCACGATAAAACATTCACCAGTGCAAGAATCCCCAGGGAGCAGTCACCGAAGTGACACACATCTGAAGCAACTCCACCTGCCTGCCCTCCCCCGAGGCGCTCCTGAAGCTGGCGAAGGAGCGCGCTGGGCTCCAGCACAGAGTTTTCACAAGTGCCGGGACTCGGGGAAGTTCTGGGCACCTGGAAGAAAACTGCCTTTGCACTAGCGATGACAGAAATGCTGCCAGCCCCAGGCACCACACGCCGATTTCAGCTGCAGGCAAAATGACAGAGAAGCTGAAACAGGACTTGACTTATATCCTGCTCTTTAAATTTTTTATTAACATCAACATGTGGCTTGTTAAAAACAGATCCTGTCAAGCTATCAGTCTTTTCAGGCAGGATAATTTGAGTTGATAATTATAATAGTACTGGTATATCAGACTTGTTTAAGAGATCTGAGTCAGTGTTGCCCACACGAATTAAAAAACTTGAATGATATCAAATCAGACAGTACCACTGAATGATCTTAAATCACCCAGGTGATACATCTCAAAAGTAATTATAAATGTTGAAACATCATCAGACAGGTTTGTTTCTTATGACGGTTGATCGTGGCCCTTTACTAGTGAATGTCTACATTCATTCAAAAAAAAATTAACCATTTCTGCTAAAGTCTACTGCAGCCTGTATGAGAATGCAAAGATGGGAAAACAGTAACGAACATTAAGGACTGATAACTGAACAGATTGATTAAGGTCTGCTGATAAGCTCAGTCTACTAAAGCAAAGTCACTGTAGTAGATATATCGAGCGACTGAAAAAGTGAGCCGTATTCAATGAGTGTCAAACTCCATCCTCGGCAGCCTGAACTTGCACCAAAAGCTGACGGATGAACACAGAGGCCTGAGTTGGCAGGATGGTTCAGCGGAGACAGGACCAACAGGATCCCAAGCCATGTGAATCAGGAACACACTGGCCTGGCGAGCATCTTACCACCGCCTTTAAGCACTGATGCTGCTGACACTGGGATCTGTGATTAGACGTTCGCCGTACGAGGGAGGTGTTCGCAAGCTGCAGGAGCCGTAAGAATAGTAAAGACTAGGCAATGCCTGTGCAGAAAGCTAAAGGGTTATTAAGTCACAGCCAACAAATACCCACAGCAGGGACAGAAATTCAATAAAAGCAGCTTTTTGAATCTAGCAAGCAAAGACATAATAAAGATCCAGTTGCTGGAAATCAAGGACAGACAAAATGAGAAATAAGGTACATCTATCACAACACTGAACCTAATTAACTACTGCAGCTGTGTGGCAAAAAAATGTGTTAGAGTCTCCACTGCTGGAAACGCTTCCATCGATATCAAATGTTTTTATAAGACATGAGCTCTACTTTAACCACAATAACTGGACCTGAACTAGGACTAAATACAGGTATGCCTCATGCCTTGGGCTTTGACAGGCTATCGGCAGTTATTACAGTAGTTTTCGAGCCCTACCATCAATTAAATGAACTGAATTTTACATGTTTGGGAGGTTTTGCCCCAAGACAGGACGAACACGGAGCACAGTCACTAGGCTGAATGTGCACAGCAGCCATCCCACAGCAGAGGCGGGCTGCCAGCTCCAGCTAAGGGCAGAGGTGGTTGGCTCTCACATCGGGAACAGCCTACAGCACCTTGCACGCCAAGATTAAAACGCACTGGCAGCAAACGAACAGGAGGTGAATTAAATCTGGAGCTCTGCGGTTCAGCAAGAGCTGCGCCGGCTGAGTGATCTGCAGGGTGCAGACTGGAGCAGGACGGAGGAGTCCGGATGCCCATGTGTGCAGCGGGGGCTGGCAGGATCCGTGCAGCCGCGTGTGAGCAGCACGCTTCCCGTGCACAGGGGCTGGCAGGATCCGTGCAGCCGCGTGTGAGCAGCACGCTTCCCATGCACTGGGGCTGGCAGGATCCGTGCAGCTGCGTGTGCAGCAGTAGGAATTGGTGTTGTGGGAGAGGCAGGACAGAGCAGCAGCAGAACCAAGCACAGGAAACTGGCATTATCACTTTTTTTCCTTCCTTTTTCTTTTCCTTCCTTTGGGCTTTACAGTGTTGATTGGGAGAGAAGATTCTGCTTAATGGATTTCAGCTTGCAGGTCAGAATGATCTCAATCAATAATGAGTGCTTCAGCATATTGCCATTCTGTGCCAAAGCAGAGAGTCCTAAATAAGGTATTCAGTATGTCACCTCCTCCTCTTCCCATTAAACATACTGAGAGCTGCAGGTCACAGACAGCTCTATAATACCTTACAAGCGACTGATAATTAATAGGCATTTAAAAACAACTGTTTGGAGCTTGGAAGCATTTTCAAATGCTCTGCCTCTCTACTGTGGGAGAAATAACTGCAGTCAAACTCATAGCATGCATGTTTTTAACAATTGTCTTTAAACCAATGTTCAAAACAAATGTAAAACAGACGAGGCAGAACAGGTCAGGGTGACCCAAAGAACTTAAGAAGAAAAAAAGGGGGGGGCCATCAGTATTAGCATTAATTTTGTCAGTGTGTCCTGCAGAAGAAGGTTACACTGATGTATGTCCTCTCTTACTAAGGAAATTTCACCAGAAAAAAATCACCTCAGGATAAGAGTGTGCTTGTTTCGGATGGCATTACGAAGCCCATCCGCTGGCTGTGGGTCAGGGAGCTGAGTCTGGCTCCTCACCCCGTCCCCTGGCTCAGGAGCCCAGCAATCCCATGGGAAAGGTGGCGGTGGCAGCCTGGTCCCGACCCTCCCAGGCAGACAAGGGAAGGGTCCTGGAGGAGCCTCCCAGCTTCCCAGGAAGCCACGGCTATGAACGAGCGGCCACCAAAATGACTGTCATCAGGAACTCCTGCAAGAAGGCGCGCAGGCAGGCACGGCGCCGAGACAGGCTCCTCTGCCCTCGCTCCCTCCCAGCTGGGCTGGATGACCAGGGCTGGGGACACAACCGTGCAGCAGAGACTGAGAACCGAGACGGAGGTAGCTGCCTGGCTACTTCAGCAAGCAAACTGCCTGCTTGGTCGCATCAGGTGCATTGGGCACCTCCCTGGCGCTCCGAAATCGTGGTGTGCCTTCGCACGTGCCCATACACATCGCTCCCGAGGCGCTGCAGCAGCACCCTGCTGTTTGCCGACAGCTCACCTGCGACCGAGAGGGAGCGTAAGAGCGGTCAGAGCCAGCGCACGGGGTTGACGTCGTGAGATTTTAGGACTTCGCTACCTTTTGGGATGTTCATTTTTTCTGCTTGCTACCAGGAGGAAAAGAGCGAGCTGCACGTTTCTGCATCACCCCCTGCCCAAGGCTGTGTCCCCACCACGCTCAGATTTACCACCCGCTGCTGTAAAAGCAGAGGGGAGCAGGCTGGCTCCTGCCCTGCCGACGGACGTGTTTGTTGCTACCTGAGCTCTAAGAACTCTGTTCCAGGGAGAAATAAAATTAAAATCACTGCTCCTTGATGAGCAATAAACCAGAACCATTTCAATAGCAAGTTCTTCGAGACAACATTCCAGAGTCCAGCAGCTCCGGGAGGCACTGCCCATCCCAGCAATGGTAGAAGTATTTAAACTAAAATGTTGGCACATCTAACTCGCCAGGGCTCCCCCACCTCCCTCTGCGCTGAGCCTGACGCTGCCAGTGCCTTTCCTCTCTGTATCACCCGTGACTCCCCTCCGCTTCGCTGCCAGGGATCTTCTCATCGTGGGTCAGGTCCACCAGCCCTGTTTTTCAGGGTATTGTAGCTTCTAGATTTTCAGCAGAAAACCTCAGATGTTGGATATGGGCACTCTTCGGGTTTTGGTAGAACTACAGGTTTTAGAACAGAGACAAACTGTAACAAGGATCTTTACCAGTGATACAGGAGCAACTTCTGTTCAGCGAAGAAAAATACTGGGGCTGTAACTTTACAAAGAAAAATGCCCCTTTCTGCCTGGGAAAAATCATCTTAAAATGCGAGTGCTCTGTTCAAAGAGGCTTTTGTGTGAGTGACAATCTGGGTTTTAATTTAAGGAAAATAATATTTCCTGAAAGTCAAACAAAAGTTTAATGAAATCCGCAGTTTTGGAATTAGAAACCTGCAAATGTTTCCCGAAGCTCATTACGCTCCATCAGCCTCATTTGTTCAGACATTTACTGACTGTTAGTAAGCTGCGTACGTTCGTTATCTGCAGGATTAGCCTGGCTGCCCCAGCCCCTCGCAAGGACCCAGGGGACGTGATTCAGACAGTACCTCCGAGCGTCATCCCAGCCTCGTAGCACTTCCGCAGGCGGCAGGACGGGCAGTTTTTCCTTCTGAATTTGTCGATGGTGCAGTCGTTCCGGCTGGCGCAGAGGTATTTCTGTTTACCTACAACCATCAGAGGAAACAGCAGATGGGTGGTGGGTACTGATCAGACCAGGTTTACAAAGAGTAATGGGCTCACGCTTTCTCAGTATCAGCAGGGTCACCGGCATCGCTGGAGGAGAGGGAGAGGGAGAGGGAGAGGGAGAGGGAGAGGACCCCCCAACAGAAAATTTATGTTGGAAGTTAGTATCTTTTGGGAGAACAGCACAGCTCTTCCTCTGCTGCTACAGGGGTGGTTCATTGCTGGATGTAGACGCTTTGCACAAGGGCTGGCTACCCGAAATGCAGACCCAGTCACGGCTGTTTCACCATACTTCAGCCCCACTTCTCTGCCTGTCCCCCCTGCTGCCAGGCGACACTGCTCCTCTTTACCCACACAAGTCAGAGGCTTTTAGACCAAGATGTCCTAGGAGAAAAATCACTCTGCACCGTGCAGCACAGCAGAGGTAGTCAATAGATAGCAATTAGAAAGTAATGAAATATGGATAGTTTGGTTCTCATTTTTTAAATGTCATACATCTCTTGCTTGGCTTTTTGCTGTGTCGAGCTCGTTTTCTCCAGGAACGCCTTCAAAATACAGTTTGATCCTCCTGCCACGGCACTTACCTGCAGTTTGCTGAATACAGTCCCCAGACAGTGTCCTTCCCTCTACAACCACAGCTCTCTTTACAGTGCTTTTTGGAGCCGAATTATTTTTTGTGCCACCCATTAGCACTAATTGGGTTTGCTGTCTGCAGGTTACAGACACTGCGGTTGGGGAACTGATTGCATGGGGAGCTGCTGCCCCACGGGCTCCGCTGCTGGGGGTCTCATGCCAGGCTGGCATCAGTCACCCTGTCCCCTGGGCTGCACTCTCAGCCAGCCAGGAGGAAGCTGGGACCAGCGATTCCCTGTAAGGGAGACCCTGCACAGCCAGCAGCAGGTTTAGGAGGGCTTGCAGAAAATTCAGAAGTCACTTGTTGTCAGAATGACCAGTATCTTAGACTCACCTCTCCACTTGTTCAGAGAACAGTCCTTAGAGCTTGCTAGACATGCCAGGAATGAACTTTCCTTCCTGACTCATCATTTGTTTTCTTGTCAAGTCTAAACATGTTTACTGGATCAGGATTTATCTGATGTTCTTCATACCATTCCAGACTAAACCAGTCTCAGTAAAGAGTAGAGCTGTGCACTCAGACACTGCATAAGTAGCCTACATGGGATACCAGGCTATATCCAGCTTAACTTTTATCATCCTGCAAGTGTTTGCTTTCTATGTTCTTACAATAGCCCCTTGGAATCATCAGAGATCCATTAAAAGGAGGAGGCTGAATCTAACTGCTTAACGTACCAATTTTGACGGGAGATGCACCCATTTTGGTGCACTGATTTAACAACTCCCCACCTCCCACACACACGTCCACAACTTCTGAAGATATTAGAATCAGAAAAAGCAGCAAATTTTAGCAGCCCAGTATCACAGTCCTCACTGGCACTGTCTGCTGCTTCCCCATCACCTTCCCTGCTCCAGAAAGCAGCTTTGTCTTCTGCGCCCTTGGGAGGGAGGAGCCCGGAGAAGGTCCCACCACTGCCAGCAGTGCACGGCTGCGGCTTTGCTGGCACGACTGGCTGCCAGCTGCAAAATCCCACCTGCAGCCTCTCATCACAGGGTCGCAGAAAAGTCATTATAAGGTTTGGTTATAATCAACTCCTCACACTGTGTGCACAGAGGACTGCACTAAAGAGCTGCAAAAATACCATACGTTTGAACTGCTTAGAACTGTCCCCATTAAAAGCTGATCATTACACCACCCCCAGTGCCTTAGCTGGTAAGACTGGAGACATAACGGGGCAAGAGTGCATTACCTGTGGCACGTGATGCCTTGCTAAACCCCTTTAACACTGTTCTCATCAGCACCTCCTCTTGTCCCCCTCTGCTCATTACCAGCATTAAGGACACTTGGACAAGCCTCAGAAGCAGTGATTACACCAAATCCCGGAGAACACAAAGCACCACCCTCCCTTTCAATGGTTCATTGAGAAGGATGAGTAATAAACAACTTCATGTGAAAATGGGTTACTTGGAGTTATTTTTGTGCTATAGGAAACGAGTGCAGAGGCCGTACGTGCTCCACTCGGCCTCTTTACATGCATACATCAAACAAGAACGGACGCCCTACTTTCTCAGGCATGAGAACGGAGAGCTGTAAGGTGATTTTGCTCTCCTTCCCCTCCAGCTGCACGGCAGGATTCCTGTATCATGACAACATCTGACACTGGGATGCTCCAGAGCCCATCAAAACTACCACAAGTATAAAATGGCTAGGGTTGGGTCTGCCAGGAAGGCTCAAGCCCAGCCCATGGGGCCAACTCGTTCTCTGGCCGAGGCCATCGGGCTGCTGCAAGCAGTGCTGCCCTGGGAGCGTCCGCGCAACCCTCCTGCTCTCCCCTCACCCATCGGCTCCTGTTCCTTCCCTATCTCACCTCCCTAGTCTAAACTACAGCATTTTTGCAACAATAATAGATCAAAATCTTTAAAAAGGTCAAGCCTCTTTTGTGAATGGCTTTAGTAAGGGAAGGAGGCGCAGTCACTGCCTGAGTCCCCCAAGGACGCTCCAGGGTCAGGCACAGCTCTATCTAAATTCCCCTGCCAAGAGGAGGAACATCCACCATGCCCCAGACCCCTCCTCTCCCCCAAGCTCCGGGCAGCATCCCAACGCGCGGGCTCGCCCCCCACGCTGCTCTGTCCCCCCAGGCACCCACGGGAAGGGAGCAGGGGGTGGATGAGATTTGGGAACCAGGTTCAAGCCTTTCTTGATGAGGCAGCTGTGCTATTTCCCATCAGCTCTTCGGCAGCATCCGCCGCCTCTGGCACTGCTGGCAAAGGACACGGAGAGGGAGCGATCTCCCACCAGCCGAGACCCAGCAGGTGCTTCCGCGCCTACGGCCCTCCCAGATCACTGTGCACAAAACGGGCACACTAGAGTAGTCTCTACAACAACTTTACCTCCCTGCCGATGGGCTTGGATGAATCCAAGCTTTTCAGTTTCATTCAACAACTCATCCCACATGGCACAGTGATTTTGCTGAAACAGTGAGGGCCTGCTTCCTAGTTCACAAAATAAACTCTTTGGGGCAGGAACCAATTTCCTATTAACTGTACATGCATAGTCTTTCACCGCTCATTTCAGGCTGTTAGCCGTTAACAAAAAGGGAAACAAATGGTCATGCAGTGGCGGTTCCTAAGTCTGGTTTTGATCAGCCTGAGAATAAGCTGCTTGCTCATCCTGTCCTCATTCCTAGGAGTGCAAAGAATCTCCTCTGAATTACTGGAGAAACCCAACACCCTTATCACTGCTATCCCCCGCTGTGGATAGGGTTTGTGAAACAAATCCATGATCCAGGACAGGGATCACACCACATCACTGCCCCAGTGAAGCCAATTGTCCTGAACTGGCTGTGCTTGTCCCATCGACCACAGAGAACCGCGATGGCCGGGAAGCTCGCCTCCGGCATGGACTGACACGCTGCCAGACCAAGCATCTCTGGTGGGTACACCAGCAATAGCAGCTCCTCTGCTCTGTCCAAACTGGCGTACACCGTCACTTCTCTCCAAGCTGGGAGCGTGCACTACTTGACAGGGACGTGAACGGCTGCGTAACCTGAGCAAAGCACGGCTGTATGGAGGAGAAGGTGCCACTGGCCCAGAGAACAAGGAAGGGTGGCTGAAATACAGATGGGTTCCATCTGTCTTAAGTAACTTCTCATATGCAGAGACTTGGTTTTATCTTCAGGATAATTTACTCTCTTCATTTACGAACAAGCTGAGACATTTGCCATCAGCTGTTCTTTATTTGAAGATAAATGCACTGTTGTTACTTTTATTAACACTGGAATGATTTTTTTTCTCTTTTTCTTTCCTGCAAACAATAGAGGTGCTCTCTCATATTACTCCAAAGCAGAGGGTCTTGCTTTGCAAACCTGTATGTATGGGCCTAAGCTTTAAACATACTCCCGTATTTTACCCAGCGGTCCCGCTCTTTGCAAAGCCAATCACCCAGACTCCTTACAACGGGGATGTTGGCAAGGCATTGGCCCCAGATACAATTACCCAGCTGACGACACCTGTATGCCTAGAGAAGACCCGTCTCCTTCCCTGCCAATCCAGATGCTGTTTGACACGCGTGTAGTTGTGAAGTGAAGTTACAAAGGTACTCAGAACCCCTCTGCGATGTCAGACCAGCACAGGAATCCCAGGAGATCAGTCTGCGCAACCAAGGCTCTTGCAGGCTGCTGTAGCTCCCCGCTTCACTGCACACCACGAATACGCTGCTGTACCACTGCCCCCTTCACTGGAGACACCCCCTGACGGCTTGGGCTCCCTCCTGTGCCACCTCACGCCAGGCAGAAAGATGCTTCTGCCATCACTGAGTTGTCCTGCTCATCACCTGGGACTGGAATGAACATCAGCAGCCAAGGGGAGAGCAGTTCTCCAGCCTTGACTAAAAATAAAGATTTATGGAGAAAGATAAGTTACTCAATCCAGAGAAGTTATTTAACTAAAATCCTGTTGCCACATGAGTTGTTGTGCCTAGAATAGCTTTCTCTTCCAGAAAGCAAGGTAATCTATGCAAACATCTGGAGTAAGATTTACGATTGTGGATGTGAAAACCTATTAAATGCCTTTTGGAAGAGAGATATATTCTTGTATTTCAGGGCATAAACAAAATTCTAACAGTTGGGGGATAAGGTCAAGCTTTCTGAGAAAGTGAATCCCCCAGGGGCTCCTGTGCTCTTCCATCAAAACTCTGGTCCCCATCGCCATCAGCAGCTGTGCTATGGCAAGAGCTGAGCCTGCGGGTTTGGTGCTGGGACCGCTCTGAAGTTCCCTCTTCATGCCCCCATTAGAAATAATCAAAGAGGCCACAGCTATAAAGCTTTTGGGAACCAACACTAAGCTACTATTAATAAACTATCTTTGCAAAGTCGTTTTCTTAATAGTCACCTGTATTTACCAGAAGACTAAAGAAAACAAAAGGAAAGCATCCAGCCCCAGTGACACAGTGCCGGCTTCAGCAGTGGCTCCAGTTCTTCTTTCTCGGGGAAGCGACTTCAGCAGCCTGCGGTGTTGGGAAGGCAGGCTGACTCTGTGGGAAGAGCAAGGGGGAAGATCTCCAGGGAACCAGAAACGATGGTCTGCAACTGAAATCATGAGCTAGCCAGAGAAACGCAAGCACGGAAGTTACAGATGTTGGCGACCTAACAGCATGGGCAGGTAACAGCTCTGTACGGGAGATAACCTAGCAAGGAGCCTGGAGCGAGCCAAGGCTAAATAACAAGCTTTAAAAGTAAACAACTATGGGGCTGTGCAAACTGAATTGGTTATCATAGAATCATAGAATCATTAAGGTTGGAAAAAGACCTCTAAGGTCATCAAGCCCAACCGCCAACCCAACAGCCCCAGGCCTCCTAAACCATGTCTGGAAGCGCCACGTCTACACGGTTTTTGAACACCCCCAGGGATGGTGACTCCACCACCGCTCTGGGCAGCCTGTTCCAGTGCCTGACCGCTCTTCCAGCAAAGACATTTTTCCTAATATCCAATCTAAACCTCCCCTGGCGCAGCTTGAGGCCGTTTCCTCTCGTCCTATCACTTGTTCCTTGGGAGAAGAGCCCGACCCCCCTCACCACAACCTCCTCTCAGGCAGTTGCACAGAGCGATAAGGTCTCCCCTCAGCCTCCTCTTCCCCAGACCAAACCCCCCCAGCTCCCTCAGCCGCTCCCCATCACACTTGTTCTCCAGACCCTTCCCCAGCTCCGTTGCCCTTCTCTGGACACGCTCCAGCACCTCAGTGTCCTTCTCGTCCCGAGGGGCCCAAAACTGAACCCAGCATTCGAGGGGCGGCTCCCCAGTGCCGAGCACAGGGGGACAAACAAATGGTGATGATCTTTGAAAATGGTTCACTTTAACTTGTCTTTTTGAAAACTGGCAAGAAACTGTTGAGTTGACCCAGCGACATTTCTCTGGTGCAAGCCTAATCCTCAGCAGGTCAGGCTGTAGGTCAATAATCCATATGAAGAGTGACTGAAAGGGAATCAGAACAGCCTACACAGCAGTCTGCCTGCAAGCCCTCCAGGAAATTTGCCAAATACTGTGTTATTTTTTCCATTTAGCTCTCTGCTATTTAAAGGCAGTCCCATCAGGAATACAGCCTAAGGTGTCCCAGTCCTGTGCTGCCAGGAACACTGCACAGAGGCAGCTGTGAACTGGCCACGGTGGCCATCAGACCTCATGCAATCTTGGAGGGCGGAGGAAGGTCTATCATTTTCAGGGATGGATGCAGGAGACACAAAAATGACTCCCTTCCTGGACAGCACAACAGGAACCCCTGGACCGCCAATTGATTTGGAAGTGTGTTGTGTTTGAAGGATTCTTCTGTTTCTGGGACAAGTGTGGTATCACGAGGACCAAACCCTAATCTCTTTAACTCATCCAAGCCATCCTAACCATGCAAAGTGATGCCCTGCCTACTTGTGTCGAGAAAAAACAAAAGCTGTGCTGAGGTGGGTGCACTTTTTGTTTACCAAATCTTCATTATTGTAGAAGAAAGAGGAATTAGGAGGACGAGTCCTCCTTTGCAGGCTGAGAGTGTGTCTGACAGCAGAGGAGCAGCAGCACTTCTCGCCCGGGCAGTGAGCTCCAACCCTCTGGATCTATCAGCGCTTGGACACCAGAGCAGGGTGTCAGAAAGGGAGAGACAAACGCCAGGTTTGATTACAAAAAGAGGGTGGCTGTCTTGCAAGTGAGGAAGTCCACGTCAGAGCTGAAGGATCTGCAGGGTGCATTTTAGAGCTGGCCTATATATAACCTGGACATCTTGAGAGAGTCTGTAAATTGAGAAAGCTGACAGAAGAGATCAGGAAAATATTCATATCTTTTCTGCAACTCTTCCAGTATCTTTCTGGAAGAACTGGTTGGACTTAGGCTGGCAAAAAAACCTCAAATCTGTCAAACATTTAATCAAAGCACGAGTGATCTGCTCTGCTGGAAACCACACAAATCCCTCAGCGTGTTTCAAAAGGGAAGAGGAATCTATGTCATAACTTTCAAGGGTTTTTTAAGTCTTTTCCCCTTTTAATCACTTAGAAGGCAGGGTATGTCTACAAAACCTTCTTAAATATCCCTGAATTACTGCCAAATAAGTCCAGTATTATATTAGGCAAAGAATACGACAAAACTACGTGTCTAGCTATTCCCCATTCCCTCTGAGGTGATCTATTTGTCCTGCTCTTCAGTTCCCAGTCCATTGCTTCTCCTACCCATCGGAGGCTGCTGCTTTACACCAGTAACAGGAAGGTAACAGAGGCAGAAGAAAAGGTTTATTTTCTTTTCTCATCGGGGAAGCTTTCTGATCTGCTGTTGTAAAAAGTCTCTGAAGGTGACCTAAGGTTTTCAGAGACGCATTTTATGGACTTAAAAACATGCGAACACACTGAAATATCAGCTTTCGATATTGCTCCTCAACTTTAAGGAGGAGAGGTCTGGCTGGAAAATCACCAAGAGTTAGGACAGAAATCAAAACCTACCATTCAATATTTGTAAAGGAGTCTGATATATTACCTCTTGCCCAAAATACTCTATCCGTGTACCTCAGGGTCACATGAGATGAAGCCTCACAGGCAGGCAGATCCCCCCACCAACGCTGCTGCTCCTCACCGCAGACGCACTCCACTCCACGGTCTCGTCAGGGGAACGGCAAAGGGCTGCTGCTGCCCGGTCCTAACACAACCAAACACCCTCTGCGATACCTCAAGGCTTAAAAACTAAGGAGAGGCATAAACACCATTTAAATTAATGGCATAACACAATCAGGAGAGGGAAGAACATCACAGCATATGATTAAGAGCAGTGCAAGCAGCCCAGGCTGCCTCCTCTCCCCCAGCAAGCATCTCACAGCCCTCGACCGCACGCCACGCAGGACGGAGCCCACCCTGGTGTGAAAGGAGCAGCGCTGCTCGGGGACTCGCCAGCTGACACGGGGTATTTCAGCAGCAGTTCATCTGGCAGAGAGACTCCACTTACTATAAATCAGCACTAACTTGCTCACTTAAACAAGCATCTGTTATTTACTCTGGCTGCACAAGCCAATCCATTTGGCGTTACACAGAATTGGAGTATAGCAAAGAGACATATCTGTAAATGATTCACTTGGGAAAAATATGCCAAACTTATTATCTTTTAATATTATTTGACTGCTCTATTATGGCAACAGGATGCCGTTGTCCTCTATGGCACAGCCCCGATTCTTCCCTGAACTAGTGCTGGCAAGGTCATTCCTGGCATGCATGACGAATGAGGGAAAATGCGACCCTGCAAAGTGCAGGGTAACACTGGTAACAGAGCACTAGAAGCAGTGCTCTGACAATGGCAGGTGAGCACCCATCGGTTTGAGACCGCGGCTCGACAGAGGGGTGACGTAAGGTGTGGGAGGGGAAGGTCACGGCGAGACAAGCCAGAGGCAGGAGCCTCCAACCCCATCGCTGGCCGCCAGCTGGGAACCGCGGTGCCTCCCTCTCCCAGGGATGCCAAGGCCTGTCACACCGATCACCAACAGTGTGCCGGTGCACCAAATGAACTACGTTAGCACTGAGGAAGAATGATGATTTGTATCGGTTCATCACTCCAGAAGACAAGTCAGGTGTGTGATTTACAGGCACATTACAGGCACATCACAGTTAGGCTCCCGCAACCAAGACACTCACTCTGCTGCCAAGGAATCCTGACTTTTAACTGCAGTTCAAAACCAGACATTGCTGATCCACAGCCCAAGGAAACAGCTGGGCTAGGTCCTTCTACATGCTAATTACCAAGGAAAGATGGTGCAAAGACCCTGTTGAGAGGGAACATCTGGGCTCACACTTACCTCTCGAGAGCCTGGCACTACGGAGCTGGACATGAAGGTGAAGTTGTTTTCTCAAGGGTTGGGGAGAAGGATCATGGACACTAACGTCAGAGCATGGCTCTTGATGGACAGACAGTTCTGCCGTTTTGCACATATTGAGAGAAGTGACCCTCTGAAAGGGATGCAAGAGAGGAAAAGCATCCCTTAAATTTGGAGTTGTGGGTCTGAGATCGCAGGAGGGCTGAGGGGAACTTGAAGCACCCTTGAAAGTCAAGAGGAGAAGCAGGAATTGACTGCTCCAGGGTCTCACAAGGTCACTAGGATAATCAGGCATTGAAAAGGATTCTGTTTTGGCAAACTGGTTTGGCTGCTTTTTGAAGGCAATCTGTAATGTGGAATGACAAACACAGGACAAAGAAATCCACCTATCCTTGAATTTTCTCCTTTACTAGTTTAAAAGACCTTAGAAACCCACCACACTTTGTCTCCTCTTGCCTCAGTCCCCTTGACTTGGCAGGCTCCCCAAAGCAAGGCTGCTTAACCTTTCAACGGGAGGAAAACACGGTCATGATGCTGCAAATGCCTCCAGCACTTCTATGTTAATGACCCAGCTGCTGATGAGAGGACTTCTGTCAGTAACACTCAGGCTACTTTGGTAGAGAAAGCAACACTTGGAGGTGGGAGTGATTCCCCCCTCTCCCCCCCACATGCATTACCTTCAGCGGCCCGTTTGAAGAAGACTTTGCAGCTACCACAAGTGAGGGCTCCATAGTGGCACCCAGACGCTTCATCTCCACAGATCAGGCAAGTCTTTTGAGGTGGAAAGTAATATTCAACGGGCAAGACATGTTCACGGCCAGTCTCCAACCTGCAGCGAAAGACAAAAAGAGAACAAGGGAAAGGGTCAGCAAATAAGGTTAGGACGAGCTATGGGTGGGCGCCTGGGAGAACATTCATAGCAAACCCAAAAATTTCGGTGATGGGACAAGCCAAGCACTGATCAGAAAGGAAGCAAGCAACAACTAAGCCAAACCTTGCTCTGACCACGCAGAAGACCATGCTGGGGTGCCCCTCCTGACATTGCCCCTACGTACAATGTGTGACAAAGCACAGGCACAGTGACAGCACAGCCTAGAAAGAGAAGACGACTGGGACTGGCTGGTGCAGTGTTCATGTATTTTTGGCTTCAGTAGTGAGGCTTGTAAATCAAAGAAGGACTCTGTGCTCATTAAGCTACGTGATCCCACTCCAGCAATGTCACTGCTGTCACTTCATTACAGATGAATTCATCCTTCTGATTCTTAAGTTAAACAAATTAATTTTTCCTAGGCTATCAAACTCCCTTAAGTTATTCTTCTTGCTTTTTTGTCTTGTTTTCTACCTATTCACTCTTTCCATACGCAGCAACTGCTGGTCCAAACCTTCTTCCAGGATGCCTTGCTCATCCACATGACTACTAAATCCAGCCAGAAGCCTCTGGTGAAAACATAAAGCACTTGCTGTGAATGTGTCCCAGAGACCCCTCTTTACACCCATCCCATGACTAAAGGCACTGCCTCAGCGTCTCCCAGTCACATGGGGTACAGTGGTACCACTGAGGTGCCTGCCCTGGGATGGCCCCACGGGCAGAGCACGGCGCTGCTGACTCCGAACAGCAAAGACAAATCGCAGAGCAAAAAATAAAAGTTACAGGGTCTGCCATATAATAACTAGGATTAAATGCTGGACGTGGGTCAGTGTGGACTATGGAACTTCACGTTTCCCACTCGCCAGCTCAGTAGCCCAAAAGACCCGTTTGGAAGGCATGGCAGCAGGAGAGGCGCTATGGGAATCACAAGTCAACACGAGTCCAGGGAGTCTGGGGAGCAATAGCATTTTAAGTTATTTGTTAAAACTGGCTTTTTGTCAAAACACCAGATGAGGCAATTAGCTTCTAACAGGCAGTAGGTCATCACAACTTTTTGGTCAAAATTAGATCTGCTTTTGATTTCTGGTAATTTTTGAACGCTTGCACACGAGCTCTTAGAAATCAAACTATATTAAGAGCAAATGTGACAGTGCTAGGGCTTCTTGGGAAAAATCCTTATACTCAGAAAAGCCCCATTTGGGACCACAGTGTGAATAATCCCAAAATCCACTGAATCAGAAAATGGCCCTGGGAGAGGTGGCAGCTGGAACCCATACCATGAACTTTCTGAAAAGTCTTGCAACTTTTAAAAAAGAAGGGTCAAACACCAACAGAGACCCCAGGGCAAGGGAATGCTGTCCTGCTTCTCAGTCCCTCTGCCCCAAACTGCTGCCCGAGGCCAGCGCCTCTCCACATCCCGCAGGTCTGCAGGCAGCTCTGCCCGCCCAGGTACGACGCAGGCAAGGAGACATCTCACACACCGAAAGAGCAGCTGGCAGCATCGAGGTTTAATTAAGGAAAGATATGCATGTCGTTTGTGCTAATCACCAGCTTCTCCACTGGGGCTTCTGTCTCTGCAGTAAGTTCTAATGCACGGCACCGCTGCCCTGCACTTGCTGGGCTGAGACTGCAGCAGGCTCCGGGGCAGGCGGCCCCACGCGGTCCCCCACCTCTCCCATCCCTCCCCTACCCCTCTCCCCGTCTCGTTTCACTACTCCCAATACAAAGGGAGACCCTGCAACCTGCATTCACACAAGTAGCAGTCCCAGGGACATCAGGATTAAAACTAATAGTGGAAGAGCTTGAAGAGCAATCACTCTCAAGAAGAACCGTGGCAAGGACAATGATGCACTTGCGTAGGGGTGGCTGCCTGGTTATCATCTTTTGCTCAGCTATTATAATTCCGGTAATAAGAGTAGCTCCAGACTACCCATTCCTTCTGCTCTGCTTCCCAAGAGACATAAATTAAACTGAGAAGAGAGGGGTTTTAAGTGAGAAAAAGTGTTTCCTCAAGAACAGATGAGGAACCAATATTTGACTGGCTTAAATCATACCACAGGCTGAAAAATACTTTCCGGTGCAGACAGGAATTAAGGGACTCTTGCTGTTGTTATGTGAAGCTGGCATGCTTAATTTCAACGGAAGACCAACTCTGTTACCAGAGTACCAGTGCGGTTTGCCTTTCACACGGGTCAGGCTCTTTGCTGAAGGACAGCTGCCTCTTCTAAGCCCCTCACACCTCGAGAGTAAAGCCTGAAATGGGACAATCATTGCTGAGACCAAAACCCAGGCTCACCCCTCTCCTCTGATCTTGCTGTCGGCTGTGTCCTTCAAGAAGGCTGCTATCTTCTATTCCTCATACGAGAGCTATGCAGATCCTACCTAAATGGTAGGTTAATAACTGGAGCAGCAATTTTATCCTCTGTTCTAAAGGCAAGAAACATTTTGAGTGATTTCTCATCTTTTTAGCAGCAGCAATCGGAATCAGTGACTCATCCCTAGAGTCTGCTCAACTACCCTTCCCTGCAAATCCCAATTTCCAAGGCTTTTCTTGAATTACTGATTAAATGGAGGAGATAACACTCGGGTGCAACATATCTGCCATAGTTAAGTCCTGATGCAACAAACCTCTCCCCGCATCGCCCTCCCCAGCATCCCGCCCGTCCTCCCAGCACCATCCCACTGTCCCGTCCCCAGCAGGGCCCCGGGCACCCCCCGCTTCCCCCGCGCCACGTCTGCACGAGCATCCTACACTACACAGCCTTGGCACTCAGTCTGAGGTGCTACTGTGGAGCAGACACTACTAAGAAATACCCAGCAGCAGGCAGAACAGCTTTGCTAAAAATGCCTTATTTATCCAGCAATTTTTTAGATTCCAGCAGCACCAGACCTTTCCTCTAACAACCTGTTACCTTTTTTCTCCTCTCTATGCAATCGGAAATCTGAAAAGGGCTAATCTATCTTTTTCCGTAAGGCCTTCCGTACTGTGCTTTCCCTGTTCTTTGCACTATGTATTTCAGATAGGAAGTGAGCAAAAGCGAGTCTCACAGTAGCAGCTGTTGTGGTGACAGAAGCAGGACCCCAGAAGACCTTGGAGTATTTTTGAGGCCTAATTATTTAAAGCTGCAAAGTAGGTTAGCAACTGAGGCTTGAGTGGCTTTTTAAACAGCTTTTTAAATAGCTGTTTCTCCATGAGAAGAGTTGTGCAAATACACCTTCATGCACAAGTCTATCCAGTGAACCTATACAGGTGTATCTACGTAGGAAGCGCGCTGCCCCGCGCTGCCCAGCGCGTCCCGAGGCGCTCGGGCTCGCCCTGCAAACCCGTGTGCTCCGCCAATCTCGCCCCGGGTGCCCGCTTACGGATGGAGCTGGCAGACACTAGAGGTTAATCCCGGCTGTGAGACAGGCTCCTCCCGGGTGTAACGCTCCTGCCTTCGGGGTTTGCACAGGGGAGCATTCAGCCCCCGCATCCCGCATCCCATCGCGTTGGGAGACTGCTGTTTCGGCAGCTGCGGAGCAGCTCGGCCGCAGGCAGAGCCCTGCGGCACCAACGCGATTTCCAGCTCACTCCTGCACCTTTACTACCGGCAGCCACTGTCCACAGAGCGGAAGGATTTGCCCGGGAACACCCTTGGTTTTAAAAAGACACCAATTTGCCTTTTATTTTTATTCTTAGAGGGAAAGTTGTAAGAAAAACATAACTGAAAACGTGGGCAACTCGGAGCGAGCTGTGATAATGGTACCTTTAATGATCTATTTTCCAGTTTCCAAGAGATCTTTTAAGGGTGTTCTCAAAATACATAGGTAATAACACTGCAATGGGCCAAAAAGATGGCTTGCGGAGGCTGCAGGGGCACGTGAACTGGCAGCTTTCTGGGCAGACCCCCAGCGACCCCCCTGCACGGCCGTCCCAGCAGCCAGCAGCGTTCGCGGCTCCTCCGCGCCTGCGAAGGGACAGGAAGGGTGGCTCAGCAGCAGGCTCGTGAGGAGCTGCTCGAAGCTTTCCTCCGAGCGGAAGTTTTCACTCGGTCAGTACCTGCTGATCGCACCCGCCCCACAGAGCCACAGGCATACCAAGGTCTGACAAAAACAAGCTCCGAGCGCGTTGGGGAGGGCTCCGGAGTACATGACTGTAGTTTGCACAATATATGGCAAGTGTCACGCTGCCTCAGAAACCCAAAGCAGGGAGATAGCGCGGCGCGGGCAGACACAACTGGCGCAGCAGTGACGTCGGGCAGAGATTCCAGCCCTGGGGCACGGCTTGAAGGCCAAGGTCAGGGCTGCTCACAAAGGAGCACAGCGGCTTTCAGCGGGGAGAAAAAAACCAACCTTACTATCTCTCTTACAGCTACAGGAAGGACTTCACTGTCATTTCAGAAGGGGTCTTCAAGGAAACTAATAGAGATCATTGAGCTCCTGCCACACGCAAATATTTCTGCAGAGCAGGAACTACAGTTTTGCAGTGCAAGTACTAGTTTGTCAATAGTTAATTTCACCAAACAGCCCAGGTTTCACAACACACCAAGAAAACCAAGGGTGATCATGGATAAGAGAAAACTCAAAGACTTCTCATAACCCACAGAGAAAGCTTCCATCTCAGCAACAGATAGCGCACACTACCCAGAAGGAGCCAAGGCACAACTGCCCCCCCGCCACTGCCCAGAACTTCTGACTCCTAAGACAGACCACAAAAAAGTACGTTTGCTGCTTTATCTGCATGGCTTCTGCAGCCCGTGCCTACCTGCGTGAATAAGATTATTGTTAAGCAATTCACCACGCTAATACAACACGATGCATATTCCTTACACTCCCTCTGTTTTCCATCAGTCTGACATAACTGAATAAACACCATTTCCACCTCCTTCACTCTTAAATTTCACTACATTTTCCATGTAAAAATTGCTCTAACAGTTGCAGCAGAACAACCCACCAGACTGAAGTGAACAGTTGCAGCGCTGTTCTCGACACGGCCATGCCCTACGGCTGGCACAACCTCCTCGTGGCATCAGCTCACTGCATGAACTGCTCAGTGTCAGTGTTTGCACCAGGGGGCCTGAAACCCACTCCGGGATTTGGCTGCCTTGTCCAGAAACAGGTCTGCTAAAGCACAATGTGGTGGATTTGCAAACACGGGGGCTCAGCTGGACTGGCCTTGGGAGAATCCCTAACCTGGATTTGCCTGCCCACCCACAGTGGCTGCCACACACCCCAGCTCACCCTGGCCCGACCAGCTGTCAGCTGGGAATCCCCAGAGCAGAGCACTTTTGGTCATGCACTTTGCCCTTTGGGAAAAATTTTGCACCTTTACAATGCCATCTCTGAAAATCTGTCTGGCCATAATGCTCACGAAGATGCTGAGCCATGACCTGAGTAAGCACTTGCAGACAAACGAGGATGACACAGAATTCTGTCCAGTCATTTCAAGTACTGTCATTTCTGAGATACTGTGATGTTATCAGCAGTAAATGTTCCCTTGAAAATGGCATCATCGGTGCATGACATGTTCAGACACAATATTAAAAGAAATAATTGGCTTCCCATCAATGGAGTTGCGTGGCTCATGTCTGGACAGAGGTCTGTGACTAACATCGAGGTGCACACGTGCTAAGAGCACGACTGCTCGTTCCAGGCATGAGTCTCATGTCCTCTTGCACATCCCCGTTTCACTGCCACTGGCTTCAGCCAGAGCTGAACTGAATCTTCAATCCACAGTCATTAAGCTATGCTGATTCAGATAACAAGGCCTGCACGGAAACTTTAAATCATCCCATCTGTTAAAATGCTTTGAGCAGTTTAATCTATAAACGTACAGCCTTGTACAATGAATTTATCTCCTTTTTTCTAAATAGCCTTCAATATGTTTCTAAGCTGACCATGCCTTGTTTTCATATACAACTACTGGAGGTGGAGAGGCAAGATAGCATCTCTGAGAGAGCGGGGCATGGTGCACACAGCATGAACAGCAGGGACAGTCCATGGTGAACACATATGGGAACCCAGAATTATAGAATCATAGAATCGTTTAGGCTGGAAAAGACTTTTAAGACCACCAAGTCCAACCATGAACACAGCACTGCCATCTCCACCACTAAACCATGTCCCAGAGCACCACGTCTACAAGTCTTTTAAATACCCGCAGGGATGGTGACTCAACCACTGCCCTGGGCAGCCTGTTCCAGTGCCTGACAACCCTTTTGGGGAAGAAATGGTTCCTAATCTCCAATCTAAACCTCCCCTGACACAACTTGAGGCCATTTCCTCGCGTCCTATTGCTTCTTCCTTGGGAGAAGAGACCGACCTCCCCCTCACCACAACCCCCTCTCAGGCAGTTGCACAGAGCGATAAGGTCCCCCCTCAGCCCCCTCTTCTCCAGACCAAACCCCCCCAGCTCCCTCAGCCGCTCCCCATCACACTTGTTCTCCAGACCCTTCCCCAGCTCCGCTGCCCTTCTCTGGACACGCTCCAGCACCTCCATGTCCTCCTTGTCCCGAGGGGCCCAAAACTGAACCCAGCATTCGAGGGGTGGCTCCCCAGTGCCGAGCACGGGGGCACCATCCCTGCCCTGCTCCTGCTGCCCACACCATGGCTGACACAAGCCAGGAGGCCGTTGCCCTCCTTGGCCACCTGGGCACACGCTGGCTCGTGTCCAGCCGCTGTCAGCCAGCACCCCCAGGGCCTTCTCCGAGGGCAGCTTTCCAGCCACTCTGCCCCAAGCCTGGAGCGTTGCCTGGGGTTGGTGTGACCCAAGGGCAGGACCTGGCCCTTGGCCTTGTTAAACCCCACACAACTGACCTCGGCCCATGGATCCAGCCTGACAGACCCCTCTGCAGAGCCTTCCCGCCCTCGAGCAGATCAACGCCCCCGCACAAGTCGGTGTCAGCTGCAAACCCACTGAGGGCGCCCTCGATCCCCTCGTGCAGATTGTTGGTAAGCATATTAAACAGGACAGCCTGTCCCTCATCACCAGGAGGGTCACCTGGCCACAGGAGGAGACCAGGGTGGTCCGGCAGGGCCTGCCTCTCATGCGGCCGTGCTGGCTGGGCCCGATCCCCTGGCTGTCCTGCGCTTGCCCCCGAGCTCACTCGGGATGAACCGCTCCATAACCTTCCCCGGCACCGAGGTCAGGCTGACAGGCCTGTACTTCCCCGGATCCCCCTTCTGGCCCTTCTCGTGCATGGACGTCACATTTGCTGACCTCCAGTCAGCTGGGACCTCCCCGGTTAGCCGGGACTGCGGGTAACGGATGGAGGGCGCCTTGGTGAGCACTTCTGCCAGCTCCAGCTGGGAGGGCAGCAGGCAGCAGCTCAGAGGCTGCCTCCCAGCCCAGGGGGCACTAATAACTTCAGCAAGCACAGCTGCACAAATCCATTCTCAAATCTCCCAAATTAAATTATCTTTTTTTCTTTTCAAATGCTCTGTTTTCTTATTTTGACAATTTATTTTTCACACACTGGGTCCCAGCCGCAGCTGACACCCCACTGCTACCAGCCCTGACCCAGCCAAGCCCACGGCTCTTTTTCCTTTTACTCTCCTTTGCTGCGCAAGAAGGGCTGCTGCTGCCTGGAGCTGCACGGAACCCGGCTGCCGTTTGCCCTGTGGGGCAGCCTTTGCCCCGGCACCCAGGGGACAGTCCCAAACAGCCACCCCGACCAACCGAGCCGCTGCACACCTACTGCGGGGAGGGATGGCAGAGGCCATGCCATAACGAAACCACTGGGGAGTCTCCTGATTTTGATGATCATCATTGGCTCTCCCCTTCCAGTCACCCCTAAGAAAGAAGCAGAAAATGAGGTTAAAAAGGTGAAAGGAGGCAGGTATGCTATACCTGAAATGCAAAGCCTGGGCAAAGTCACTCCGCAGCCTCTGTATCACACTGGTGGCCTCTGTGGTAGGCAGCTGCCTACATTCTGGATGCAACACTGAGACCAAAACTTCTGCCTCAAAACCTGGTCTCCAGCCAGCGAGCTCAGGGAGCAGCTTAAATAAATCAGCTCAAAGAAGATGAAACACTTGATTTCCCTAGAGAAGGTATCTACAAAAAGAGACGGCATAAAAACGCCTTGCAAGGTTACTCAAGACGGGACCTCACCTGATTAGGAAGCGTGACAGAGACAAAAAGCAAAATGGGAGTAACGCAAGCGGGCTTCAGCCCTGACAAGCACCCCCGAGGTCACCAGCGCTGTACACCGCATCGTCCTGGTGACTGCAGAGTCACCTGGCGCCTCCAAGGACAAGACCTTGGCGTCTTTGGTGCACAGAGAGCCCTACTTATTTCCCAAGGAAACAGTCTGTCCGACTAATATTTTTTAAGTTGGTTTAACCCACACCGTAATCTTCCCTTCTCAAATCCATCCCCTCTGCTGACAAAAAGAAAATGCGACTATAAAGAAAAACACACATAATGAAGTGCTCTTGATCCATATATTTCATGCCCCAAGAGATGCTGCCATCATGCCAGATAGGGAGTACTGGCTTACAGTCCCCTAGAAAGCCTCCTGGCTGTTCTTGCACTTAGCAGGGTACCGCAGGCTTTACTACCACGTACTAAGAGGCTGCTTTTATAGGAAGACATTTAGCTTTCCCCCTTCAAAAACTAAGTGCAGTGATACTTATTAAACACTTAGGAAGAGATGATGCGAGTTCCTTGGCGGCTTTTCACAACAGCCAGATCCGAAATGCGGATCTCCAGAGGTTAACAAAACATCTCCCTGCCTGGTCCCGCTCCGATCCGCCCAGGCAGGACCCCCCCCTCGGCAGCCCACTTGTGCTGGGGCTGGGAAGGGGGACTGGAGGCTGCCGGACCCGCAACCGGCCGCGGCAGCGGCACGGCTCCTCGCGCCCCGAACAGCGCCGGTGCGGCGCTCCCAGGGCTGGAGGGGTTTTCTCAGCAAGAATCCTGGTCCTCACCCAGGGCTTGCCAGGCTCACGCGAACACAGAGGTCAACGTGGGGCAGAAGACCAAAGCTACTCTCTCCACACACCCTTCATGTGCAGATTAATGTTCTTTTTGTTTTTGTAGTACACGGATCTTAATGCCAACACTGCATTTATAAACCAGACAAGTAGTCCCTGTTCCTGCTCACAAAGCCTTTGTAGAACAATAGCTTCTCCGACACTTTCCACTGGCAGGATACAGGGATAAGGGGAGGCTTGCCGAGGCCGGGTGGTCAGCCCGCACACACAGACCTGCGTCCAGTGACGGGGCGCAGCCAGAGCACCTCATGTGAACCGGCCATTTCATCCCCAAGGTATCTCCACAAACCACTTGGCCGGTCAACAAAGTACTGCTGTGTCTCAAACTGCCAGCGACAGCTGCTGGAGGGAGAGGCGATGCGGTACGCGCGGTGCTGGCAGGACAGGGGCCTGATCTCAATGCCTGTGCCCAGGCAAGGAGGGAGCCCCTCTCCAACCCACGGACGTGTCCTCCACAGCCTGGCAGCAGGACGAGTGCTGCGAGCCCCTTTCACCAGCCTTGGCTGTCTAATACAGAACGGGAAACCTCAGGGCCCGCGTCCGTCTGGGCGCTGTCGGCAGAGCGCTCGCCGTCACCTCCAGCCCGCCCGCAGCAGGACCCGGCAGCCAACCCTCGAGCATCTCGAGCATCTCAACCCCCCTGAGCCCCCCACCGGGGGCCGCCCCGAGTCGCGCTGTCTCTTTCCGAGGGCCGGGCTGACCCCTCCAGCCGCCCCTTGGCAGGGAGCAGAGGGGCTCGCCTCCGCTGTGCCCTGGAGAAGGATGTCTGCTGGAACAGGGCTTCCCTCGTGGTCCCCCCAGGACCTTCAGCTAACTCCACAGAGTCTGATAAGGTACGGCAGAAAGAAAACCAAGGTGGACTGATTTAAATCAATAGATATTGATAGATATAGAACCTCAAATGCAATCAGAATTTAATTTGGCAACAGGGATCCAAGTACTTAAACGATCAATTTTCATCTTTTCTACATTGGTCTTTTGCAGTGATTTTCCCTAAAGAATGCATTCAGTAACGTTACCTACCTTCACATTTTCTCTTTGCCGTGTGCAGAATATGTTCATTTTAAATAGGGCCATGTTGATGCCTCTGCAGAGGATGCGACAGTTCTTTTCATTAGCAAGAGCCGCCTCCTGTTTAGCAAATAGGCTTTTGTTTTTTAAGCAATTACACAGTTTGTCATGACTTTTGGTTTTCCATTCTATAACTTAGAAAATGGTGTATGACACATTATTTGTTTATTAGATGCTGGGTTAATATTTTATTTGTGATATGTGTCAAGTTGTATTCAAATGGATCCATAAATTCAATGGAAATGTGAACATTTTAAATTGCTCTGCTGGTAAGTCACAACTAAATTTATCAAAGCAGACTGTATATCAAATCAATTCACTACTAAAGCCAAGCCAGGCTTATTCGTGAGCTGCAAACTCTGCTGACTGGCCCTCTTCTAAGGGATCTCCGAGATTTAAAAGCTGCTGGACACCACTGTCCCATGCCTCTTTCTCTACAGGTTAGAAGAAAACCTCCCACATTTTCTGGCTTTTTCAACTCCAAGTAGATCTCCGTTTTGAATGACTAGCCTTTGAACTGAACTAGCTGCATAAATTGGATTTTCTCTACCCTCTGGAGCTGGTTTAGCAACACAGCGAATTCCCGGTACCGAGTGCTGCTTTCCGCTGGGAGCCTGGCCTCCTCCGAGATGCCAGCAAAACCCATGAACCACCCACCATTATATTTTACTGATGTGCCGTGAGTTTCAGACTCTAATCAACACAGGCTTCCACATTCTTCCGCGATGAGAATGTGGGAATACGGCTCCACACCTTGCCCCACGTGCACCATGTGTAACAGCGTTCCTCTTACTTATGGACGATGAACTGGCCCATCAGCTCTGCAGCTGGAGACGGCATCTGCCTCTGTTCCTGCGGGAACTCATGGAAACCTGTCTGATAATCCCACTCCCCAGCTGTTCCACAAAAGAACAAGTTGGTGCAAACGGGGGCTGCAGACCAGAGCCCTCCCTGCCACACTTGGACCTCAGACCACCAGTACAACTTCCATAGTGGGAAAGCTCCCAGCCAGGTTGCTGAGGGACGTCAGTATTCACTTCCAGACTCGGATACTTAAAACGCATAATATTTTTCCCACCTCATTTGGCAGTGGAATTATTGCTAAGGAAACCGGTGCCGCAAATTCTGCATTTTTGTTTCTCTATTGGATGAAGCATGAGTTGAAAATGGGCAGATGGCAGACAATGGAGGAATCTGGCATGGAAAAATGAGACCGCCACAAATACCACTTACATCGGAGGCACCTGACCAGGGAGGCACACAATGTGAGCGAGACCTGCTAGCACGGGCAGCAAAGCAAAGGCAGCATCGCCGCCTTTCAGAGGGCTGCTGCTCCCGTACCTCCCGCCTCCCTGCTGCCAGGTGGGCCAGCACCCTCCTTCTCTTCCCGGCAAAGCACGGCAGCCCGAGGGGCAGATGGGGAAGAGACGACGAAACAGCAGCATCCGGCTCAGGGAGCGGCCCCCGCCTCCCGCCCTCGGCCCGCAGCATCCCCTCTTCAGCAGCGCGATGCAGGGACTTGCTGCGGTGGCTGTGCATCGCCAGCTGCGCCGCTCCCGGCCCAGCTGCGGGCGGCTGCCCAGAGCCTGCGGTGGAGCTTTCGGGCTGGCCTAGGTGGGAACTTCAGCTGGTGCCAGAACTTGCTGGCAGAATTGGATTCTTTTTAGGCTTGTTTATACCAAGACCAAACCTCTGCAGAGACATAGATGCAGGGGCATAAAAATGCTTTTCCTTATTATGGCTGGAAACAGGTATAAACTATATCTGCAAAATTTCTCTCCAGCTTTGCTGGCAAACCATTTGTTTTCTAGAGGAGACTTCACAACTTACGCAACAATATCATCTCCCATGGCCTCAAAGCAGATCATGCTTTGAGTCATCTCATAAAGAGTAAACAAGCAAATTATAATGAAGTTTTCATATATCTATGGTCTTCCTGGCACTCTTAGCCCTGATCTCAGCAGCAGAGGCAACGCAGAGGCAAATTCCTCAGCATCCCGCAGGAACCGGCTAACGTCCAGCCAGGTCCTCCTGCTCCGCAGCCCTGCCTTCCGCGGCGGCTGCCCTGAGGCCGCGCTTGCCCGCAGCGCACAGCTGCCCACATCTGCCGGCTGCGGCAGGACCGCGGCACTGCCACGAGGCCGGGCTGGCGGGGACGAGCGGCGAGCTGTGCCGGCACACTCACGGCGAGCCCAGGGCGTCCCAGCCCAGCATAGCCCTGGGAAACGTTGCCTTGATGCCGATACTTTCTTTTAGTGACACAACGCAGAGACAGCCGGACCTGTCGTTGCGGGTGCTGAAAGCATTTCTTGGGAAATACAGAGGGCAGAACCCTGCAGCAGCAGCAACGGCTGATGCCAGGGAATCCGCGTGCGTGAGAGGTACCCCTGTAACCACAGACAGACACTGAAATCTGCAGACACACCAGCCCTGCCGGGCAGCGATGTCCTGAGAGAGCTGAGGCGCTTCTGCAACCGCTTACGAGCCCAGCACCCTGTCTGCTTCACCTCTGCTTCGCTCTGCCAAGCCGGCGAAGAATGAAAGCAGCCAGGAATCGTTTTCTTTCAAGCCCGCCTGCAAACCAAAACACAGATGCCACATCTAATTTTAGGCCTCCTAGCCTTGAGAGTGTTCTCTTACTTCTTTTTAAAGCAAGCAGCAAGATAGTCATCTGAGGACAAAGCCACTGAAGCAGCCGAGCGCCCACCTTGACCCCAACTCCTGGAAAGCCAAAGGGTGCGCGGGGGCAGAGCCCCATCCTTTCCTCCGGCCACAAGGCACGGCTCTGCCCTGCCGCCCGCACGTTGGGAGCAAACGGATCACCGCTGATCCCAGGGGATCCCTGCGGGGTACACGGAGCCCCCTCGTTAACTGGAAACAGGCACGCAGGGGGACTGGCCCGCTGCCCTGCTAACCTCAGGCTGCCACCTTATTCCTGCGGGGACGTGGGCAACTGCTCCAACTCAGGCCGTAAGTCAAGTGTTTAAGCACCAACGTGGCGAAACAGCGGGTGAACTGAACAACAGGAAAAGCGCTGCCCACCAGGCTGCTCTCAGCTGCCACCCTCAGCCCAGCCTCGTCCCACCCGCAGCACAGCTTCAGGGGGAGGATGCTCCATCCCGCAGGCACCCCAGCACTGCCTCGCTCTGCTCCCCCTTCAAAGCCACCCTCCGAAACGGCCAGGAACCAAGGACGTGGCATTTGGCACAGGCTGTGCTGTAAACAAAAAAGGGAAAAAATCCCTGTGCTGCTGTTTGTTTTCTAGCCATTTAAAGATGTTCCTGAGGTTTTGGGAGCAGTTCGGGAAGTAACAAGATTTCTTTGCAAATGGAAGATGGTATTATCAGTTTCCTCTCTGACCACAGGGGACATAAAAACAAATTAAATAACTGAAAGCCAGAAAACTAAATCCATGTGGACAGGCTGCGCTGATTGGGATGTCCTCACACGTTCAAGTGTAGGAGCACGCACAGGGACAAAGCCCGGAGCCAGCCGAGGATGGGGCACGGTCCCCACAGGACCTACGGCTCCAGGCTTTGGACCCAAGCTGGACACGTGCAACCCAGACCTGCCCTGGTGACCAGAGCCGGCACTTCCAGACGGTGGGAGAGGGGATGGGGGTGACCTGGAGGGTTAGTTCTCAACTCTGCGCCTGCGCAGTGACAAGAAGAGGTGCCGATTTCGTGCCAACCCCCACGATGTCCCCGCGCAGAGGCTCGCAGGGCCCCATCCAGCCGGGGGGGGGGACCCGTGACCAGCACGCCTTCCCACGGACAGCACGGTGCAAAGCACCCGCTCCTCCACGTCTTCTCCACTGACGGTGTCTGCAAACGGATTGCTGCAGGCACCGGGGCAAGGGATGGAGGCGATATTTTTACAAGAAGAGAATACGCATACAAAAACCATGCGTTGTGTCCAGGGGTAGAAGACGACACATGCCCACAAATGCACACACACACCCATGATCCAAGAAAAAATGTAGGTCACCCAAACAACATTTGCATGCGGTGTTTCATTTCCCAGTTAAGGCTCCCAACTGCCACGCAGATGAAAGCAGTTAAACTGATAGGCACACCAATTACTTTTCTCCTTTTCTCTTTTACAAGAGGAAAGAGGAGCAGCCGAGATAGCCTGTCCAAACTCTCCCCAACGGCATGTCAGAAAACATGCGGATGCTGCTGCTGTCTGCTCCAGATAGGCGGGGAGTGGGAGGAGGCAGGAGCCTTTGCTAGGAAATTACTGATACAAAAACTTGCGTCTGGACTCTGTTCTCAGCACACGGCCAAGGTCAAAGCATTTTTTCTGCCATTTCTAACCAGCAAAGAAGCTAATGCAGCGAAAATATGTAACACCAGTCAAATTGCTCAAGGGTTCGTGAGAAAACACCAGAAAAAGAAGCGAAGTATCATCTTGGGAAAGAAAAGAAGCAGCCCTTTAAGGCCTTCCCCAACCAGTGAGAACACGGGAGGAGAGGAAGCAAACTCCAGGGTTTTGTCCTGGGGGAACTGAACATGTCCCAGTAACTTTAAAATGTATTTTAGGAAATCTGCAGCCTCCCCTTTGGCATTTCTGGGGATTGTTCCTGATGGCAGCAATTCCAGGAACAGCTGGCAGGACAGTGGTCGGGCAGCATGGATGAAGATGCTGTTGTAACGTGGGATTTACCCCCCGAGGCTCCTCCCAAAGCCACTGGCTGCAGCCAGCCCCAGTTTCTAGTCCCAGCCCGAGCACATTGGTGTGGAGGGAGAGGGCACCCACGAGCCTGCACCCACCCATCCTCAGATGATTTGCCAGTGCATCAGACCCCCGGGCTCTGGCAAGAGCTTAATCCTGAGCTTCACAGGTGGTGCTGGCACGCCGGATCAGGCGACCAGCATCCAGGGACATCCCTCCCAGCGCCGACTGCCAAAGACACCTGGCTACAGACATTAAACGAGTTAAAGACAAATCATTACAACTATGCCCATGCACAGCACGCGAGCAGCGGCCGGGACGCTGCACGGCCCGGGGAAGCGGCTCTCCACTCTCTGCACAGCACGACCAGGGCTCTGCCGGCCCAGGCGCACAGCGAGCGTGTCCTGGAGGCAGTCCGGCTCTCCGTGGTGCAGACCCGCCAAAGTCCACTGCGGTTACGTACAGGAGAACCTGCCTGGCCGCTCTCCCCGGCTAACTCACAGGACGGCTGCCTGCAGCGCTCCCTCGCTCTCGCAGCAGAGGATGCCCATACAAACAGTATTGGTGTCCCAATATTGGCGGTTCTGTACTGACTTTCTAAGCCTTATTTCAGACTTATCTTTTGCTCCCAGAGCTGTTTTGGAAGTGGCAGCCACCTTGCCTGCAATCTCAAGGAGCTCAGCGTGGTCCACAGCATCACACAGCGCCCCGGCAGCCCCACGCCCCGGGCGGCACGATGGAGGCACCCAGGCAGCCCCTCCAGCAAAACCACAGGCTTACCCACCGCTCTTCACTGGGCCTTGTTACTTATTCATTAAGATGTGCTCCATTCTGCTTTTTGATTGCACAGAAAAGTCACCAGGACACCTGCAGAGAGCTTGGGGTGCAATTCACCCGGTGTGGATACCCGAGATGCCCGGAGCCGGGTGGCATCCAATTCCCGCCCCAGTGGGATGGCTGCCTGGGCAAAGGGCAGCAGCTATAAATACCTGTAGAGCTGGGCTATATTTTTAAGATGATTTCTACTACTGCAAAATGAACTTAATCTGTGGTCTGTGTCCCGACAAATCATTCTTACCACTTCTGAGGACATGTCAGCATTTGACTTGGTTTGTTGTCATTATTCCAACAGGCCTCCCCAGAAGGGGGGCTGGGGAGTTTCAAACCACAGAGGAGCGCGGATGACCTTGCTCTTTCTGGCTTCTGCTCAGATTGCATTAAACAGGAGAAAAGCAGAGGCAAGAGAGCAGGTCGAGCCTGTCCTCCCTGCCCGTTCCGTCTCTCTGTGCCCGCTGCCTGCGCAGGTACCCGGGGAGTGCGGAGGCTCCCGCCCCGGTCCCCCGAGGTGGGATGCTGCACTCCTGTAACCCCTCTCCTGTGAACACCGTCCCAGCACCCGGGAGCTGGACGGGGTCAGACATCGCTGAGGACAGCTCTCGGGTCTGCTGAAGCAAATGGGACTACTGACAGGGCACCAAGTCCAGCGCACACGAACCCCTCTGCAGGACTCCCTCCCAAAGCTGAGCACAAAACGCAAGGCAGCGCCCCGGGAGCCCAGCTCCGCCGGCTGCCAGGGCCCACAGCCGTTCACACGCTCCGAGGGACTGCTGCCAAAGCCACCGGCTCGCAACAAACCTCACCCCCTCCATCTACGGAAGAGGAGTAATACTTATTTTGCATGGTTGCCTGGAGGCTAAATGAATTGCTGCTCATAAGTGCTTCAGAAGAAAAGTGCCATAAAAGCACAGAGTACTATTACTGGTGGTATTTCTATTACTGTTACAGGATACACTGAACTTCACTTAAGAATACTGAGGAGAAGAATCAGGGTTGTAATCATTATTTTTAAAGCAGAATAAAACACAAACACACATTGCAACGACTGCCAACGCTGCCTGTTGCGGACACCTCGCCCGGGTGAGCGAGGCATCTCACCACCCGAGCCGTGCAGGGCTCAGGGCTCTCCCAGGGCTGGCTCCTCCTTCGCTTTGCCCCACATCCAGAGCTGGTAGAAGGATAAAGCTGGAGCTGGACGTGGATGAGTAGCGCAGGCAGCACGGGCAGATCAGCGGCGAAGACCGAGGCAGCAGCTGATACAGTGAAAGGGAATACGGATGAAGAACCTCTGTCACAAGTCTTTGCCATGACAACTGGGTCAGTTCCTTTATATTTTAATGGGCTTGCTCATACCACTATTATTGTTAAAAAACAAAGCCAGTTCCAGTCCACAAAGCGTGCAGCAACCATCAATAGCAGGGCTACCAGCCTGTCTGAGTTAAAATCCCAAAGCAACCAAACTGCTTTCTTCCACCGCATGAAAACAAACAGAGCCTGGCTCCTCCGTGGCATTCAGCCTCAAAGGCCGGGTCAGGGCTGGACAAGGTCACTCCAACTCAAAGCCAGGAACGCTCATTCATGCAGCTGTGGCCATCAAACTGTCCCCATGCGGGTGTACTCCTTTGATTCCCTGCAAGGGAGATACTCCTCGCCTTCCACTGGCTAAGAAGGGGTTGCTTCCTCGCTCCCCGGGAGGCCCTGGGATGGGGCAGGGCGGCCGGCTCAGGCAGGGCTGTGCCCAACCACACACCCGTGGCCGCACGCGGCCGTCAGGCTTTTTTCAAACTACATCAGTCTCCTGAACGCTACAACAGACTCCATAATCTAAATAAACTCTGCTCTCCTCCGCTGAAGAGTAAGTGACTCCGTGCCTTGACAGGAGAACAGATTACCGCATCCAACTGCCCCGCAAAGACGGCCGGGAAAGCCTCCGGTGACGCCGGCACGCGGTGCAGGGCAGCGACACCAACTGACAGAGCACCACACCCCCACCCCGGACAAAGGCGGATAAAATAGCCATTGACCATCTTCTGCGTCCCTTTGGGTCCCCCTGTATAGCATACCCAAGCCTACAGATAATTGCCAACTACCCTCCACAGACCCCTGAAGCAGCCCAGGGACCCACGGACCGACTGAAGGCTGCTGCCCCAAAGCTTTGGCGCGACGCTTGCCGAGCCGTGCCGAGGCAGCCGGGGCTGGCGGAGCACGGCACCCCCCACCCACAGCCCCACCACCACCCATCACAGCTGAGCGGAGGTTCACCTCGCCTCCTCTTCGCACCGTAACTGCCGGCACTGCCTTCTCACGGCCCTGTTGTCACAACCAGCATCTCAAGATGCTGAGAACCATTGAATGACAGAAAATGACCACCATCTCTACGTATTTTTTCTTTTCCCCTGCATCAGTACTGCCCTGCTTTCTGTAAATCCCAAGCCTTGAAACACCTCCCTCCCAAAAGACAGATGTTTTCACCCAGTCAAGAGCGCAGCTCACCTCCGCAGCCGGACTCCAGCTTGCCCGGCTGAGAGCTTCCTCAAGGTCCAGGTTTAACTCCCTCTGCATGAACTGCAAGCAGAGGATGAATGCCACCCACAGCCTCAGCCTCGGCTCTTGGGATTTCCATGGGAAATCATGGGGATCCTTTGCCGCCAGCACAGCAGCACAGTTACAGATGAGGCTTGCTGCCTCGCTCCTCGGTCAGCAGGACACGGCTGCTGCCAGCAGCACTGTCAGCCACGCAGACACACGACAACTTCTTGCACAGGCTCTTTTTTCTCCATGCAAAGTTTATGCTTTCTGCTGCATAGCGCAAACCTGAAGTTCAAAAAACAACTTATTTTATAGGCTTCAGCTTTTTCAAGCAAATATGTTAACAATCAGACCTGATTTCCTACCCCTAGATCCCAAAACTCCTTCCAAAGGAAGGCTCGCCACTACAACTGCAGCCTGTGAAACTGAGGCCTCTGGACATCCAAGCTGAGGCTCCAGCCACCCCACTCACGTAGGTGCTAACTCAAAACTCTGAGTGATGGGGCCACTGAAGGTGTATTGTTCTCACCCCTAAGGATGTATACAAAATTTAAGATTTGCTTCTCGCTCCCCAAAATAAATCAGCGCTTTTATTCGGCTTTCCGTCATACGACCCAGCATCACTCTCTGAAAATGACCTGAACAACAAGGGACTTACAAGAAAACAAATGTGCTTTTGTGTCCCAGATAAAAGTTCCTTGTATCCTCCTACTGTTCATATTCAAAGTCAAATCCTAAGTTCCACTTTCTACTAATTAATGTAAAGCTCTTATGCAGAGCAAAACAAGCTTCTGCAAGGACCTGTACGTGTGGCGATACTCGATGCACGGCAGCACCTCCTGCACTGCCTACACCCCCGGGGCCTGCACCCGGCTCCCTCGCCCAGGGGCGCCGGGCGGACGCCGCAGCCATCAGGGCTCCCGTGGGCCGCAGAAGAGAAGCGGTGATGATACGTGCACACGCAACACGGTGCTCCATACAGTACAGCACAAGCACAGCATCCTGCGTCCAACAATCAACCCCCACTGAGTAGCGGTGCCAGGCCCGGTACGGACTGAGGGACCAACCCTTCGGGCTGGCTGGTCCGCCCTCGGCAGCCAAGGATGGAGGGAAAGGACGCGGGACCCAGATGTGGTAGTGCTCCCACCCGAGGCGAGCTGTAGCAGGGCTGGCCAGAGACACCCCACGGGCACATACCGGATCACAGTGTCAGCGTGGCAGCACCCCAACACCCGGCGGTGCGACCCCTCAGCACTCACCGCGTCCCACCAGCGTAGCAACGCATCCACTGCTGTTCCCAAGACTTCTTCAAAGAACACTAACGAGATCCAGACAGTGATCCTGTGGCCTCCCCTCACTCATTGCCCACCGGACTGTGAAGCCTGGGCCATAAGGAAGGGCTCTGAGCAGGTTACCAGTCCCCCTAGGCCCGTGCTGCCGTGCAGGTTTCCCACGCAGAAGATGTAGAGTGGCCAGAGAGGATCCTGCAGGTATTCCCTGCTGGTATCCCCTGCCAGCCTCTGCGGGAGGAGAAGACCCAGCTGAAGCAGAGGCTCACAAAAGACACTGCCAGACATTTCCTACTGCCGCAGCCGTGCGCCGCTGCACCGCTGGTCTGGGCAGAAGCCAACGAGGTCCGCTCTGGAGCTACCTCTTGACCCCCGGTAGCAACAAGAAGTTGCAATACGGCAGTTTGGTTTGCAGTCCAACAACTGGAAAAACAAGACGAAGAGAGTCGGCAGAGACAGGATGGCATGCCTGCACTGGCCAGGTATTAAGAGATGTATGCTGGTTTTGGCTGGGGTAGAGTTAATTTTCTTCACAGTTGCTAGTATGGGGCTGTGTTTCAGATTTGTGCTGAAAACAGCGTTGGTAACACAGGCATGTTTTCGTTCCTGCTGAGCAGGGCTTCCCCACAGTCAAGGCCTCTTCTGCCCCTCACCCCACCCCAGCAGTGAGCAGCTGGGGGGGCACAAGGAGCTGGGAGGGGACACGGCTGGGACAGCTGACGCCAACAGTCCACTGAAAAGGGAGACAGGACGCTTGCCTCTTGCACACGCTGTCTCCTGGCTCTCTTGAGGAAAAGAAAGAGCTGGAAGGGATCCAGTACCCACGCAGAAAACTTTGCCATTGCTGCATCCCTATGAATATGGTGTAGACGTGGATTCATCCAAGGAAAGAGGAGATCACTTCTGGCAAACGCTCACATCTTACCTAACGATAATAACCAAGGAAGGTGCCCATGCCCTCTGCGTCACGTCACCAATTTGATGCGGTGTCAAAGAGCAGCCTCTTCCCAGCTGACACAAGTCAGTTGGTCTGAGTGACGTTGCATTGTTCGCTTTGTGTCGGTTTCTAGTGCACGTGTCCCTTTTGTCAGAAAACATTCTTCGAAAGAAAGAAATTTACTTCAAATTGCAAAAAGTATTGAAATAAACTGAACAAGAGGAGGAAAAGACCATGTCTCATAAGCCCTTCAGGCAGCCAGGTTCATCTGATGCTTCTTGCTTAGCATTGCCTTCTGGCTTATGATGTTGTGCTGGTTTGTTTTTTCTTTTTCACCTGCGAATGCGTTCAAGACTGCTACCTCCCTGAAAATGCAACAGGGGAACGCAGGGGGAATAGAGCAAAGCGGGCATAGCGGATGCCTCTCAACTTACGCAGATCATGTCGCGGTACACCAAACACTAAAATCTTCTATAAAGCACTGCAACGCAGAGCGTTCACAGATTCCACTCAGGAGTTACTGGGCACCGGCTGAGCTGCAGCACGCTCGCCCCGCGCAGCTGCGGACGAGCATCTCAGCCCGCGCTGGCTGGGGTGGGCGCCCCCCGCCCGACCGCTGCCACCGCAGCCCCAGGGGCCGCAACGATCTCACGGCACGGGCACGATGCTCCCAGGGCTTGTGCTGGACGTCTGTGCGAGGGGGAACTTCGTTTTTTCAACATACTTCCAATGTTTAACTGTCAGAGTCGCACAGCCACTGCACAGATCTTTGGGATCTACCAGAGCAGCTCAGAGAAACAAATGGTTTTTCCTAGAAGTAGTAGAAAGTCTCCCACAGGACAGTTTCTTCCAGTAAATGCTCATTTGATAAATGTGAAATGTTCCGCAGGATGATAAAATAATACGATTTTTTTCTTTTATATTTAACTTTGTAATTTTAGCCTACCAATCACAAGTGGAGAGTATCCATTTCAGACTAAACAGCCTACCGAAGCAGCCTGGCGGACAGGCACCCCCGAGCATGCCAAGCACAGACTGAAAGCCAATTAGAATCACAACCGCCAATACAGAAACGGCAAATCAGGACAGCCATTTTAAAATCAGCAACCCACAAACTATGAATGGAGCTCAGTGCTAAGACAAAAACGTAATTAATATGAATGACAGAAAAATACAATGAACTGAACTAGTGCCCTCTATTACAAATTATTTGTAACTCTATGAAACGAAACTGGTTTCATCACACTAAAACAAATTGTTGCCATATGACTGAGAGTTTCCAATATTTTAGGAAGTTTTGGAGTTTCTTCCTGCTGGAAATGGCAACATCTCCAGTTTTGCTCCCGGTTCAGGAGCACACCTGCAAGAGGCATCCCTTCCCACCACGCACAGACTCTGACTTCCGATCGGCTCCGGTTTTCACTGTGCTCTTTCCCTGGACTGACCGTACGAGGTTTGCTCTCAAATGCCTTTATCCTTCATCTGCCCAAGAGCTCACAATTCAAAGGTGCCTCCCTGGCACGGGCACAGGGCGGACCGTTGTCTCCCGCGCGGAGCTAAGCGTGGCCTTGGAGGGTCCTCGGAGCGGAGGCGAGGGGAGTTGCGCATCACCCGGTGGGGCTGCCCGGGAGGCAGATGGCTTTCAGGATTCACTGCCTCGCTACAGTATTTCTGCTTTAATTCTTGCCAGGACTGTCCCACACCTTCCTCAGTGTGAAGCAAGGGGCTGGAGGCAGAGACTTCCAGGAATCGCCTGCTCCGTGCTGCAGGGACAAAGCCAGAGTTCCTTGGCACGGCACAGCCTCTGCCCTTGCCAATACCTTCTATGCGGCGATGCCCACAGGTGCTTTCGGCAGCGTGGTGACAGATGGTCACCGAGTGCAGCCGCGCTGCCAGGTGCCTGCTGGCAGCAGCNTGCCCCGGGGGCTGACGCCCGTCCCCACCGCGGTGGTCCTGCCCCGGGGGCTGACGCCCGTCCCCGCAGCTGCCCAAGAAGGAAGCCTGGGTGGAAAGGCGCAGCTGCACACCAGCACAGTTTTCTTTCAGATATGGCAATACACAAAGCCACAGGTTCCTACTCAGGCTACAAAACATGCTTTATCTCTCATTCACAGTCAGTATATTGAAATATATTGCCTTTCTGACCTCAGAAAAAGCACCAAATCACTACCAATTTTCAACTAGTTCTCTTTGGCTGGAATGAAGTTCTTAGAACAGGAAAACCAATGGGTTCTACTCTAGACTGGCTGCAAGAAGTAACGCAGAGCACAGCTAGCATCTGCATAACAAATACCAGTGAATACTGCAAACAGCAGAAAAAATGTAAAAGCTGTACAAGTAGGAGAATAACTGTCACAGGCAAATCCTTCACTGCCTCCTGCCCAGGAGTTCTTGGTAATACAGAGGTAATACAGACAGAGGACACAAAACGCCTGTATAACTCAAACCCACCAATACTCTTACAACTTTTTACGCATTATTTCTTTGGTGAAATTTTCTGAAATCTCAGTCACTGTTTTCTACGCCAAGTATCTTGTAGAGTTTAACCTTTTGTTGCAACCACCACTTAAGAGAAACTGGGAGAAGGGGGGGAAGTAATCACTGCTGATATCAAGCATGAGACTTTGGAACTAGTTTCCAGAGTGTGTAAGAGTTCAGAAAGTCAAGACATGGGGAGAAGAGGTTGGGAAAACACAGAGGAGGATGGGGGAATGTCAGCCCTTGAACAGGCTTACAATGAGCCGGTGGAAAAGCAAACAGATGGTTTTTGTTGTAAGAGCAGAGGGGCAGGTCCCACACCACCACACCGCGCACGGATGCCCTCCGCAGCGTGTCCCTTAACAAGGTGACACATCTGCCCTTCCCAGTGGGGAGAGAGAGAGGGAGAGCCGGGGAGAGAGGGAAGGCAGGGAGGGACAGAGAGAGGAAAGAGGGAGTCCATTTTATGATGCTTGGTATATGCCACAGAAACACTAGGAAAACTCCAGAACCAAAATCAATTGAGTGGAAGGAGCAAGTTGGAAAATAAAAACACTGGAAACAGTTCTTTTCCCTCATTCATTGCCACGGACATAAACCCCAATTTAGCGGCAGAGGAGAGGGCCAGGCAGCCCCGCGGGCAGGGCTGTTCACCACCTCCGGCACTGCGCTCGGGCTGCTGCACCAGCAAGCACAAACCTAGGAGGGGACTGAGAGCACCGACGCTTTTTTAATGCCCATGCCTCAGCCAGTGTGCTAACACAAGGACCATGCTCCTTCCAGTCTGGAGTGTTTTCTGGGTGGCTCTGGACATCTCCACAGAAAAACAGCCAGTCTTTCCACGTGTTACGCCACCAGGACCCAGGCTCCCGATGTGGATTGCAATGTGCACCCAGCGTCAAGTCCAACAGCCCGTCTTTAGAAAGGGCCACTTGCTGCCCTCCCACCACTGTGGGCTGAGTCTAGGTAACCCGCTGTGAAAAGGGATAACCTTATTTATCAATTTAACTGAAAAGTAACTCATGGGAAAGACTAAAGAAATTAGTATCCTCAAAATGAAATGAAAGCAAGTCAACCAGCTAAGCATGGAAGAAAACAAATGAGCTTTGCAAGGAAAAGGAACTGCAACCGCTGTGCCCTGGCACCGGCCAGCTGCGGGGGAAGCTGGCAGTGCCCATCTCTGCCGCTCTCCCTGGTCACAAGGCATTCGCTGCACCCGCTGTTATCCTGCAAGAAGGAGGCTTGAGCAGAACTTGAACATCCTGCCTACTCCCGTTACCCTGACAGAGTGTTGCCAGTTGTTTCACAACCTTAACTCAAGCCAGGACAGATGAGTGTCTTCTCATAGCCTGGTAGCATGCCAATTCACATTTAAACAAGTCCCAAGTTCTCTCAACTTGTGTAAACAGTTTTGTGCTGTGGTTACAACAGCCTTCTCCTGCCTGTCACCAGGGAACCTTCAAAAGCAGCTTTTAATTAATGCTGTATCCTGGGGAAAGCTCAGCTCCGATCCCTCCCAAGCTCCACATGTGTCTTCGGCTTCATCCCCCTCCATGTTCAGGCACTTTGAAAGGCAGCACCGCTGGCACAGGCGGGCAGCACTGCCAGCAGAGGCAGGCAGCCGCCCTGCCCCGCGCTCCAGCAGCCACCCGTCACCCAGCCATGCTCCATGTGGATCTGATTCTGCATGGAAAAGTGGAGCACTGGTTTGGCAACCTGGGACAAAACTTGGCTGCAGAAGCTCTTAGCACACAGTTACAAAACCTGCGGATATACAGGCTTTGAAACAGTGGCCTGATCCAGCGGCTGCTGAAGCCAGGGAGCCCATCAGCCAAGCACCGCGGGGTCTGGGGTCCCCTCTTGCACCCCAGGCTCCCCCTTTGACTGTGAAAAGCCCGATGGTTAGCAGTGACTGAAGACAGTTTGGCAAGCACATCCATGAATTCAGGATACTTGTCAGGCATGTCCTAGGAAAGGTTTCTCCTACTGCAAATTGCTGGGATCTCTGTTGCGACCTGGAGCATTTACTGCTAATTCAAGGCACAGGCACTCCTGGTGGGCAGCAGCGATGCAACTGGCCTGGCACGCCATGAAAACCACAGACGACCATGATTTATGTGTGCACCAGTGAACTCACTGCTACCCACGACTCACTCCAAATCTGGAAGTGATCAGGAAAAATATGGAACCTGTAGTTTTCCAAACAAGATCTGACAAGAGATCAACCCTATCACCTACTAAATGAGAGAGATGAGACACGGGCATTTCCTGGTGAAGACGCAGAGCGCTGAACACAGCAGTTGTCTGCCCCACAATGACTCGTGCCTACACAGAAATGTCAGAACACGGTGCCCAAAGTCTCCTGAAAAGAGCAAAACCTCAGCTGTGCCTTGGGAGAAGGACCTGCTTCCAGCCGAGAGCACTGGTAAGAGGAGCGCCTGATGTGAGCGTTTGAAGAAGGATAAAGAACTGAAAGGTGATGAGGAAAAACCTTTTTTTAATGCTTTCTTTTCTGCTTTCATCAGGAACCGTCAAAAAGCTTTAGCCCGTCAATGACGTTCCCAGCTACCCGAGGTTCACCGCCCATGGATCCGTACCAGCAGCTGCGGACCACGAGTAGCTCTTGGGAAGCTGGTCGGAGGGACAGGCTTCAGCCAGAGCATTCTTCCATGCACGGCTTGTCTTCCGAAGAACTGGTTACATAAAAATCGCCATTCGCCTGAGCAGAAGGCTCATACGGACAAGAGCAGGCGGGAGGGTCACCCCCTTCCCAAGGGCTTCTGAGTCCCGCCGGTGAAGAGCAGAGGGTCCCCCAGACCTCCCCTGGGGAAGGGGATGCGCGGGCAGTGCCCGGGCGGGCTGGGTAGGGGCTGGGAGCGAGGGCAGCCCAGAGAATGGCCTCCTGCTGCCTTGTCTCATCTGATAGTGGAATAACCTGTCCTTGATCTTTTTATCAGAATCTTATCTCCTCCTTCAGTAAGTAGAAATTATTACAGGTATTATCTGTAAGCAGTATCACAATTACATAGCTGGCCACAAAAAGATTATATAGCCATTGTGCCAGGTGATGCATAAACACAGGGCACTCGCCCAGTGATTACAACTGAACCGAAGAAAGGCATCTGCAGGTAGGTGTGACCAGAAACACAGAGACACCAAACAGGTAACAGCAGTGATAGCAAATGCCACTTAAAAACAAGATCTCTGAAACAACATAGACAGCTAGATTTTTCTGAGCCAATCACCCCCTCAATTCGTTCATCACCTTTGTCTCCAGTGCTTCAGTAACAGCTCCTTCTTCAATCCCGTTTAGCTCAAACCAAATAGGCCTACACCACTTACCCCGTGCTGTGTTTTGGTCTGACGAGTCATTTCGACACCGTAACCTTGGATTTATTCTATCAGTGCTGCGACTCACTCTTAAAACAGGTTATTTAGTCACCTCAAAGACTTGCTGGTAATAATTATGCAATAACCACAGCACAAGGATAAACAGCTACAAGTCCACAGCGTAACAAAAGCTTGGATTAATTTGTTAATTATACATAAGCAGTACTGGCACAACCAGGTACACCACATCAAAAGCTTTAAATTAAATCAACTTGTGTTAATGTCTGTTTTGCTTCCTCTGCAACATTTCAGCACCTCTAAACCCAGCCGAATCCCCCGCCGTGCGCAAGCAAAGGGGCAGGCAGCAGTTACGGATCTGCACCGGCGCTGCCCCAGCACCCGTCCCACCCCGCGCCCCAGCCCACCCTGCGCCTGGGCACCGCCGACCACGCCACGGGACGGCAAGGACGGCTCCTGCCGAGGGGGCACCTTAATTTGGTCCCGCCAGGCAGATCGGCCGGCTTCCGAGGCAAACCCCGGCAGCTGGCAGCATTTGTTTTATGAGCTGTGCGTGCTGTATCCCGGGCTGAGGCGATGCCAGCACCCGACTTTCCTCAAGCAGTCCAGCCCCCCTCTCTCACGGCTTTAGAGGCAAACTCTTCTACTCGCAACCCCAAACCCAAACTGAGATTAGTTCACATGAAGGGAAAATGTAAACAACTCCCCCAAAGCCTTAAGAAACTGCTCATGCTTTAATGTCACCTCTGAAGAGGGAGGTGAGGGGATGCGTGTCTCCTACTTCAGAAATACCAATCTCTACCTGACCCAGACCGCGCCAGGGCAGAGCTGGGGTTTTGAAGACAGGTTCACCTTGGAGGGAAGAGAGGTCCCGCTAGCGCAATGCAGGACCATTCCAAAAGGGAAAGAACGAGGAGCAACACACCTCAAAATGCTCCGTATTCTTCTTCAAAGAAGATGGGGCTGCGCCCGCAGCTGCCACTGCCAGCACTGCAGCAGTGTGGGGATCGGACGCGCAGAGCTCCTGAGGCCGGGAGAGCTGCAGCGAGCCCACAGAAATGCCCTCCGCTGCTCTCCAAGAAAACGCCAAGACGACATTTTCCGAGGCTAAGAGTGAAGCTTTCTGTGCAGTACCACGTAGGGCGGGAACTTAAACCTAGCACTAGAAGCTAGCAGGGGAGTACAGGTCCAAAGCAGACCGTCCTTTGGTGAGGGAACTTTACAACAAAGTGGTTTAGCTCCCACGACCCTCTTTCTGTACAAGTGCTGCTGCCTGGGAGGCTGGTACACGATCTGCTGCCATCGGCTCACTGCACTGGCACTGTCGTGTATCCAGGAGAAAATCAAAAGCCACAGCAATCGACAGGCAGCACACTGCAAAGTTAATGGAGACTTTGCTAGGATGAAATAGAAACCTGGCAGCAATTAACCCATATGGCTTTAGCAAGACTACAGAGGAGTGTTCCACTTTCCTTACAGCATTTTAAAATTGCATCCGAGTGCAGAGAGGGGTATAAATACTGTCAGTCCGTCGCTCACTCGCAGCAGCCAGGTAATGCTGTACAAGCAATGGAGCCCAAAGGACAAGATAATAGTATTTTTAAAACTCTCTGTGCTAGCTCTGACTCACTGATTCCTGCAGAAGTCTGCCAGCGGGAGCCCAGGTGCCCTCAGAGTTGCTGTGCTGGGGGAAGCGGGGACTCAGGCACAGCGTGCTGAACAGAGCCACAAGGAAGAGGAGAATACAGCATTTCCCACAGGAATAAGGGAGACATCATTTATCTCTAAGGCAAGACTTGGGCAAAATTCACCTGCTGCCCAGGTCCAGCCTGCAGACTGCCTGCTGACCCCCACGTAAGCCCAAACCCATTTTCCTTATGGCAATATTCCCTACCTGTGGGGGATTCTATTGCACAGGCTTCGCAGACAAATAAACCATCACAAGGCTGACCCTTCTGCTATCAAAAACTTGCATCATCCATTGGCAGCATTCAGACAGTTAAACTTTTCCAACTTTATTCATCCCTCCTCACTCTGCACTGATTTCAGCAGAGACTTATCCACGCTCCAGCGGGACACACGCAGGGTACACCCAACTCCTGCCACCGGTACAACACTCACAGCTGGACTAATTTTGACCCTCCCTTACTTTTACCCTAGTTTTTTTGCCAAGCCCTCAGCTTCTTCACAAAACCCCCAAGCAAATTGTTGTGTGGATGTTAATTACTACACCGCCCGAATAAAGCTGTGAGCATTTCACAGCGGCAGAACAAGCGCAGAAGCAGGAGTGTGGTGTATTTGTCCTGTGCTAATTTAAAGGGAAAATCTAACTGTTCATTTTAATCTTTGCTCCCACCACACAGAGTACCACAGGGTGAGCATGTGGGTGTGAAACTCCAGCAATGCAAACTGCAGCTGAGGCTGTACCAACCGCTTGTGGCTGGGGCTACCTCCAAGCCAGCAGAAGAATCCTGCAGTCACATTCTTGCTCCCATTTCCATCAGCTGCAGCGATTCTCTCACACAGCAATACGTTTTGCCATGATGAAAGGTGATGATGCAGTATGCCCACTGGTTTAGATTGTGTACACCTATTTTACAGAGACAGTTAATCTCCTTTTTTGAGTTTAATCCACCAGGAAAAGTTACTTCTGATCGAATCCTCCTCCTCAACCACATAAACCTTTACTCCTCTGCCGCATTCCTAAAGACTCTTCTATCTCTAAAACACATCTTCCCTCTGTACTTAAAACAGAGCTTCAAAGCACAGGCAGTATTTCTCTGCCTATACATGCAGCACTTCCAGCTTGTTTGCACAGCTCACTCTCCATTCCTCTAGCTCACGGCAGAGTAAGGTGCAGGGAGAATTTTAACTCGATCTCAAGATTAGCCTGCGCTTGAAGCTCAGCGCCCCGATTCCCACACGCTTACAGCAGCCGAGAGAAGCAGGATAACAGATGTGTAAGGAAACGAGATAAATGCAGTCAGCCTTAAGGGGACGGCAGGGAATACCAGGAGTTCAGCGCGGTACTTCTGGCGCAGTCTTGCCTAGTAAGTCACGAGCAACAGCTTGTCAGTAAGAGGGAAGGCTCTGACGGCGGAGCGGTGAACCAAGCCGGGGGCAGCCGGGACAGAGGTGGGCTGGACG
>WEKW01015166.1:16726-31588 GCA_013389905.1 Sula dactylatra | reverse complement strand
TTTATTAAACAATATTTTTATTTTACATTCATTATTATTTTTATATTATGCTATATACATTCCAAATTATTGAATAATAGTTTTGCTCTGACTTTTTGATATGGTTAAAACAGTGTTGATGCAAAAAGAACAAAATTTTTTGTATCCTTCTACGTTCTATTAAATCTGATTGTGTCATAACACTGAAAGTTGCATCTCATCAAATGTTCTCTGGTATGTAGATCAGTTTATGTACAGTGTAATGATAACAAAAAAATGGTTTTTTTTTCATGTAATGTTCATTCATTCACTTTTCTGGCATTTGACAGACACAGCTTCCCTAAACATTTATAACTATCTTTCTAACTATAATCATATGCCCTGAAATAATTTAAATTTAAGTTTAAAAAAACTTAAACTGACTTCACAAAAAACTTTTTTTAAATATGACAATTTTTTTGTTTTAAAATATGTGTTAACAAAACACAAATAAAATCAAAGATATTGATGCCTGAAATAAATTTTAATTAATTGTACTGTTGTTAAATCAGTAACAATGGAACTCCATATCTTTTTTTTTCCAGAATCCTTAAAAATTTCCCAGAGAAAGTGGCACTAGGATAACAAATTTAGCTATTTGTACTTTATTCATTTATTTAGGATGCCAAAACTAATACACTATAACCTAGTTGGCCCTAGATTAAAAGTCTCTAGCTTGGAATTCAGATATTGGCTCTACTACAGAATTCCTCAATATGCCCTAGCAGGCTTTTTGAAATAGAGATTTGCCAGCTTCTCTCTTTCCTCCCACCAGTCCTCACGTTTGGAGACTTGGATTAATTCAAGTCGTTAGGGTCCCACATTAATGCATTGGAAAAATTGAGCACCTCAAACTAGAATCCATTTTAGGGCACACACTTAAAATGCAACTGCTGAAAACAGTGAAAAAGAAGTTCTGTGGCTTGGGAGAAGGGATTAAACCCCTTTGGAAAATGACACGGAAGAATATTTGCCATATGGATCTGAACCACATTTACCATATGGATATGGGCCTTTTGAAGATCATGCCACACCTTGAAATACTAAAAAAAGAGCTCTCAATATTCACAGAAACTCTAGTAACAATGTCTACACTGTGCAGTGGATCTGATGTCTACCCAAGGTATTACGTCTATTTGGGTTCAAGTGCAGGTGACTCAAATATGCACACCTTTCTGCCTGAATTATTGCTATAATAGTCTAAAGGCTCTTTTTGCCTTTAGACAAACTGTTACTACAGTAACAGTGCAATGTTACTGTAGTTGTGCTGATTTCAGCATAACTGCATACTCAGTTATGCAGAGCTCAGCAGGTCTGAGTTTGTAAATCTAGTTCTGATGCAGCCCATCCATCAAAATTAAGCTCGAAGGAGGAGGGGGATATAGCCAGGCCGTCTAGAGAGTAGCTTAGGGGTGGCATGCCAGGGTTGGGGGTGAAACCAATAGCCCAGCTCAAGTGCATCTACACCAATGCACACAGCATGGGCAACAGGAGGAGCTGGAAGCCGTTGGGTAGCAGGATAGCTATGACTTAGTTGCCATCACAGAGACATGGTGGGATGATTCTTACAACTGGAGTGCAGCAATGGATGGCTATAAGCTCTTCAGAAGAGATAGACAAGGAAGGAGAGGCAGTGAGATGGCTCTGTATGTTAGGGAGTGTTTTGACTGAACAGAGCTTAGTGATTTTGATGATAAGGTTGAGTGCTTATGGGTAAGGATGAGGGGGAAGGCCAACAAGGCAGATATCCTGCTGGGGGTCTGCTACAGACCACCCAACCAGGATGAAGAGGTAGATGAAGTGTTCTACAAGCAGCTGGCAGAAGTTTCACAATCAGTTGCCCTTGTTCTAGTGGGTGAATTCAATTTACCAAATGTCTGCTGGAAATACAACACAGCAGAGAAGAAACAGTCTAAGAGGTTTCTGGACTGTGTGGAAGATAACTTCCTGACACAGCTGGTAACTGAGCTTATCAGGAGAGGTGCCTCGCTTAACTTGCTGTTCACAGAGAAGGACTGATGGGAGATGTGGTGGTTGGAGACCATCTTGGTCTTAGCGACCATGATATGATTGAGTTCTCAGTTCGTGGTGAAACAAGAAGGGGCATCAGCAGAACAACTACCATGGACTTCCGGAGGGCAGACCTTGGCCTGTTCAGGGCACTGGTTGGGAGAGTCCCTTGGGAGGAAGTCCTGAAGGGCAAAGGAGTCCAGGAAGGCTGGGCTTTCTTCAAGAAGGAAGTCTTTTAGGTGCAGGAGCAGGCTGTCCCCATGTGCTGCAAGGAAAACCAGTGGGGAAGACGACCAGCCTGGCTGAACAGGGAGCTTTTACTGGGACTCAGGAAAAAAATGAAAGTCTACCACTTTAGGAAGGAGGGGCAGGCAACTCAAGAAGAGTACAGAGACCTCGTTAGGTCTTGCAGAGAGAAAATTAGACAAGCAAGAGGCCAGCTGGAACTCAGCCTGGCCACTGTTGTAAGGGATAACAAAAAATGTTTTTACAAATACACTAACAACAAAAAGAGAACAAAAGAGAATCTCCATCCTCTATTGGACGTGGAGGAGAACATTGCAGCTGAGGATGAGGAAAAGGCTGAGTTACTAAATGCCTTATTTGCCTCAGTCTTTAACTGTCAGACTAGTTATTCCCAGGGTATTCAGCCCCCTGAGCTGGAAGGCAGGGATGGGCAGTAGAATAAACCCCCCATAATCAAGGAGGAAGCAGTTTATGACCTGCTGCACCACCTGAACACTCACAAGTCTATGGGGCCGGATGGGATGCACCGAGAGTACTGAGGGAGCTGGCAGAGGAGCTCACCAAAGCCACTCTCCATCATCTGTCAGCAGTCCTGAATAACAGAGGAGGTCCCAGGTGACTGGAGGCTTGCCGATGTGGCACCCATCTACAAGACGGGCTGGAAGGAGGATCCAGGGAACTACAGGCCAGTCAGCCTGACCTCAGTACCAGGGAAGATTATGGAGCGGTTCATCTGGAGTGAGCTCACCAGGCAAGTGCAGAATAACCAGGGGATCAGGCCCAGCCAGCATGGGTTCATGAAAGGCTTGACCAACCTGATCTCATTCTATGACCAGATGACCAGCCCAGTGGATGGGGGAAAGGCTGTGGATGTTGTCTACCTGGACTTTAGCAAAGCATTTGACACTGTCTCCCACAGCATCCTCCTAGAGAAGCTGGCTGCTTATGGCTCAGACAGGTGTACTCTTCGCTGGGTAAAAAACTGGCTAGATGGCCAAGCCCTGAGAGCTGTGGTGAACAGAGCCAAATCCAGTTGGTGGCCAGTTAGTCACAAGCGGTGTTCCCCAGGGCTCAGTGTTGGGGCCAGTCTTGTTTAATGTCTTTATCAGTGATCTGGATGAGGGGATTGAGTGCACCCTCAGTAGTTTACATAAGACACCAAACTGGGCAGGAGTGTTGATCTGCTCAAGGGTAGAAAGGCTCTACAGAGGGATCTGGACAGGCTGGATTGATGGGCCAAGGTCAGTTGTATGAGGTTTAGCAAGGCCAAGTGCCAGGTCCTGCACTTGGGTCACAACAACCCCATGCAGCACTACAGGCGGGGGGAAAAGTGGCTGGAAAGCTGTCTGGCAGAAAAGGACCTCGGGGTGCTGGTGGATAGCCAGCTGAACATGAGCCAGCAGTGTGCCCAGGTGACCAAGAAGGCCAACAACATCCTGGCTTGTATCAGGAATCATGTGGCCAGCAGGAGCAGGGAAGTGATTGTGCCCCTGTACTCGGCACTGGTGAGGCCACATCCCTTACAAGAGGGCCACTGAGGTGCTGGAGCGTGTCCAGAGAAGGGCAACGAAGCTGGTGTAGGGTCTGGAGAGCAGGTTTTATGAGGAGTGGCTGAGGGAGCTGGGATTGTTTAGTCTGGAGAAGAGGAGGCTGAGGGGAGACCTTATCGCTCTCTACAACTACCTGAAAGGAGGTTGCAGTGAGATGGGGGTTGGTCTCTTCTCCTAAGTAAGTAACAATAGGACGCAAGGAAATGGTCTCAAGTTGCACCAAGGGAGGTTTAGATAGGATATCAGGAAAAAGTTCTTAACTGAAAGACTGGTCAGGCACTGGAACAGACTGCCTGGAGAGATTGTGAAGTCACCATCCCTGGAGGTGTTAAAAAAACATGTAAACGTGGCACTTCAGGACATGGTTTAGGAGGCATGGTGGTGTTGGATTGACAGTTGGACTTGATGATCTTAGAGGTCTTTTCCAACCTTAATGATTTCTTGATTCTATGGTCCATTCATCTGTCCATCCAGTTTCAGGATTGGCTCAGTTTTGATAGTGAAGGCATGCAATGATAAACTGATTGCCACCACGTACATTGGAGGGGTACAGACCATCATGGTGGTGGCAGTGACATAGCCATTATAACAGAACAGGCAGTCCAGCAGGTACAGCACAATTGTCTTTGACATTAACACACTATCTATGCTGAAATGAGCACTACTTTATGAGTTATCCATGCCATGCCTTTCCTTTTTCATGGAAAAAGTTAATATTACATTCAAAAATGAAACACAGGTCATTAATGCTAATTGGAAAAAAAAAGTATGGTTTATGGATGAAAAAATTGAAGAAATTAAACAAATCCATATATCATGTTATAAACCCAGAACTTAGCTTCTTTAGAGGAAAGAAGTAGTGTCCTGAGATTTTGAGATGGCATATATGCAAACTTTTAAAAGGTCTCAGTGCCCTTACTTCAAATATGTGCTTCTTTAGACATATAACACCTATTAAACAAGTTTGTATTAAAGAAATATATGGTAAACGTTCCTAATTAGTTAGTTCTTCACAGAAGATCAAAAGTTTATTGGAGATATCTGGACTCAAACAAAGGTTGAATACCTTATGGACCATCTGTAATTTCCATTCAGTGACGAAGTCAGACTCTTAATTTGTAACTATTCAGCCATTACCATAGTAACAAAACACAGGGTTACTACTTCATTTCAAGTTTATCAAAAGCTGGACATGAAGAGAGTGAAAGCTCATTTCTATCAACAAAAATAGCAACAAATCTAAACAAAAATAGGCAAAACAAAAAAGAAGCAGTCTTACTTAAAAGTCTCTTTGTTAATTGTTGTGGGTTAACCCTGGTAGGCAGCTAAACACCACACAGCTGCTCACACACTCCCCTATTGTTTAAACCTATTAAAGCAAAAGCTGCATGCACGAGAAAGGCAATATAAGGAATTAATTCACTACTTCCCATCGGCAGGCAGATGTTTAGCCATTTCAAGGAAAGCAGGGTTTCATCATGCCTAACAATTACTTGGGAAGACAAACACTTTAACTCTGAACATTGAGGTATTCCAAAATGGCCTTATCCATGGCCACAGATGCTTTGAGGTGTCCCTGATCTCATGTGGACTTATCCACAGGTCACAGTCCCTTCAACTCAAGTTCACACTGGAGTTCCAGCCTGTCCAGTACAGCAGCACAGGAACAGCAGTGATGCTTTGGCCTTCTGCCAGCCCAGGCGCATTGTCATTGCTGTTATCAAAATGTTCCCAGGCACAGCACAGCAAAATGATAAGCACTACAGCAAACAGCAAAAGCGGCCACTAACAAGCACTAGACTCTAATATACAATAAGGCAAACAAGCCCCATGGCAAGCACAGAAGTCTGCCAATTAATAGCTGAACAGCTATAACAGCTATAAATTCAGTCTAGCACACTTGAATCTGTCATTATCTCAAACCCTTCAAGACTCACATTGGGTGCCAAAAATGACTGTGATGGGTTAACCGCAGTAGGCAGCTAAGCTCTACAAAGCTGCTCTCTCAATTCCCCCTCAGTGGGATGGGGAAGAGAATCAGAAAGGTAAAAGTGAGAAAACTTGTGGGTTGAGATAAAGGCAGTTTAAAGGATAAAGCAAAAGCTGCACACACAAACAAAACAAAACAAGGACATTATTCACTACTTCCCATCGGCAGGCAAGTGTTCAGCCATTTCAGCAAAAGTGGGGCGTCATCACATATAACGGTTATTTGGGAAAACAGATGCCATAATTCAGAACATCACCTCCTTCCTCCTTTTTTCCCCCCATTTTTATTTCTGAGCATGACATCATATGGCACGGAATATCCCTTTGGTCAGTTGGGGTCAGCTGTCCTAGCTGTGTCCCCCTGCAACTTCTTGTGCACCCTCAGCCTGTGGGGTCAGCGTAAGAAACAGAGAAGGCCTTGACGATGTGTCAACACTGTTCAGCAAGAACTAAAACAGTGTGTTATCAACACTGTTTTGGTCACAAATCAAAAAACATAGCGCCATACAAGCTGCGATGACAAAAATTAGCTGTACTCCAGCCCAAACCAGTACAATCATTAATTAACCTCCTGTAGTTATGGCATTATTACTGATACCACAAAATGTGAAATAATTTAGTAAAACAAATTAGAAAATAGTACTAGGTTTATATTTACACAACCATGTAAAAAAATAATTTCATAAAGTTGTTTAAATTCCTTTTAAGGATGTTATGTCTTCAAGACACACAGCTATTTGTATTATTTTCATTGATCATACTACATACAGGTGGGCTGGATTGTATTTCTGCAGTAAACATGGCTCAGAAAAGATACACTGTGTATGGAACTTGAATTATTGTCTACATTATTGTATGCATATCTTTGAAGCAATTTTTTAACTGTAAATAGAATTATAATGGCTAATTCAGCCAATGCAAGTGAGGGTTAGAAATTTAAGGTAGTATAAACTGCAGTAAATAAGAGATGCAATGCATTATCTTGCCTTTTTTTTCCATTTATTCCCCCTCAGTGTTTTATTCATAGTGTCCCTCAGCTTCCATCTTACACTGAAATTTCTTCTTAGAATTGAAGCTTTGTTATACACTCTTACAACCTATCATGAGAAGACTGGGAATTTTAGATACCAATGTATCAATGTAAATAATAACAGTATTTGTGAAAACTGGATTACAATAACACTCCAAGTACCAGTCAAAGTGAAGGTTATAGAGTATTCTCATGTCATCTTTTCAATAATACTTGAAACGTTATATTAAATGATACCAGATACACTATATATAATTAACTTGTGGAGTCAGCTAAGATGAAGCATTGAGACTAAGGGTAGATTCAAAAAGGACAATTTTAGTACTTCTGCCCAGTGAAATCTATAACTTTATCTTGTACTTTACACTGCTTTTTATACCACAGAAAGAAAGAATGAAAATGGAACCTATTAAGGTGATGAGAGGGCAAAAAGAATGAGTTTCATATTTTTAGGACTTAGAATTGTAGAATCATAGACTGGTTTGGGTTGGAAGGGACCTTCAAAGATCATCTAGTTCCAATCCCCCTGTCATGGGCAGGGACATCTTCGACTAGATCAGGTTGCTCAAAGTCCCATCCAACCTGATTTTGAACATTTTCAAAGGGCATTCACAACTTCTCTGGGCAACCTGTTCCAGTGTCTCACTACCCTTCCTTATATCCAAACTAAATCTACCCTTTTTTAGTTTAAAACTGTTACCCATTGTCCTGTCACTACAGGCCCTGGTAAACATGTCTCTCTCCGTATTTCTTACAAGCCCCCTTTAAATATTGAAAGGCTGCAATAAGGTCTCCCCGGAGCCTTCTCTTCTCCAGGCTGAACAACAACAACTCTCTCAGCCTTCCTTCATAGGAGAGGTGTTCCAGCCCTCAGATCATTTTTCTGACCCTCCTCTGGACATGCTCCAACAGGTCCATGTCTTTCCTGTGCTGGGGACTCCAGAGCTGGATGCAGCACTGCAGGTGGGGTCTCACCAGAGTGAAGTAGAGCGGCAGAATCACCTCCCTTGACCTGCTGGTCACGCTTCTTTTAATGTAGCCCAGGGTACAGTTGGCTTTCTGGGCTGCAAGTGCACATTTCTAGCTCATACCTGATTTTTCATCTACCAACATCCCCAAGTCCTTCTCCACAGGGCTGCTCTGAATCCATCTATCCTCCAGTCTGTATTGATACTGGGGGTTGCCCCGCCCCAGGTGCAGGACCTTGCACTTGGCTTTGTTGAACCTCATGATGTTCACATTGGCCCACTCCTTAAGTCTGTCAAGGTCCCTCTGGATGGCATCCCTTCTTTCTAGCATATCAACTGCATCACTCAGCTTACTGTCATCTGCAAACCTGCTGATGGTGCATTTAAACCCTTTATGTCATTGATGAATATATCGAACAGTACTGATCTCAGTATGGACCCCTGAGGGACCATTTTTTATTGATATCCATTTGGACACAGAGCCATGGACTGCAACTCTTTGGATGCAGCCATACAGCCAAATCCTTATCCATGATGGAGTCCACCCATCAAACCCCTATCCCTCCATTTAGCTAACAAAGATGTTGTGTGGGACTGTATCAAAGCCCTACTGAAGTCAAGATTAAGAGATATGCTTGTGAAATATCCTATTCTATTCTATTCTATTCGATTCGATTCGATTCGATTCGATTCGATTCGATTCGATTTCTTTGTGCCCTTCATGTAAATTCGAATAATGATACTAGCTTCCAGTCATTGGGCACCTCCCCAGACTCCCAAGACCTTTGGTAGATGATTGAGAGGGGTCCTGCCATAACATCCACTAGCTCATTCAGTACTCCTAGATGAATCCCACCAGGTCCAATGAACTTATGAACATTCAACTAATACAATTTCTGTGTCCAGAAATTGGAAGTCACTGTTCCTGTAGTCATGGTCCTCCAATTCAGAGGAATGGACAGCCCAAGGTCTATCACAGGTATTAAAGGCTGAGGTAAAAAAAGCATTGAATGCCTCTGCTTTTTCTGCATCCCTATTTGCCAGGGGACCATCTTCATCAAGTATCAGTCCAATGTTTTCCTTGGACCTCCTCTTGCTATTAACATACTCAAAAAATCCTTTCTTGTTGTCTGGCACAACAATAGCTAGTTTCAATTCTAGTTGAGCTTTGACCTTCCCTTTCTCCTTCTTGCATATGCGAACCACAGCTCTGTAATCTTCCTGTGAAGTCTGACCTTTCTTCTAGAGATCATCCAATCTCTTTTTCCTCCTGAATTCAAAGAGAAGTTCCCTGTTCAGCCAAGCTGGTCTTCTGCTCTGCTTGCTTTGCTTGCAACACAATGGGATTGCTTGCTCCTGTGCTTTTAAACAGTGGTTCTTCAAAACTGACCAGCACTCATAGACCCCTAAGATCTCCAAAGCGTATTCCCAGGGGGCACTACTAAAGACCCTTCAGCAGCCTTGCACTGGTGCTTGGGAGTGGGAGGCTGGGAGAGCACGAGGGATGCGCCGCCTGATACAGCACTTAGGTGAAATGAAATCATGGGGCACTCCAAGAAATTCTCCCTTTGGCTTTCCTGCACTGCTGAGACAGTGTTGGAAAACATTACCTGTGGTGGGTTGCTCTTTGGTCATGAAACACACACATTTATTAGATATGGAAGAGGCGTATGTTGAGGAGTCACAGCTGCATTGTGCTGTTGCATGGGTCTGGAGCAGCAGCAGGGCTAGCTGGGTGCTTGCCTGTACTCGGCACTGTTGGGTCCTGAGAAGTCCGGGGTGTGGGAGGGAGGTGGTGTTGGAGGGTCCCGGAGCTGCGCCCTGCCTCTGTGTGCAAACTTCACAGGCCCTTTACTGCCAGCTGAGGGGTGGTTGTCAGAGGGCCACCTGTGCATGCTGTAGCACCACTGCAGGGACCAGCTGTGGGCCCTCTCCACAGCCATCATCCTGCACAGGCAGGCAGGCAAGCTGAGCACATACTCCTCGTTGCTGTCGTCCCCCCTCACCGAGTGCAGCAGCGGCTCCAAAGGCTGCCTGCAGACTAGGCAGAAATGTCTTGCCCTGGCTCACTGCTGGATATAGGCAAAACAGAAGCAGTGCATGCAGAAGGCCATGTAGGCTGCTTTTTGATGTCTTCCAGGCAGATGGGACACTGGGAGTCTGCTGTCACCTCTGCTGGCCCTGCCTGGGGCAGCAGGCTCATGCTGCCATCCCTTGCAGCAGACCCACTTTCCCCCATGGCTTTCTCAGTGCCCAACACTGCGTCCTGCCAAGAGAGATGTTTAAAGGGCTGGAGCTTGTCTGGCAGGGGGGCATTTAGGCTTGCTCTCAGCCCACTGCAGGATGCATGGGTAGCAGAACCAGTGGAGGCATGGCATCACAAAGCTGGCCTCCTCCCAGCTGTCCAGGCAAATGGGACAGACCTTCTCCAGCTCCATGGCAATGTTCTTTAAGTGCTGCGGTGGGCTTGGGGGAGCTGGGGATGTTGAGCCGCTCCCTCTCACCAGTGCTACAGCAGTGGGTGTCACACAAGAAATGTAAGAGAGGCCATGATTGTTTCCTGACCTGGGCAGGGGTGGAAGAAATGCCCATGTCCCTCAAGAAAGAAACCCTTCCAGCTCCCCAGGGTGAGGTTTCCCCACACAGCTCACTTCTGCTGCTGCAAATGTACTTCCTGGGTACCCTGGTTGCCTGAACTTGGCAGGGCCGGGGAAAATCTTTTGATGACTCTGGGGTTGGGCACTGAGAGCTGCAACAAACAACTCCCAATGCATGACACCAACACCAAAGGCCTCAGTCATCACTCCAAACCCTGTGAACTCGCTTAGCTGGAGTACGGGCATGAACCAGCTGGGTGAGACTTGGTGTCCAAATATAAGCAGTGAGGGATGCATGGTCACAGTCCATCTCTCTGGAATGTCTCAATCCATTGCTAGGTCACATCACAGTCAGTCGCTCAGGGACGCCTCAGCCCTTCCCTCAGTGACAACAGAACCCGTCGCTTGGGGAATTGATGACATCAGAACCCATCACTTGGTGACATCACAGTGGGCCATGCTCATCCATGGTACTCACTCTGGAAGTGCTGCAGCCTCAGCACGTGTCTGGGGTTACCACAATGCCACTGCCTACTCCATCCCCCCATCTCCTGTCTTGTGCTCTGCATCAGTGCTTTAAGCCAGTCACTGAGGCCTTGGTCGTGTCTTCCCAGGGCCCTGTCAGGTCGCTCTGGCCATGACAGATGTCTTCAGGCACATACAGCACGAGGGTTCATTTGATAACATGACATACCTTTCTCGGAGGCTGTAGGACAAAGTCTCACAGGCTCTCCCCACATTCCAGCACTGTCAACCAGCCCCTTGGGCTCCCCTGCTTTCTCCCACAGGGGTCAAAGACAGCATTTGGCTTGTTTTCACAGGTCTTCTCCTATATTTCTTCCCTAGCCAGAAGGTGCAAGGGTGATCACCTCTGCTCAGTACCCATCAGGCCTCATCTGGGTGCTATATCCCATTTGGAACCCTGAACAGGAGCGAGGCCAACAAACCAAAGAGGCTCATGGGAGTCAAGGGGAAGGTCTGGGGGCTGAGGCTGGTTCAGCATGGAGCAGAGAAGGCATCAGGGCACCTCACAGCACATCCCAGTGTCTATGGGGAAGGCATCAAGGTGATAGGGACAGGGTTTTCCCAGCACTGCCTGGTTGGAGGGTGAGAGACAGTGGCATCTTTTGAAACTAGAGAGGTTCAGGCTGGAGATAAGGGATCAAAAAATAAATCCCTGTAAGGATCATGAAGCACTAGAGTGGGTTGCCCAGAGAGGAGGTGGGATCCCTGACCCTGTAGGCCAGCCTTCAAGACTTGAGTAGCCATAACCCAGAGCACAAAAATTATATTCCATGAAGGGATGCTTGCTGAAGTCCTGGAAGACAAAACATTGGCAGGGGGAAATGTATAAAAGATTTCCAAAAGTGCAACAACTTCCATAAGCTGTAATATCAGAAAACCACTTTCTGGTTTCCTTCAGCTTAGCTGGTTTCACAAACATCAATTTAATAGAATAGAATAGAATAGAATAGAATAGAATAGAATAGAATAGAATAGAATAGAATAGAATAGAAATTCAGTTGGAAGAGACCTACAATGATCATCTAGTCCAACTGCCTGACCACTCCAGGGATGACCAAAAGTTAAAGCTTATTATTAAGGACATTGTCCAAATGCCTCTTAAACACTGACAGACATGGGGTATTGACCACCTCTTCTGGGAAGTCTGTTCCAGTGTTTGACCACCTGCTCGGTAAAGAAATGCTACCTAATATCCTGTCTGAACCCCACTGGCACAGCTTTGAGCCATCCCCATGCATCCTGTTGCTGGATCCGAGGGAGAAGAGATCAGCACTTCCTTCCTCACTTCCCTGCCTCAGGAAGCTGTAGACAAAAATGATGTTGCCCCTCAGCCTCCTTCTCTGCGAACTAGACTAACACAGAGTCCTCAGCTGCTCGTAATAGGACATGCCTTCCAGCCCTTCTACCAGCTTTGTTGCCCTCCTCTGGATACATTCCAGTACCTCAACATCCTCATTAAATTGTGGGACACAGAACTGCACACAATACTCAAGGTGAGGCTACACCAGTGCTAAATACAGTGGGATAATCACCTCTTTTGACCAGCTGGTTATACTGTTTGATGTACCCCAGGATGCAGTTTGCCCTCATGGTTGCCAGGGCATGCCTGCTGCCAGCCAGCACCCCCAGGTCCCTTTCTGCAGGGCTGCTTTCCAGCCACTCCTCTCCCAATTTATACTTGTGTCTGACATTGCTCCATCCCAGGAGTAGATTGCCCAATGCTCCAATCTATCTAGATCCCTCTGCAAGGCCTCTTGTTACTCGAGAGAGTCAACAGAACCTCCCAGTTTGGTATCATCAGCAGGTTCTCTAGTGGTGCATTCAACTCCTGCCTCCAGATCATTGATAAAAAAATTGAACAGAACTGGCCCTAGAACTGAGCTGTAAGGAACTGTGCTGATGACTGGTCACCAGCCAGATGTAGCCCCATTCGCTAAAATCCTTGAGCTCTGCCCTTCAGCCAGTTCTTCACTGAGTACACCATGAACCTGCTCATGCCACAGTTGGACAACTTGTCCAGAAGGATGCTGTGAGGGACAGTATCAAAAGCCTTACTAAAATCCAGAAAAACTACATCCACCTTCCCTCCACCTACTGAGTGCCCTTAGCATAGATTCTTGTGTTATTTTTGTTTGTCTCATCTATTTGGTTTTTGTTTAAGTGGAGTTTAGTTCAAGTGGGAATAGAGCTAGATAAATAGTGTTTGATTCTGAGAATAGCATAAACTTATGTGATGAGGAATGTGTATAGTGCTTTAGAGCCTCCCTGTAAAAACTAAATAATGACAGAGGCCATTTAGAAACAGAGTACTGTGTTAAGTCAAGCCACACACATGTGATTACTCTAAGTGATCAAAAGCTCTGCAACAAGAGTAAAATCATAAAATCCACAGGTTTAGCAAGAAATATAATGCACACACTTATATACAAGCATAAATTAAAGTTTGCTCTAAATATCTATTGGGATTTTTTGTCATACCTTTGAAGTCATGGTCTACACCATAATTTTTGGTCACATATTAATGTATTGAATGGAACATTGCCTTTGAACTGGTAGTAGGCTATGATGTCTTCTTTGTTACACAATTGAACTAATTCTGTGATTTTTAGTTTCTTTAAACTGTTAGAACTTATATGAAACCTGCTCTTTACAGACATAAGTGTCACAGGCTAGATTAGCCAAAAACTTTAACATCAATAACATGTGTTAAATGTCTTTTAAAAATAATATTTACCTTGTTTTCTGAAATCTTGTAGTGTAAGAAATATTTTTAGACTACTCATTTGAGAGCTTATATAGTGTGTGATTTACTTAGCTACAGTTCTTAATAAATCTGACTTAAATTTCAATTTAGAACTGAGGAAAAAATTCCTTTTTTCAGTGCTGACTTAGTGTATCCTACCTTTTTTGGCTACATTAAATGTAGGTGTCTGTATAGATAGGATAATAGCTAATCCTCTCTTCTTTCTTGCCATAGTTAATCCTTTCCAGTACTTATCCTATTAACTCCCCCCTTCCTCCTCCTGTTTTTAAGTGCTCAAACATTGTATTCAAATTCCTTATATTTATTGCTATTCTTGTAAAGCAGATGATGTAAAAATGATACACCCTCAAACTTCTGACAACTCAAAGAAAAAGATAGCACATCTTTGTTTCAGTTGTTACTTGTGAATACTCAAGAGTGATGATGTTTAGGCAATTACTCATTTTACTTTATTTCTGACAAAGAAGCTTGGATCCACTGAGTTTAATGATTGTCACAACATAAAGGATCACCTGATCTGCAGATGTACAAAGACTGCAACCATGGCTTCATAGGATTCTGTAATACACAAGGAACAGAGACTTTATCCTCTGAATTTCTCTACTTCATTACAGATTACCACAATTACTACATGAATCACCACTAGCAAGTAAGTGATCACAAAAATCACCACTAGCAAGTATACCTATGATTAATAAAATGAATATATATATCAAACCATTAAAAATTATCATCAATCAATGATATAATATCAAAGTATGCCAACAAACAATAATAACAGTAATCAATCATATAGCAACAATGAGTAACAGCAACAGCCAAGCAGGTATATACCATTACATAAACTTATCATTAGTGAAGCAACTTATCAAGAGTATAACAGCAGATATACTTATAATAGGTGACTTATACATATATATATAATCACTATCAAATGAATTAGACAGATTTCAGAAGATGACAAACCATCTCAAGGGGAGAACAAATTGATCCCAGAAGGATACTCAACCATCCCAGGGGTGGGAGGACAAACCAAACCAACCCCGAAAGTGGAGTCCAATAAGATAACAGACAGAGTCTCACTTCAAAGATGATCTGTGTCTCAGAATTTGGAGTCAGCCAGGCATCCCCAGTGGGAGTCCAAGACCTCATAGAAAGTTCATGT
>WEKW01015166.1:1083-14341 GCA_013389905.1 Sula dactylatra | reverse complement strand
CAACATATGAGCTTGTATACAAGAGAGTCCTCAACAATATTTTCTTTTCATTACCACTTGCTAATTAGTCCACTGAACTTGTCTATGTGTGTTGTCATGCTTGAGTGCTCTTGAGAAAATCAAGTAGCAAGCATATATGTTTGATGTCTGATAATTAGATAATATTGTTCTCACTTGGAATAATTGGTCTGGAAACTTATCATATTTATTATTCTGAAAGTGTTAGAGGTACTAAATCTAAATGCACCTGATTTTTTAGTAAGTTGATTCCAATTAGGCTTTAGCTGAAAGGAGTTCTTGCAGAAGCTTGCAAAACTAAGCACTGCTGCATGGGACAAGGGTGAGGGAAATATTGGCTCTAAACAGAAGCCAAAACAGTTCATGAAAGGCTTCCTAACTTTGGCCATACTAAAATCAGGTAATAGATTGTCTGCTTGTCTCTCATGCAGATTCCTCTGCCTCTTGCCTCCACTTCCTCCTCCATATGTTTCATGGATAAAACTGCAATGAGAAAGTTATTAAGCATCAACTAAACAGAGGCATTCCTTCTTGTGCTGATCAATTCCAGATCTTCCTCACCTGTTCTCAAGCTCGCATCATCTCCTTTCTCTTATGTTATTGCTCCTACGGCTTTTCCTTTCCACTTTTATTTTAGTTGATCCCATTCTTCTTTCTCCTCATTCTTTCTGTTCACACTACATGCATACAGTTATGATCAAGGTGGTTTTTAGTGACATTGAATCACTTTATATATAACTCCAATGTGCAGCTCTGTGTCTAGTTTCCTTATGTAGACTGTATGTTGCTTGAACAACATGTTCTATATATACTGTGTGTATGGAGTGCCTAGGACAATAGAAGCCCACTTATATTAAATAATAAAACCTAGTATTAATATGATCTATTATTAATAAAACAGATATCTCTAAATAAAAACATGATCAAAAGCAAGTACAAGTATTAGTAATCATATATATAGCTAATTCAACCAAACACAAATTAGAAATTATGAAACCATGAACATGATTCAGCACTGGTAGTTTAGTATATCTTCAGTTACCTTTACCTTTAGTTACTTTTCCCTATGAATGGAAAGAATGGTGAAGATCAAAAAAATATGTTTGTAACCTTAATTTACATGCAAAAGAGCATTACCATCACAGACAGTGCACATCTGTGGAATGAACAGAAAAAAAAAAACAACAAAACAACCAAACCTGAAGAAAATATCCCAACAGGTTAGTGCCACCTGAATTTCAAAGAGGTATTAATGAATCTGTGATTTTGTCTTGCCTCAAGATTATGCATCTGGTTTATATTCCATCATCATTTAGTAGGTACTTTTCTTCATAAAGCTACTCAAATACACTACAAAGTATTTTTCTTCTCATAATATGTTCATTTTAAGCTTTCAAATTGTTTCCAGAACTGAAATAATTATTTTTGTGTAATTTTAGTTATATTTTACTATTTTTAATTTTGGAATGTTTAAGTAAATTTTGTGGAAAAATCACAAATCTCAAACTAACTGGTAACTAGTTCTAGGTGTTTAATATATCATATATTATTCACTATATATGATCATAGAATCACAGAATACAGGATTGTAAGGGACCTCAAGGATCATCTGGTCAAATTTCATGGCAAAATCATGGTCTAGACAAGCTGGCCCAGCACCCTGTCCAGCCAAATCTTAAAAGTGCCCAGTATTGGGGAATCCACCACTTCCCTGGGGAGATTATTTAAATGGCTGATTTTTCTCATTGTGAAAAATTTTCCTTGTGTCCAGTTGGAATCTCCCCAGAGTAACTTGTACCCATTACCCCTCATCTTTTCCATGTGACTCCTTGTATAAAGGTAATCTCCAGCTTCTGTGTAGCCCCTAAGCTTTCTTTTCTCAAGCTGAACAAACCCAGTTCTCTCAGTCTTTCCTCATATGGCAGGCTTCCCAGTCTTTTGATCATCTTTGTGGCCCTTCTCTGGACCCTCTCCAGCCTGTCCACATCTTTTTGTATAGCGGAGAACACACAGTGGTCCAGGTGTGTCCTGACAAGTGCTGAGTAGAGTGGGGTAATGACTTCTTTATCTCTTCTGGTGATGCCCTTGTTGATGCAATCCAGCATCCTGTTGGCTTTCTTTGCTGCAGCAGCACACTGTTCACTCATATTGAGCTTGCTGTTCACCAGGACCCCCAGGTCCCTTTCCACAGAGCTGCTCCCCAGCCAGGCAAATCCTAGCCTGTGCTGCACACCTGGATTATGTTTTCCCAGATGCAGGACCTTACATTTGTCTTTGTTGAACTTCATAAGCTTCTTGTTAGCCTACTCTTCCAGCCTATCCAGGTCTTCCTGCAGGGTGGCTCTCCCTTCTAAGCATCCAATTCCCCACTCAGTTTGGTATCATCGGCAAACTTCATTAGGGTACACCTTATCCCATCATCACAAAATCACTTATGAATATATTAAACAGCATTGGGCTCAATATCAATCCCTGGGGAACCCCACTTATGGCAAGTTGCCAGTTTGAAAAGGAGGTATTTACCACCACCCTCCTGGTGGGGCCTTTTAGCCTGTTCCCCACCACTGCAAACACCACTTTTCTAGACCATAATACACCAGTTTCTCAAGGACGAGGCTGTGGGAAACAATATCGAAAGCCTTGGAGAAAACCGGTAAAATATATGCCATATTACACCTTAAATATTATTTATTATATGCTTATGTAAACTTTAAGTAACTTAAGGTATCCATTTCAATTCATATATGAATAAAGGTAAAAACTATTATTGTGTTGTGCATAGTTGTGAATAAAGATGATCTAATGCTCATGACACTTACACGAGGGTACACTTAAATTATAAGACTGAAATGAGGTTTATATGAACTTGCCTTTTGCAAAATATTTTTAAAATGTTTGTTACAGTTTTCATAAAATCATAGAATCATAGAATCGTAGAATCATTTATGTTGGAAAAGATCCTTAAGATCATCGAGTCAAACTGTTAACCTAACAGTACCAAGTCCACCACTAAACCATGTCCCTAAGCACCATGTCTTTTCATACAGCTTTTCCTGGTTATAGATAGCCTATGCATCTTCTGTATTTATGTTTTATTTGTAAAATGAAGATATTAACCATGCATTGTGTTTTGTGTATTGGGGTTTTTCTGGTAGTTCATAGTTAAGCATTTAAGAGAAGCAAAATGAACTTAAATAAATCCACAAATCTGCAGGTTGTAAAAATGCTTTTCTTACAGTAGAGGCAACTAACAGTCAACAATCTTTGCAAGAATTTATGGAGGATAAGCATGCTGTAGATCCCTGTGAAACAGTAGCAGCTGGGGGCTTAATCATGTATACATGGAAATCCATATTATCTTACCTTTACTAGAATGATCTTACCTTTACCAGAATGATTTTATCACCCTTTCCTAACTGAATTGATTTTAAGTCTTAGAGCTGAATTGAGGACACAAACTCCATCAGCTTTATCTTCCAGCAGGTAGACTGTCTTTGCCAGTGGAAAAAAAAACTGTTTGCAGTATGAACCTCTGAAAAAAACTCTAGAAATATTAGAAATCTATAATAAATAAACAATAGACTGTATATTATGTTTGTAAATAAGAAACAGGGTGTTAGATAAAGGAGTTTTAAATGAATAAATGTGTCATGAATGTATTTTAGTAAAGTTTTTAAATTATTATACAATTAGGAACATGAATTTCACACCTACAGGTTGGATCCCATAGCCTTAAAATTTGTGCATCTGCAGTGGTTTAGCCCCAGTCAGCAACCAAGCACCATACAGGCACTTGCTCACTCCCCCTCGGTGGGATGGGGGAGAGAATCAGAAGAGTAAAAGTGAGAAAACTTATGGGTTGAGATAAAGACAGTTTAATAAGTAAAGCAAAAGCTGCTCACGCAAGCAAAACAAAACAAATAATTCACTCACTCCTTCCCATGGGCAGGCAGGTGTTCAGCCATCCCCAGGAAAGCAGGGCTCCATCAGTCATAATGGTTACTTGGGAAGACAAACACCGTGACTCCAAACATCCCCCCTTTCATTCTTCTTCCCCCAGCTTTATATGCTGAGTGTGATGTCATATGGTATGGAGTATCTCTTTGGCCAGCTGGAGTCAGCTGTCCCAGCTGTGTCCCTTCCCAACTTCTTGTGCACCTGGCAGAGCATGGGAAGCTGAAAAAGTCCTTCACTAGTGTAAGCAATATTTAGCAACAACTAAAACATCACATTATCAGCACTGCTTTTAGCAAAAATCCAAAGCATAGCCCATAATAGCTACTAGGAAGAAAATTAACTCTATCCCAGCCAAAACCAGGACAGTATCTGCCCCTTATTCCATACCATTTATGTCATGCTCAGGTCCCACACTACCCAATACAACCTTCTCAACCACCACTCCCCTTCCCCTCCTTTGATATAATACAAAGATATCATTCCCTTAGTATATGGACCACCCCTGTAAAATGTCTTTAAAATGTCCACAAATGTCCACAAAATGTCCACTGAGTTCATTTAGCCCATGCCTTTGGATTCCACCTGTTATGGTGGTCACTCAGGACAGGAAAGGTGGTGCGTTGCGTGGCATTTGTCTTCCCAAGTAACCGTTACATGTGATGGAGTCCTGCTTTACTGGGGATGGCTGAACACCTGCCTGCCCATGGGAAGCAGTGAACGAATTCCTTGTTTTGCTTTGCTTACGTGCGTGTCTTTTGCTTTGACTATTAAACGGTCTTTATCTCAATCCAGGAGTTTTCTCACTTTTACTTTTCTGATTCTCTCCCCCATCCCATGAAGGGGGAGTGAGTGAGCAGCTGCGTGGGGCTTGGTTGCTGACTGGGGTTAAACCACAACACTGTCGGAAAAATATTAGGAATTCATGTTCACACAGGTACTGAACTTTATGTAGAACTTTTCACAATAACCCTGAGGCTAACTATTTTATTTTTCTATATTGGAGGAGGGGTACTTAACAAGAAGACACTGTTAACATAATATAGGATTAATGGAATATAGCATCAAGTTCTAATGTCCACACTTCAAAAAGAGATACTGAAAATTTGAGTTTAGAAGAGAGCTACAAGACTATTCTGAGAAGTTGAAAGTCAGGACTCTGCACACATGGGTCTTAATGGCCGCACCCATCCTCCCCTGAACAACCCCCAAACATGCACACAAATACATGCATACATAACACCCCTGCCTCTGTGCCCAGGGGCTCCAGTTAAGCTCAGGGCTGAGCACTGGGCACCTGCCTGAGCCCTGCTCTGGTCCTGTCCATCCTGGCTTGTTGGCTGCACTCCCCAGGCTGATCTTTGACCTCACTCATCACCTCACAGTTGTCTGGTGACAGCTGAGCTGCTGGTGGGATGTGCTTCTGGGGCCTCCCTGCTCTGCTCTGCTCACCTTGCTCAGGTACTACCCAACTGCACCCTGCGCTGCCCTGCCTGTCCCAGGGCCACCCTCCCACCCTTGCACTCCTCCCTCAGGAGCAGCCCTGCTATTGCTGCCTCATGACAGTGATTGCCTTATTATTTGAGGCAAAGAGAGTTATTTTTGTTTATCAAACTAGAAGGAACTTGACCAGTATCTAAATGGAGAGGCATTTCTCATGTTATTAAAGATGTCAGCTAAGGCATGAAATCTATAGAAGTTCAGACTAGATGCTGTGCATTTTTCAAATTCCAATGCTTTTTCCTGGTTTTGTTATTATAGTGTAAGTCATAGGAACTGCATCCAAAATGATTCACATTCATTATCACTTAAAAGTCTGAAAGCCCTGGGAAAAGACATGTGGTAGCTTAGGGTTACTGATTTGAATGTGCAATCTCACTAAATCTTGTGGTCTTTTTTGGTCAGGATCAAACTAAATGGTTGTCATACTGTCCTCTGGCCTCATAAAATCTATTAAGTAACTTTTATCGTGTAAGCAGTGTGGAAACTAAAATGACCAATATGATTTAATCTGTCTATTAAAGGATAAGTGTGAAAGTTAATAATAAAATATAAAAATGTTATTCTCCTAGTTTATGCACTTGTCCAGGGAATAGATAAAGCTATGATGACTATGTAGAAATTGTGAAAGATGTAATAAAGTAAATATTACAAAATCAACAGTCATTGCCAAGTGCACTCTATGAAACCCAGATCAACACAGACAGGCAAGAATGCCTGGTTTGTAGCACTTCAATGAGATAAGAACTTAAACTAGTATTTAATTTCATTTCTATTCATAAAATAAAATGTTTAATCTTACATAATTTAGCGTGACTGACACTAAGAACAGAGCATTTGAAGTGTTTTTTCTTGGGTCAAGAGTGTGCCCAGAGTAGTTCAGGAGCCGTTCTACGTGCCTTTGTGAATAAAATTATGCTGATTTGCCTCCAGTTTTGCTACCCTTTAAATGTTTTAGGTGTCTTAATAAATCCAAGATTTCCAGAGATAAAGGACACAGAGCACATTTACAAATGAAGTTCTAAAAGATGAAAATAAAACAAATAATATGATTTTCCAAAAGTGCCTGTACACTGTCTCGCATTTCCCACTTTTTAGAATCAGGTTCTTCTTCTAACTGGAAGAAAAGAATCATCTCTAATATGTAAACAAAGTACAAAACAGTGACAGCTCAAACTCTCTGGCCCAGAAATCTGCCTGTTTAGATGATTCTCTGTTGTCTTCCTTCTTCATTACCCAAGTTTGCAGGCTGCTGAGCCTGACACTACCAAATACAGCAAAGGTACCAAACATCCCCATGTAAATATTTGAAGCAGTGTTTTACTTTCAGTTTAACAAACAAAACAGGCATATCCTTTGCATTTAACAGCAAAAAAAACCATTCGAACAAAAATCTCCTTTGTTCTCTTTCATATGTGTCCTTCTGTCCTTCTTAGGGCAAAGGACCATCTATTTCTTTTGAAGCATTGCCCTCCAAAAAATCTGTCTTTTTTCCTTCTTTCATGTCTTAAAGCTCTTTCAGTCATGCCAGCTAGGCATCAGATCCCTGATCTGACTGCCAACCTCTGCACTTGGTTTTCTTAAACAGAAGAGCCATCTGGTTTCTACATTCTTCTGGCATCCTAATAAGCCAAAATAATACCTTGCCAAAACTCTGATTCTTGAGCACCCTTGCCTTTGCCTTTGTCTTGGATGAAAATACCTGTTTACTGTCTATTAAAATTGTTGGAAAGAAGGTAGACTGGACAACTACTTAAAATGTTATTTATTAACATTTCTTATTATTATTATTTACACTTATTGACTATTGATTTAAAACAATAATCAAAATTACAGGTTTCCATTAACAAGGTTTTACTATAACAGCAAAAATGTGGAAATGTGGCACTACAAACACAGCTATATATGAAAGCAGCTCTCCCTAAGGTACTTCAAGTTTGTGATCAGCCCATCAATTATGTTCATGAAGGAAGTCATGACAGAGCACTGTGCTGCCATTTTTTGAGGTGTTGAAATACCTCAAATTCTTGTTCTGCTTTAGAAATAGTTTTTTCATGCACAAACATACAAAAATTATAGTGTCTATAGAAATACAAAGTGATATATAAGTTCTCTGAGAGGAAAAAAATAACAAAACAAAAAAAAAGACAGTATAATGATATTAACATTTAATTAAACAGTAAAAGCCATGAATTCCACATTAGGAATATATCCAACTGTACAGTGGGTTACTAGTCATCTGTGGGGTCAAGCATACTTCTACAGAAACACCCGCTTAGGCAAAATTTTGTTCATAAGTAAGATAGACACCTAGAATGACTTTTTGTAGAGTCCTGTTCTGATGCAGAAGTAAACTATTCAATTCTATGATTACATTACTGATATTCCTAATATAATTTCTTCTTACTCAGAAATGGTATTTGCATTCCCATTGCCTTTGGGAATTGACAAAAATCTTTTTTACCCTCTGCTTGTTATAATTTGGGATGTAAGCTTTACATTGTCTGTGGTGATTAGCAATCGTTTAAGGAGGACCTTCTGTGAAGCTTGACAGGTTTCTCTATACCATTACACTAATTCAATTAATTTGGTTCCATTGTTTCTAAATATCCTCTTGCAAAAGCTAGAAAAGGAACCTTAGATGGAATTCCTAAATGCTCGAATAAAAGTCTTTGTAACACATAAGCTTCCGCTAAACATAAATGTGTCCTAGAAATGAAATTCCTTGTACATCTTAAACCTGAGACATTGCCAATTTTTAGCTGTTTTTCATATACTTAGAGAGCAAAACAAAGCTACATTGTGATTTAACATACATTGCAATAATTATTAAATCAGAGTTTAAAATGGAAAATATCTCCTCAATTTAAAAAACATTCTGACGAGACTCAGCAGTATTTTGGTTAAAAGTACCTGAGTTAGGTGCCCGCTTGAAAGTGAATCTGTCACACTCACAAAGCATACAAGAGAATGTGCCTGTGATTGCAGAAACAATATCTCTTGGCACAGAGAACTATACCCGACAACACGTTATTGGAGTCCACACCAGAGTACTGGGAAGGCAGGTGATAACTGGGATTTGCTGGTAGTGGCAGAGCTGCTTTCTGTTTTGTGAGCAACAGGGAGCTAATGACCTTCTTAGTTAGGTGAAGGGTGTGAAACATTGTTCATACAGAATTTCTACCCCATATGTCCTTGATCAATAACAAATCTAGCAAGGGCATAAACAATCCACTAAATACCAGCTGAAGCAATAAAAAACAGTAATTGAAACTATGGTGAAGCAACATTATAATTAATGTAAATGAGGCTGCCCAGACATGGCTTTTTGCCTGTATTGAGGACAAAGAGCTCAGTCCCTTCCTAAGCTTCCCAGCTTGTGAGTTTATGCATACATTAGCTTCAGTGATCAAAATAAGAATTAAATATATTTTTCAAAAAATGTATGAGTCCATTATGGGAATGAAGGAGTTATGATGGATCTTTAGCTAACATTTAAAATGGAGAAGTAAACTAAAATTCCAAGATAAAGCTGTTGTTATATTCCAAAAAAAAGAGGAGATGAGCTTATAGAAATTAAACACTTCTGTGATTTCCAGTAAGCTTCCAATGATTATTGCTCTGTTGTAATTTCATGATATGTACTTTAAATAGAATTAAAATTCAAATGTTACAAAGCAGAAAATTAATAAATATTTCTGCGATGTACAGCTTTGTTGGGACAACTCATACAGAGAAAAAGGCAAGCAAAGGCAAAAAAGAAAGTAGATGTGACATGTTAGAATGACTTATTTTTCAGATCATAAAGGTAATTAATAGATTTTAAAATATGCTTAGCTTTGGGGCCTGCTGCTATGTAAAAGGCAAGAAATACTTTTTTTAAACCTCTTGCATATCTTTATAGGTCGGAAGTCAAATGTTTTTGGTGAAATGGTATACTAAGTAACTCTGTTAGTTTACCATAGATTAAATAAAAAGGGAACAGTCATAAAATACATTTAAAGAAAAGCAAGAAGACATATCCTCTCCTAACCAAATTATAAATTTATAGACTGACATGCTAGCCAAGGCTGCAGAAACAAAGCACCAGACCTTTTCATAAAACAGATGGCACCCAGAGGGACTAAAGTACTGCGGAAAGAAGCTATCCTTGATGAGCTAAATGGCCTTTACTTGATCCTGAAATTTTTTTCTATGGGTTTTGGGGAGAAAAAAAAAAAAAAGAAAAAAAAGAAAGAAAAAGAGAAATTCAGCCTTAAAACAATTTTTTTATCTTATCTATGAGACAAAGAATGTATTATGCACAAGTGTTAGCATTAAAAAGAGTTCTAATAAAATCCTGTTACCCATTCAAGAAACTTAAAACTTCCCTGCAATTTAGCTCATTTTGTAGCACATTCTTACACAATCAGATATATAAACATATACACACGTATGCACACAAATATTGAAATAATGCTGTCTGAGGCAAATACTTTTAATGTATTAAAGGAGAATGAGAGTATAATGTTTTCACTTTATTAAATATATGCAATATGAACTTTATTGCATTCATAATTGAATTATGTACAAATGCATGATATGAAATTATTCTATTTCAAATTGACACCATCAGTGAGCAAAATGTTCAGTTATATGTTAAGCTGTATAAATAGCTCTCAGTATATAAATGTAAGTGAACTGTTGTACATGCAAAAGGTAACTGTATTCTTAAGTGGTCCCTTACATGAGAAAATACAAGTAATATACATAAAGAAACATTTTTCAGAACAACCAAAGCGTTCAGAAGGGATCATATGGTACAAATGATCATGCTTGCTATCTAAATATACTACGTGAAACCTGATTGTGCATACATCATTTAGGCCAGGAGCACAGACAAGATTTTTCAAAAGGACAAAGCCATTCCTGAAGAAGGATGATATCTCAAATTACCAGTGGGGAAAAAAAGATGGGGATGGCAATTGTTGTGGTTTAGCCCCAGTCAGAAACTAAGCCCCACACAGCCGCTCGCTCACTCCCCCCACCCCTGCGGGATGGGGGAGAGAATCAGAAGGGTCAAAGTAAGAAAACTTGTGGGTTGAGATAAGAGCAGTTTAAAATAAAACAGCAATAATAATAATAATAATAATAATATAATGAAAAGGAAAATAATGAGTGAAGAAAATTAACTATCCCAGCTAAAACCATGACACAATGCGAAAGCTTATGTGCCCCAGTTGCCATGCTTTGTGGCTGATGACTTTTGAAACATGCAGAGAGTCAGAGATATGTTATGCTGTTCCATAGACTCTATACATTTTAACTTTTGCTAACACTATGTTTGACAGTAACAGAATTTAAACAACTTTGGCATGTGATAATCACATAATATATTAATCATCAGTTGCAAGAAATTATAGTGTATTTAATAACATTAACCTTCCATTTTCAGTGCATGTTCTTCATACCACAAATTCATCTCATTATTTCTGTTTCTGCCCTTTGAGCACTTAGTTTCCAAATTTGTGATTTTTCTTTCTGCCTTCAGTTCACTGCTTGTTAAGATTCCATTCTGTGCACTTGGGTCTCATTCCAGAAAACCACCATTTTACAATGAAGTCAATGGGAATTAAATTGGAGCTTAAAATAAAGCTCACACTAGAATGCAGTCAGAATAGACACACACAAGCTCAGATGCTTTGTAAAAGAGGGCCATGAAGGCTATGTGATCTCTTTCAATTCTTCCTGCTTCACTTCCATTTTTTTCAGGTAAGTAGATAGGTCCCAACTACTGTGTTTAATAGCACAGCTGATTGGCAGATAACATTTTTGGTTTGCAACAAAGTTTGACCTTTCAAATTTGTTTTTAATTCTGCTCACAGCATTTTCTTGGAACGGAATCATACCAAACTGCCTCTGTCCCATTTGTTACACACACTGTTGTACACTTAATATATCATTTGACTTTGACAAAATGACATACTTTTACAAAAGCATATTACTCTGAACCTATTCACATTAGGTTATCTTTTTAAGCAATCCAAGATCAGAAGTTTCTTTTGGTTTGAGTTTTCTGGTAAATCAGATTATTAGTTTATAATCATGTGGGTAATTCCTGTTGCACATAATTTAATAGATTTCTCCTCACTAAGACTGTATTTTAAAACAAATCTATGGTTGTATACAAACTTCAAAACAATAATTAGTGATTTAACTATTAAAATACCTACTGAGCAATATAAAATATATGTCCTTTTAGATCATAACTGGCTGTCTGATATAGTTTAGAATGAGGTAAGAAATATTAAATGCTCTGAATCTTAATTTACAGGGTTTTTCCTGAAAAATTCCATCCTCCAGGTACAGAGATAAATTTTCTTTGTTTTTGTTTTTCCCCAATAGTAGGGTTTTTCCATGAGAAATATATCCATGCTTAGAAAGGATAATCAATTTTGTGTTTGTGCTAAAACCTTCGCCACAGGTAACCATTTGCACTATACTTTATAGCAAAGTCTCTCAGAAGTTACAGAAAAATGATTCAATGGTTTTATTTCTTTTCTCTTTGTGTCTTTGCATTTTTTATCACTGAAGTATACATATTAGGTACTTATGGAAGGTTTCCATAGCAGTTATCCTCCATAATCTAATGACTTACAATAATAACATCAGAGTCTCACTATATGTGAAGCTGAAACAAACATTTAAGGCCTAATACAAAATATTAAATCATGGATAATTTGAGAAAAATAATGTTCTCTTATGGTCAGAAGTGTGAGTCAGAAAGAGGAGACTTCAGATCCTGACATTTTTTCCAAATTCCTAATGTAATTCTGACCTCGCTACTTGATATCTTGGTGCCCAAAGTCCTCATCAGAAAAAATGGAGTAATTTTATTCCTCCTACCAACCTGTCTCTTCAGATTATCAGATCTTCAGTACAAAGGTTGCTTATTATTATGTATGATGCCTGAAAAGCAAGGCCCTGATTCAGTTTTGGCTAAGAGATGCTGCCGTTATGCAAATTAAAATTTAAAACCTCACTGAAGATATTTTAAGAACAAAAAAAAAAAAATCCAAGGATTAGAAGATTCATGCTTTTTTCTGGGGAAAATATCTGACTTTGGTTATACTGCATCACATTTGAATTTCAATTCCCACATCTTCTAACTTTGTAACCTTGTTTTTTGAAATTTACAGAAATGTTGAATTAGGACTGTTAAGCATTGCTATGTGTATTTATTACCTTTCCTGCAGCAGCTATTGTTTAGTGAACCATTGTTCACTAAAGGTGATTGGTTTAGGAGAAAATACATAAAATAAGTGGAGGCAAATTAATGACATAATATTAGCTATATTTTTAATTTGTTACTTCTACTCCCATCACCTGGCAATGAATAGCCAGACTCCCAAGTTGTATGATCCCATTTAATGTATCATGTAGAGAAAGAGGACCATAATCCTGATGTACATGAGCAGAAGAGACCTTTCCTGTCAAAGAAACATTCTGTTTCAGAGACGGAATTTAGATTCGGATGCCCCATGTCTCTAGCATGGGCAATAAGGAATTAATGTGCCAGGGACAAGGAGGTAGCAAGCTAAGCTAGGCTTCAGGCATTTCTATCTTTCTGTGGCCTACTAAGTGCTAGGGAGTCCAAAACAGTGACAGAGGTCACTGACATTAAATAGCAGTTATAAGTATTGTCATGGTTAATATGCCTGCTTGTTCCTGCATTGCAACTGAACATGTGTGCGATGCACACACACGTATGTATATATGTATGTATGTATATATTACAAATTTTTTA
>WEKW01015165.1:0-19708 GCA_013389905.1 Sula dactylatra | reverse complement strand
TAAAATCTACTGTTAGATTTTAATATTTACTTGGATTATTAACTTTGCTTTTATACTAGCTTCCAAATTATTACCTGTTTGGTAACACTTTATCCATTCCTTTTTCTTATATCTCAATATTTTCCCTTCTTTTATATTCTTTACTAAAAGATCATGATTTTCTTCTCAGAAGACCAAATACTGCTATATTAAGAAGGGAATACTACAATCTTGTCCTCTTTCCTGTGACTGTTCCCAAGTTATACAGGTCTGACTCATGACTTCTATTGATTTTTCTCTTAAATTGTTATAATTTTACTTAACTTTTCCTTTTTGTTTGCTCATATTTCTCTCTGTTGTCTTGCCTATTCCACATACAATTTCTTGCTGGATACTTGCTTTTGGATTCCTAGCCTCTCTTCTGAGGACATAACTCCAAAACTATGATAAAGCTTAGTCAGAATCCTTACAGAGTAAATCAGGCAATATTTCAGATACCTCATGTTGTCCAATAACACAGTCTTTTCTCAGTATCATAGTCTTTATTTTCAGTTATAAAATAGAAGAGTGAAACTATTTCTGGTAATAGGGAAATAAATGATTTATACTGTGGAGATTTCTTTTTTTCCAAGAAGTAATCAACTTCATGATGATAATTTACATTTGAGGAAATGAGAAAATTTTTAGGAATCTGTTGTTGTCTTTATGATTTACTGGGAATACAGTGCCATCAGAAAGGGTCATCATGCTAATTGGTGTACAAATGGATAGTAAAAAAATTTCCCTGTCCAAAGCAGCCTGGAGTCTGACTAACTACCCAGGAAAAACTGTTACACTAGTAAACAGCCTTTCACAGTCAGAGGTAATGGTATTTGTTCCCTTATGTCTTTTTATATCGAACCCCAGCCTATTTCCAGGCCTGTCCATATACGCAACCACTTGTTAACAGAATTTCACCATATAACATTAACTATTCACATTTATACATAAGCATTCATATATTTCCATATAAAAGTTTATGAAAGTCATTTATACCTGTGGTCCTAGAAGAGAGATCCTGATAGCATATTTAATAATTGAAGACAAAATGTCATAGCTAAGTTAGAAAGTATCACTAATCAAGCAATTCCTAGCCTTTGGCAAGGTAGGAAGCAATGTAGCTTGATGCTGGAAGGACAGACCCTGAAAATTATACAGTTTCTCAACGCTTGGTATTAAAAGTGTTACATAAATGAGTAAAATGAAATGTAATATTATTAGTGCCAAGCTGAGGTCAAGCATCCTTTAAATTGAGATTAAGCATATTATTTATGACAGTGTAGACATCATTAGACATGTATAAAGTCCAAGAAGAGCAATCTATATGAGCGTAATTGAGCTTGACATCACCAGCAAGCCAATTCAGACTTTTGTGATACATAAACTATATAAATCTTCAAAAACTTTATTTTGTGCTAGAACTTGAAACATAAACCTGTGCAATAGCAAGTCAGAGACACAAATGTCTATACTAACACAAGAATACATTTGTTATTGTTTTGCAATTGATAAATGACACCCACAACATGAACAGAAAAGTGGGAGATAAAAGTTGGAAGGTAAAGAAATAAAGGTAAGAAAGAAAAGGGTGGGAGGAAAGAGAATAAAGATGAAAGCCTTTCCCAGATACCATAAAATCCAAGTCAACAATTTCAGGATGAAAGATGAGAGAAGGAAGTATAATGAGAATAAAGGTGAAGAAATACAGTGAAATTCAGTACAGCTAACTGATATAAATTATGCAATCAGATTCTGTTGTAGTATTATCACCAGATGCTATGAAAGTTTAATATTTTATGTAAAATGGTAAATACACCTTTGAGAATAAATGATGTCTGAGATTTTTGTCCAAAAGAAACAATATTCAGCCTTTTTTGACACACGTTGATGAATATATTAAAAATATAATAATGGAGGGCATTGGAACCACACAGAAGTTAGTTAGATTTAAAATGACAGAAGTAATACTAAAGTCTTTCTTTAATTTTCAGCATGCATTTAATTTTTTTCTTCTGTTCCTTTTTTCTATCTGTTCTCTTAATTACTATCTAAATGAATAATTGGAATTGAGTCAGTTTTCAAGTAGCTTTGGAAATACAAAGATGAGTTTGTCTGAAGCATCATCAACACAGTCTGATACAATTGAGTAGATACCATCTAGTTCCATCTAACTCATGGACACTGAATGCTTGTGTAACTATTTACTTATGTTTCCTTGTATTGCATCAGCTAAATACAATATGATAGAGTGCACAACAAAATATATCAGATAATGGATGCCCTACAAAAATCTATATGGTCACATGAGACTCAGTTTACAATAGCAAGCAGGTCAAGGATGAGATATAGGGCTATGCTTGTAGAACTGTGGGTAAGCTATGTAGGAAACCACTACTTCTCAGTGAAAAGACTGGAAATATGGATATAGCTCTATCACACAATACACAGGAAAAACAGCAGAACAATGGCAGTAACACCTTCCAGAAAAAATGAAATCTCTACATGTTATCTAATTATCCAACTGAACAGCATTCTTTTCTAGTCAAGATGTGTCTACGAACATATTTTGCACATCCACTTTGATGATTGATCCTGAGGATATATGAAATGGACTTCTACTCCACTGAATAGAAAAGAGTAGGTAAAGGATGTTTACATGACTGTCTTCTAGCCAAGATAACCAATATCTGCAGAAGGACTAACCATTTGTTATTATAAAATGATAGGCCTGAATAATCTGGTAGCCTTCTACCATGAAGTGACTGCATTGGTGGATAAGGGAAGAGCAATTGATGTCATCTATCTTGACTTCTGTAAGGTCTTTGACATGATCCCACACAACATCCTTGTTGCTAAATTGGAGATACAGAGATTTGATGGGTGTACTATTTGGTGGATAAGAAATTGGCTGGTTAGCTGCATCCAAAGAGTTCTAGTCAACGGCTCAATATCCAAATAGAGATCAGTAACAAGTGGTGCCCCTCGGGTTCATATTGGGATGATTACTGTTCAATATCTATATTAATGACATAGGATTGAGTGCACCTTCAGGAAGTTTGCAGATGACACTAAGTGGTGCAGTTGATTCATTTGAGGTAAGGGATGCTATCCAGGGAGACCTTGAGAGGCTGGAGAAGTGGATTCATGTGAACCTCATGAAGCTTAACAAAGTCAAGGACAAGGTCGTACACCTGGGTCAGGACAATCTCCAGTATCAATACAGACTGGGTAATGAATGGATTGAGAACAGCCCTGTGGAGAGGGACTTGGCAGTATTGCTGGATGAAGAATTTGAGACGAGCCAGCAATGTGTGCTCACAACCCAGAAAGCCAATCATATTGTAGGCTGCATCAAAAGAAGCATAGCCAGCAGGGTGAGGGAATTGATTCTGCTCCTCTGCTCTGGTGAGACCCCACCTGGAGTAAAGTATCCAGCTCTGGGGTCCCCATCACAAGAAACTCCTGTTACAGCGGGTCCAGAGGAGGGCCACAAGAACGATCAGAGAGGTGGAACATCTCTCCTATGAGGAAAGGCTGAGAGAGTTGGGCTTGTTCAGCCTGGAGAAGAGAAGGCTCTAGAGAGACCATATTGTGGCCTTTCAATACTTAAAGGGGGCTTATAAGAAAGATGGGGACAGACTTTTTAATAGGGCCTGTAGTGATAGGACAAGGGGTAATGGTTTTAAACTAAAAAGGGTAGATTTAGACTAGATATAAGGAAGAAATTTTTTGCATTGAGGGTGGTGAAACACTTGAACAGATTGTCCAGAGAGCTGGTAGATGCCCCATCCCTGGGAACATTCGAGGTCAGGCTGGACGTGGCTCTGAGCAACCTGATGTAGTTGAAGATGTCCCTGCTCATTGCAGGGGAGTTGGACTAGATGACCTTTAAAAGTCGCTTCACCTCCAAACCATTCTTTGATTCTATGATCATCAATTGCAATGAGCCTGTTTTTCATTCCACATTTTCTAGCATTTTTGAAGTAACCCTGCTAAGAATTTAATGTACCCAGCATGTGGAAAACTTTCCTGATGCTTTTGTTTGTTTGTTTTGGGTGTTGGTTTTTTTTTTTCCTTATAGATTACTATTCCTTTTTTGGACTGTTAACAACTGCAAAATATTTAAATATATAAAAATATATATACAGTAGAGTGCTCCATTTATTAGGCAGAATACATACAAGTATTTGATAACATTTACAGACTGTATGAGGACATATGTATGTTTTTACAAAATGTTTTTAATGAAATATTTTTTCATTGTCACTGAGCTAAGTTCTAATATGTAAACTATTTCTTTTATCATTTAAATATCTCTATCTATTATTTACATCTATCATCCTAGATGCTGAATTTGATATTAATCAAATGGATTATTGAAAGATGAGATAGCACATCTCATCCAAAACAAAAAGGAGAATCACCGTAAGTAAAAAATCCCAGAACAATGAGAACAAAGCCTGTAAAAATGGCATTTAAATTAATTAATTTAACCTAGCTTGTGAGTATAAAAGTAATGAACCATAGATGAAAACATTTTATGGGCAAACAAAAACCGGAAAAGTACCAGCTGCCTTGCTGCATAACTTGAGCAAATCAGTTTAATTTGTGAGTCTTTATTAGCAAATATCATTTTAGTGTCCTTCTAGATGCAAATTACTTTGTTCTTATTTCTGTACAATCATACTTGCATTACACAGTAGCATAGAGCACTTAAAATCCATGTTAAATTAGAAGAATATGGTGATATGGACATATCTTCTGAGCTGAGTGAATAAGTACACAAACACATACTTACGCACACATTCATAATAGTATACACATCAGATATGTGCATTGTTATTTGTAAACTCACACTAGCAACTTCTGTTTAGGAGTAAACTGTCCTCTGTTATGTATTTTCTAACAGAGGGAGATCAATATGAAGTACAGGACATCTTTAAGGCTTACTCTATCTTTCCTCATATTACCTTGTTTATAGGTCTGTATTATTATTTAGATGCTTGTGTTAAGAAGCAGATGTATTAATCACTGCACTAAAAAGAATGAAGTAACAGTGGGGTTTAGCTAGTCTAAAAAGATGAATTAGGTCTATTCTGTAGTCTGTAGTTTTGATATCTGGCTATTGAACACAACACTTACCCTGCATCTCTGAAATGCTTATTGCTACTACTTAACAATTGTCAGTCTAATCAATCTTTACAGAAATTTTAAGTACAATAATATTTAGCTCAGACATTTAAATTGTAATGAATCAAAAATGGAGGGATATGGACAATGAAGATATTAATAGCTTTATAACATAACTTGAGAAATAACAGAGATATTACTTCTAATTAATTTATTCCAGCCATAGCCATAGCAATTCTTCCTGAAATTCCTTTATAGACTATTTCTTTGGGGTTTGATATCTTGGCTATTCGTCATTTCTTCTGGCTAAAATTTAATACACAAGTAACTCTCTATACAAGGTGCAGATGTAACCTTGCAGAGATTCTTATAAAGCTTTATTTATAATTTCTGTTTATAAGAACTTGGTGGTTAATTTTAAATACATTTCATATGGTTTTCAGTGTTCGTCTGTCATTTCTTTGTTAAGAAAAAGGCAGTAGGTGGGCCATACATTCAAAAATGCAATAAATTGTTTCATTTCTTCTTGTATTAAAAAAAATAAATTAAGCTGTTGAAAAAAATGATATAAATATAGTAAAGAGGAATTGCAACTAGTAATTCTAGGGCATCATTCTTCTATAGAATCTTTAGCTGTTTTCTGACAATTTTGACATATGCAATGTCCCTTTCAAATTCTTCTGCAAGAACAAACATGACTCATATATATTATAGCTAACTTGTGTTGGTAGCATATTCTCTTTAAAAATTCGAAAAAACTGTGGGAATCTACTTCTCAAAGAGCCTGAACATCAGGAGTTAATTAAACTCAGTAGATTGTTAAAATGCTTATGAGAAATTAATATGACAAAGGTAACACAGAAGACAAAAATGCTATTCAAGTATTTTGAGGCACAGATAATCTTGCCTTTGCAAGTTGGAAATGTTTAGTTATTAAGTCAAAGAAAAAGCAGTAGCTACATACCAAAGAATATGAACTATGTATTTTCAATGTTTTACTACTGAAGTCCACAACTTGGTAAAACAGAATGAATATTCTATTAGCAGTGTTCAAAATAATAATTCATATAACGTTTAAAATGAAAAATATTTAAGTCAAGTACTTTTGATTGATTTTTTCCTCTGATGTTCAATATTTTTTAGTAGGTAGCACCTACAAGTTGACTTCATTTGTATCTTCCAAAACAGGGTGTAAATTGTTAGTATATTTTAAAGAAAAGAATGTTATCTTGCATAAATGAAACAGTCTGGATTCTTTATTTTGAATTTTAAATCAAATTATTCAGTGTGAAAGGTTATTCTGAGACTTGCTTCTTCAAAATTTATACACATAAATCTTGTTCAGCATGAACAGAAACAGATAAAACCACTAAAGTAGGAACTGCTAAGCACAGACAGGAAAAAAAACCAAACCCTTAAAGTATTATTTAATGTTTCAAGTCCCAAATGCAGCCACTTTCAAGAACCCTGTCCTCAGTTGTAGTATGTGTAACACTGCTTATTCCAATTCCATAAAATTTAAAAAAAAATTCCACCTAAGAAGTCTATCAAAAGTAATGTACATCTTTACTTTTTTGTAATTGTCTGTCAAGACATGAAAATTTATCAACCATATTCATAACATCTGAAGAAGACCATTACCACTACTTCTGTTGTTCAGTTAAACAATCAAAACCAGCATGATGTTATTTTTGCTGCCTTGGCTGAGTAAAGTATTAGTGAGTGCAAGAAGGGGTCCTGAAAATACTGTACAGGAAGCCCATCCTGAATTTCTGTTGCAGCTACCACCAGAAAAGTTACAATGAGGGTCCACATTTCAGCTGTGCTATATATCATAGCAACAACTACCATGGGCTGCACGTTGTCCCTAACAGAGCAGATTATGGTGTGGCAGAGACACAGTCTGAGGCATGGGCTGTCCCTTGCAGATTGGAGACCTGTTCATCTCTCTGCTGTCTGTGTCCCTGGTGCCACTCATGTCCTCAGTAGCATGACAGTTATGCCTATTGGCCTAAGTACACTCAGGATTACAGCTCTCACACTGTACATAGTATGCAAAGTATATACAGTAAATGTCAAATTCGGATGCAAATGACTTAGAATTAATGAAAACTTCAAAAGACTAAAAAAGAGAGGAAAACCAGAATGATTCAGGGAAAGAACAGAAAAATGAGCTAATTTATCTTCTGGTAAACTGGTGTAATCCCAGAGAAAATCTTTTAACAGATTTGAATTCTTCTGCTTTTATATTTTTTTGCATAATCTGGCAAGTAATCTTCAATATGTTCAGGATTACTGGAAAATAATACTAGGCTTACTGATTAGGTACACATCTGGTTTAAAAATAGGTGCACTAGATGTTAATCTCTTCTGTTTCCAATGTTAAAAGTCTTTCATTAAAGAATTAATTTTTTTATATACACTCTTTTTGAAATGTTGTATTTCTATTACTAATGTTGTTATTAATAGATACAAAACACTTCTTTTGGAGGTCAGCACCTTAGAAATCCTAAACTGACTACCTGCAATTTAGAGAGTTTATAAGGGATGTAAATTTATTTTTCTGATTTGCTAGACTTCAGCAAAAATTTTCAGACTATTTCAATTTTAGCAAAGAGTAAATTGGAAGAATAGTTTCCTAGAAACAGCTCTAAATTACAAAATCTAATATTAACATATTTTTATATATGTATAATCCAATATTAAGATATAAATAAGTAAATAATTAAATACAGAGTTCTTTTGTTAATGCATCCAACTGGGTATATTTAATAATAAATTATCTTCTAGTGTTATTCTAGTAATTAGTGTTTTAGGTCATTTAGCATTACTTTTCTAATAATACACAAAGTTTGTTTATCTTAGTCTTTCCAAGTTAATATGAGGTGAAAAAATTAGATTCTAAATTGATAGATTCTTGGATATTATGACTAAGATTGCCCTATTAGAGTAGAACAAATAGGGCCAAAGGACTTCTTGAGATTCACCTTGTAGAGTACTTCTATAAACATTTTCCTTGGGAATCCAGTTAATCAGCTATAAATTCCATCAGCTTAAAAGAAAATGTGAGTAAGAAGACATTCTGTGCTCTGTGTGTAACACAGGTAGTTGATATGTCTTGCAGCCTGAGGATATTTTTCTGTTACATTCTGGTTCTTTTTGTTCTTTCTTTCTCATCTTTTCTTCTAGAAAAAAAAGTAAATTTCAATTTTATCTGTTTTAATTGAATTTTTTCAGCTATGCACATTCTGTCCATTGTGGAGAACCCTGAACCACACATTCTTGATATAAAACTTAAAGACTCACTTTCTTATCTTTATCTAACTCACATTTTCCCTTTCACAGCAATGATTTACCTATTAATTTCTGATGTGTATACCTTCTGTGCTTTATGTGGAAGTGGAGGACAATGGAGGATAGTAAGAATCAAAAACGTAAGCCTGGAACCATATCTCTGCAAAACTATGCTGTGGAATTACTATTGACTGTAAACTGCACTAGTTGTTAGACTAATCAGAAGAACCTGTTTTGCATTTATGTTTATGTTGCAGCTCTCTAAATAAAGGGGGCTTCAATATAAAAAGGGGGGTATGAGAAAGATGGAGAGAGACTTTTTACCAAGGCCTCTAGTGACAGGATAAGGGGCAATGAGTTTCAACTGAAAGAAGGTAGATTTAAATTGGACATAAGGAAGGCATTTTTTATGGTGAGGGTGGTGAGACACTAGAACAGGTTGCCCAGAGAAGCTGTGGATACCCCATCATTGGAAGTGTGCAGTCAGGTTGGACAGAGCTTTAAGCAACCAGATCTAGTGAAATATGTCCCTACCCATGGGAGGGAGGGTTAGACTAGATGATCTTTAAAGGTCCCTTCCAACCCGAACCATTCTATGATTCTATTGAAAAAATGAAAGTTACAGGCATGTTTTACCACCATTTCATTGACTACTTTCATTATGGCCACCTTTATATAAATGGCATCTTATTCCATCCTCCTGCTGGTACAAAGTTATCATGTGAAAAAATCACAGTTTTTGGCACAGACTAAGTAAGAATGGCTCTGCAATCTAAGGCAAGGTGAGAATAGGGGACACATCTGGGAAACAAGGGATCTGGGTTCCATTTCTGTTCCAGCAGATATTTACATATTTTTCTCAAATTGAGCACTCAGTGGGAAAGGAGTCATTAATAATAAAAACAATCTCTTCAGCTTCATGGTGTAATTCTCTGGAAGAAATTAATGATTCTCAAAGCTACTGATGCCAAACCTGTACTGTCTACACTGAGCATCTAAGTAAGAAAGCAGTATTACTACTAGCTGTATGAAGCAAGTTCTGACAAAAATCTTTCTAATTGTCATTATTCAGCAAATACAGATCAAATTCAGGAATAGGTTTGGAATAATGGAATGTTACCCCAACCTTCTCAGCAAACCTACTAGTCACTAGTTTTTTTCATTCTCTTACAATGGCACTGTTCTTATCTGTAATACGATATCCACCTCATTTTATTGAGCTTTGTAGATTCCATTTTGAAAAATGATGAGACTTCCCTAAATAAGATGGCTTTCTCATTGGATCTTTAAAATACTGGGAAAATCTGCCACTGTAGAAAACAAAAACTACAACAGAGTGAATTCATAAGGCACTCCATTGCATAGCACTCACAAAAACTGAAGTTTTTTCCTCACACAAAGGAATTAATTTTTTATCTCTATGGTAATACTAAAGCCGATCAAAAGCCATTAAGATGTAGGGTGTTTATTTCACTTTAATCAAAGCATAATCAGAGGCTATATCACATATAAATATGGCATAAACCAAATTGCCTTTATTGAGGATATTCAAATGTCACTGTCATGTATTACTGCTCCCAAATAGCCATATTTTATACGTGGTACATGTTATCAGTGGCCATATTCAACAAATCCTACTGCTTTTATTGTTGAAATCCATGTAAAGACGGACTGGTAAAAAGACAATAGATGATTGACATGTGCTCTTAGTTTTGGTTATGGATCAGTTTCTGTCATAATTCAGTGCAGATGTGCTGAATGTCACTGGATGTCAGAGATGTCAAGACCCTTAAAACCAAAGCCAAAACCCAAGATGTAAATTGTGACATCAAAGTTCATAGCATTGGCCTTTGAGGGGTCTGTTTGATCTTCCAGAACATAAACATTGGCTTCGATTTTCATTGAAGTAGGTAGTGTTTTTATAGTTTTTACACTCTAAAATAAGTTATTTATTTAAGGAGGGAGGGAAAGGGAATTCCACACTAAAAACTGTAATTGAAAGTAGAATGACAGCATGATGATCCAGATCAAGAATTTATTTTTCATCTTAAAATATGGAGACAGATAGGAGACATCTATATCCTAATCTCACTTTCCCCATGGATAAATGTCTTTAGGTGTGAAGCCTCATCCTCAAAAATCTATACATTATAATACAACTTATCAGAACTATGCTAGCTGACCACTCATTTTTTCTCTTAAATGAAGCAATTAATTTCTCATGAAGTCCACTCAGTGTTGAGGGTAATAAAGGATGATATTCCTATTATCTAAGTATCATTACATTTTACATTTGAAATCAAATCCTTTGTACTGTGTTTAATGGAAAAATCCACAATGTTAGTGTGATATTCCTTTACAAAGCTTTGGCTGAGTATAGGTTTTTTACTTATTTATTTTGTCCTTTGCAATACTTGAAATTTTACTGCATTTATTCAGTATTTTTTATTTCATCTGTGTGAATCTTTAAACAAATTTCCCTGTTTATTTACAGTACTAACTTTGGTTCTTTTTCTCTTTTATAATTACAGTCAAATTATGACACTAATAAAATAAAAGAAAAAAGATGAAGCCTTATTAGTAGATAAAATAAGTTCTCACTTATCATTATACTGTTTAACATCAGCAGTAAATTAATAATTGTTGCATTATTTCTCCAGAAATAATAAAAGGAATGTATTGGAGAATGGTTTTCTGACATATATTTTGGTGATTAACTTTCCCCAATTTAAATATTTTCTTTCTCTATGGAAATAAGTAACAAAGAGAAATCATATAAAAATTCAAAATTTGTAAAAGTTTATTTCTGTAATGATTATTATTTTAAAGACATACACTGTAGATGCATGAGCAGCAAAAATGCAGGCAAAAATGTGTAATGATTTGATCAGCAGGGTAGTACTAATGGTCACTGACAAATATAATCTGTGTTTCTTCACATGATCTGCAGCAGGTAGTCATATAAACAAAGTTCTGATTTTAGATACTATTGTAAAAGCCATGAAGGTCTATGGGTAAAAGTGAGACAGAGTTTGTAAAAGAAGGTAATAGCTATTATATTAATGATATAGATTCGGGGGAAAGGGGGAGAAAAAAAAAAGGTTGAGCAAACAAACCTTTCGTATTCTTTAAGGTCCAGAAGAAACTTCAAGACAAAAGTAACAGTAAGTTTAACTTAATTATATTTATGAATTAGATAATGTAAAGAAAAAGGTGACTGGCACTCAGAATGTAAAGGGGGATGTTAGGAAGGGAAGAAAGGGATAAATTTTCTGTATATTTATCAAGATATGGAGAATTTTTCAGAGTAACAAATAAAGCTTTATGTCAACTAACACCAACTTTCAGCTGAAGTACGACTTATATTTTGGAAAAATATACCAAGGAGGGCATGCTTGGCAACTTCTAAGCAACTAGATCAGATGATTTCAGGGGAAGTATGCCAAAAACCATCACATGTAAGTTTTTGTCTTGTAACTAACAGATGCTGACAGTTCATAGTTTTTGTCCAGTTCTTATTAAAATTAATAAGACTCTTTCTATTGATTTTATGGAGTTGTGGATCTGACCAATGTCTCTGGTTAAAATGAATAGAGTAATTTCTATTCCTGCCATTACTAATTACAAATAGAGAAGAGCTCTGCCCTTACTGTACATATTTAAACAAGTTTCTAGAAATTATTTCAAAAAATATTTCCACAAATTCTTTCAAATTAAACCGATAATGCCATGTAAATTTCCAGAAAGGTCAAGGCTCATGAAGATACCCAACACCACACAGTGGTGAACATTAGATTTGTTAGCATACTGTTACAATATCTTGTTGCTATCAGTTCACTGTTCCCTTTCTCCTGCCTTTTTTCAGTAATGATGATCATGATGGTGACAACTATACATAACAGAACTCTTAGTTACAGATAATCACAGTGAAGCCCGCTGATATTTTTCTTTCCCATTTTTTATTTTCATGTGAAACTATTGCTTCTCATCAGCTTTTTTCTTTATCCTGTCATCACTTCTGTGCTGTCTGAGCTGCAGACAGGACTCCAGCATAGCTGTTCTTAATGTGTCCCCCCTCCCCTCTTAAATTTGTCATCTAAGCTGATGATTTACAGTACGACAAATTGGTCCATCTCACTCTCTACCCCCGCTGCAGAGTGCTGCTTCTACCAGGTGTAGTATCATGCCTGCTAGGCACTGCCAAGTCCCTCAGTGCCTTGGTCTGTAGTGACTCCTCATAGTTCTTCATGTGTTCAGTGGGAGAGAATATTTTCTACAGAAAAGATTTATAATTTACATCATTTGATTAAATAAAAGAACCACATAAGGGCACAGGGTCACATAAGTGAGGACCATACTTGTATTGATGCACTGCAGAGAAAACATTTGTTATGAATGCACAGAACAACCTTTGCACCTGCATTGGTCAACTATGAGAGATTCCTTACCACTGAACTGAGCATATATGCTTTATTCTGGGTTATAACAGAGTGCTACCAGAGAAAGACTTGTAAGGCAATCTTAATTAATGATCTTAAATAAGATTAGAATTTCAGTTAATAAAAACTTCATCTAAACACTCCAGGATTCCACAAGCCTAGCAAAAAGATGGAAAGTAAAATTTTCAATATAAGAAGTTAAAACATTTTGCAAAGGTCTTTTTGAAATGCTCTTTATGCCAGCACAGATCTGAGACTTTTACAATCATAGGTTTAATGGTTTATGCCTCATGCAAAATACGATGTTTTTAGCAAGTGTGCCCTCTAACATTATACTTCGCTTGCTAGCTTAGTACAAAGTATTAGTAACAGTCAACGCATCACCAGCTCCCTGTGGCTGTAGTAGTAGCAGAAACAATAGTGTTTTTCATTCTTACAATATCATTGGAAAATAATTGTTTTCAGAGGTTTTTTCTAGCAAAGTCCTCCAACAAGCCTGCTCACACATCTAAAGCCATAAGAAAATTCAAACCTTTGCAAAAACCTTAACATTTTGTGTAAGGTTGTACCACAAAATTGTAGCATGGAATGGTTTTTCAATGAAAATAAGCCCATAATAGAAAAAAAATCTACTTTTATTTATCTACTTCTGCTTTATTACTTAAAGAAAACAGTAAAAACGAACACTGGAGGGAGCAGATTGCCCAGAGTGGTTGTGGAGTCTCCATCCTTGGAGATACTCAAAACCCAGCAACACAGCCCTAGGCAACCCACCTTAGCTGAAACTACTTGCTCTGAGCATGGGAACAGACTAGACAGTCTCCAGAGCTGTCTTCCCACCTTAATGATTTTGTTAAGAGTGTATGACTTGTGATGCATTTGTTAAGCGAGCCAGTGAAGTGGTCTGAAATATGATTTTGCCAGAACATCAATGCAATGTTTGAGATAATATGACCTTGTGCACCCTTTCCCCTGCTTTTTGTTTGCTATTGGTATTTCTATATGAAATAACAGCAATATGCTTGCATCCTAACACATTTCCTTGATCAGCTGTATATTCCTTTACTTCTTTCTCTGTTTTAGGTTACTAACCTTTAAGACTCTGTCTATTATTTTTACAAGCATTGTACTACTTAAGTATGTGTTATATTTTACAGATGGAGAAGAGAAACAGAAATTTAGTTCTCTCTTTTTTGGTTCAGACTGTTAACACCAGGTAAAGGACACAAGTTCCTGACCAGAGGAGGCCTCACTTATGAGAGCAATGCTGTGTTTGTGAAATTTGCTGGGTATCCATGAAGTGGTCCTGTGGAAAGCAAACAGGGGAACCACACTGTATATACTACTCATGGTGCTTAGGGAGACTGTTCATCAGGAGTGCAATGGTCATAACCTATGTTTCTGAAAGATGCCTATTTCTATTTAACCTACATTTAGGGCTTGCTCAGACTCTAAACAGTCTGGAATTGTAAACATGGGAAAAAATGGGGAGTTTAATTTATAAGTAGAAAAGTACAAATACAAAAATTATATTACTTTACAGTACATTTATATAAAATGATGTCAAGTTGACAAATAGACTTCAGGAAACTGCTAGAAAAGTAATTCAATTTCCAGGAACCCTGCTAATATTTTATCCAAAAGAAGTTTAAACAGTGACTTGATCATGATCTGTAGTTGCTTATAACAGTAAAGAAGATAGCTTACCTGACTACAACATAGCAAAAGCTGCTATCAAAAATCTGAAGCTAGAGGAATTCAGACTACATATGAGGTAAAAATTTTTAGTAGTGGAATGCCAGGGAGCAGTGAGGGACAGCTACTTCCAAAGGAATGGGATTCCAGGAGCCAAGGCTGTCCATGTGCAGGCTGCACCCTTGCTGATAGGGAACAGTCCTGCAAGGACTGAACATAGGGGCAGAGCTGAGGACAGGAAACACGGTCCATCAGCATAACAAGCAAAGAATCAGGTCCAGAGTCCCTCCAAGACCTCACCTGGGAGCAAAAGGAGAAAGGATTAGGGGCAGATGGAGGAAGCCAAATCATAGGGCTGAGTGGTATATCCAGGGGACAGGGACAGGGCTGCAGACCAGCACTTGTACAGTGTTGCTGGGGCAGAGACTGATGGCCCAGGAGCTGAGATGAAATGTCCATGTGCAGGGGTAGGTGAGGGTCCCAGGTGAGGCTGTTAATGCCCTTAGGGCTGTGATGAGATGTTATGAATTCTCCACCACTTCAAGATCTTTCAAGTGATATTGGTAGTGTTGTAACTCAACTGGAATGTGTCATGTACTATTTTTTCAAACACATTGAGCATGAATCCCCTGCTGACACAGCTTTCTAGGTGCTTATAATTCTGCTTCAGCGGCATTAATATATAGGATTAGAGTAACATTTATAGCATTAAATATACTGTAAATGGATACCTTTGCATCACTTTCAGATGAGAATTACACTAATTCTTAATGTAATAGTATGCAGTTGATTCAGTTTAGAAATGGTAGTGTTTCCTCTCTTATTGATTATGCATTAGATAAATTTAAAATCTTTCACTGAGATGCAAAGATGAAACCTTTGCATTGAAAAAACAATTTTCTCAGCTAAGTGAAGTTCCTTGATAATTCAGATGAGACAAAACAGATGTTTCATATGTTTTCTTTGACTTTGAAAAAAATAAAAATAAAACCAATGCAGAACACCATTCTGACATCAAAAGGCATAGAACCATTGCAGTCATGCTTGGTTTTGCCCTAGGGTTTCTTCTTCATAAACCTTTATTATGACATTGTAAATTTGTAATACTTATTTACAATTAATTGATGCATAAGGCACTCTATTAATGTCTACAATTTATAGTGATCCTTCATGTTCATCTTTCTTTATTTTCTTTTTTTTAATGAGCTTAGGATAAATAGAAAGAATGAGGATGAGATATTCTTAGTCAGTGCTTTTACTGACACCTTCTAATGCAAGCTCCAGATAGCTGTATTTTAAGTAAAATTTGATCAAAATCCAGATCATACTCCATTCACATTGCATGTGAAATAAAATGCCTATAATTCTCTACGCTTCAATTTCAAATGTTGTTTCAACCTTTTTTTTTGTAGGTATCCAAATGCATATTTTAGCTAGTCAATGTTAATTTATGACCAATACATATGGTAGATTTATGCCTAAGTACCGTTAGGTTATATTTAGGCATCTCTGGTTAAAAACTGAGCCTGGAAATTCCTTCATACTGCATATATGACATTAATTCCATTTGAAGTTACATTAACACTTCACAGGGATTAACAAGCACATAATATAGTGTATATGCATATGTGTGCATTTCTTCACCTACTTCTTAGTGTATTTCCTTCACACGATGTCACGCTCAGTATATAAAGCTGGGGGAAGAGAAGGAACTGGGGAATGTTTGGAGTGATGGCGTTTGTCTTCCCAAGTAACTGTTACACATGATGGAGCCCTGCTTTCCTGGAGATGGCTGAACACCTGCCTGCTGGTGGGAAGGAGTGAATGAATTCCTTGTTTTGCTTTGCTTGTTCGCACAGATTTTGCTTTGCCCATTAAACTGTCTATCTCAACCCAGGAATTTCCTCACATTTACTCTTCTGATTCTCTCCCCCATCCCACCAGGGGGGAGTAAGCAAGTGGCTGTGTGGTGCTTGGTTGCTGACTGGGGTTAAACCGCGACACACTATCATACCTCTTTAGTATTTCTCTGTAATCTCCTCCCACTCTATATGTTTTTTCTAGTTCTATTCATTCTGTCAGGAACAGTTCAGGAACTTCTTCCAAATGCTAAGTAATCAGCATTCATACCTAAGCATAGGACTTTTACAGGTGCCTGTCACAGCTTTATCTGACATGGTTCTGTTTAGCCTTCAAATACCAATTCTAATTTTCGTACTGTCTTGATCTTTGATACTGTCTGGCTTATAGCTGTTAAGCTTAGCTATGCTCATACAATCTCATCTATATATTTGGTTGTGACTATGCTTCTGAAATGAATCTATTACTGTCAATGTTATTGCTGCATAAGGAACACCAATTTAGGAAGTCCTAAAATGCAAATATTTACCTATGACTGAGTGATTCAGAGTGTTTAGGTTAGCTGTTTAGATTATAAATGCAGTCAAAAGATGGAGAGAGGTACCTTGGAAAGGTGATTCATTGTTCTAGCAGTCTGATCAGTGAACTTGCACCAGTTACTCATCAGAAACGTTAGCTGTGAGTTTGATTTCCCACTCTATCTGAAATTCTTGTTGGAACAAATGACTTCCATGAGGCTGTGGCAAAGGAAAGAATAAGAAGGACAAAAAGCTCTATTGGGTTTTGCCTAGGTTAGTTCATACCTAAAGATGTGATAGTCAGAGGCAATAAGCCTAATAGAATAGCAAAGAAGTAGCATCCCAAGGATATATAAAAATATTTGTGGCACTTTTCTAGCAGTGTATATTTACATTCTGGTCCTGAATCCAGAGCTAAGCATACATTTGAGTCAGTAAAGGATCAGAAACAAAACCAATTATGGACTAAACCACACCAAAAGGAATTGTGGGATAGTCATTGAGCTAAAGAGCTAGTCTTTCTTTTGCTTATTTCTTCATTGTTCCTTGCCCAGGAGAAGGAATAGGAAGGAGTAAATGGTTAGGAGATCCATATAAGAAGTCAAAACTATGGTCTTGAGACACCTTAAGAAAGGGATGAAAACTGAAGTCCGGTCTTCCACTTTTTGCAGTGCTTTATGTTCACATAGTCAGTAATGTTTTTCTAGCCTGTAATGTTAATGAAAGAAACCATACTTAAGGTATTTTTTTGTTCAGTTCAATATATTTTAAGTAAGTTCAGATCATATCAGAACTCTCTTGGGACTTTGACATTTTCTCTAAGCTCTGCCTGAAGGTAACAGCAGAACTGAAACACCTAAATGTTTAGTGCCTCTATGAATTAAAAAAACCCAGTAAAAATAAAAAATTAGCCTAGGTGCCTACAACTCTTGCTGCTCTGAAATGCTAATTTTGACTGAATTATAAACCTCCCCCTGGCTAACACATTAATGTAAAGTTGGAATTCTCTTTTCCAGGGATCTAACTGCATATATTCCATGGACTTGTTTCAGAGGCCTTAATCTGTTGCTCAGAACCTCAACCGTCAAAGAAGAAACACGATGTGATGTCTTATTTGATACCAAATAAGTGTTATGACTTGAAATCTCTGCTTATTGCCTGATTTGTGTGCCAGGCTGCAAGAATTTTCAGCTTGTCAGAACTTGTACTGCATAAGATGCTGAACCGCATGACATTTTCTATTAATTTCCAGCACAGTGCATCCTGCTTGTATGCAGTCCCTTATTACACAAATTTAAGGGTTCCTTTTCAATTATTTAAGGGACATCTGTGCAAACTAAGATAATGCTTAAAAGAAACAGTACTGCTTTCCAATTTAACAGAGACGCTACTTTACTGTCTAAAGAGCTCATCTTGCTAAGGTCATAGGTTGCCTTCAGTTGCCTCCCTGAACTCCCACATTCCTAGAGTCAGAAGCATGTCACTTAACCCTTCTGTGCTTTGTCAGAGAAAAAAAAGAGAGAGAAAGAGACATTCACTGTTATACATGCCATAGGTTTTAAAGCTTGCATAGATCTTCATAACAGTTCTGTGCTGTCCTTGTGATTTGATGTTACTTAGTAATCTAATGAAGAATGTGAATGAAAAATTAGTACTTCTACTATCTTATTTGCCTTCTAGCCATTTGCTAAGTGTTTTTGTCAACTAGACCAACTTTATAGATCTATCTTACTCTTTACTTAACTCATCAAGAAAGACTAGAAGGATATAGTATTGAGAGAGATATATAAATGTGAACAGGAAATGAGGATAACTGGTTGGACAAGAGGCTGATATGACTAGGCGTCTCCTATTTCTGGTGGGGATATGTGTGAATGTACTTTACACTTGTTTTCCATGTGATCAGTAGATCTGATGTTTCTGGGAACAGTCAGATTTAACTCTATGCACAAACCACCGGACAATGCATGTGTAGAAATTCCATTGAGCATTTCTGGGAAATGTTGGATTTACTGTGATGCCAGGCAATGACTGTTTGGTGTAAAGACTAAATAAACAATTTTTTTTTTTTAATTCTCTGGATTTATGTCAACAACTTGTAAGAACTTCGGTTGTCACAGCACAATATATGCATAAAATATCAACAGGATTTCCAAGTTTTACTGAAGTCATCACCAGAATTTCTGATATATAAATCTTTACTGGGGACAGCTGATCTCTTCTGGTCATGCAACCAAGAAAATCTCATTGCAAGGCAGCTCTATATATAGTAGAGTGATGAATGTAACAAGGGACATTTAGAGAACTTAAATTTAGGAAAAGCATTTATCTAGTTAGGCAAGAGCTTATTGTATTTTTCCATTTGCTCTTCTGTGATATCATTCTTTTCTCTACGTTCTTCAGGACAGGACCTATGCATTTTTTTGCCTGGAAAATGGCCAGTCAAAAATGTTTTGGGTACAAAGTATTTAATATTTATTTCACGATAAATATTATTAATGACAGATTACAATAAAATGTGAGAGTCCTCATTAGACTCTCATGTCAGGGGAAAACCAAAAAGATGATTGAGTTAATACTGCAAGGTAGGACTAAGAACTTCCTGCATGACATGTCCATAATCAGAACAATGACACTTATTTATCTGGGATCTCTTTGGAACAAAAGTTGCTATATTCTGCATATAATTTTAAATCATATGTGTAGTTTGCTATAAATGACCATTTGTCATGGTTTTAGCTGGGATAGTTAATT
>WEKW01015164.1:9857-48170 GCA_013389905.1 Sula dactylatra | reverse complement strand
ATATTGGCTATGCTGACACTTACTTGAGTTAATCCTAAATTTTAAATTGAAATATTCCTAACCAAGAGCTTAGCTGAACGATCATGGCCAATCAGACTCAACATTTATGAAATACTTTCTACTGGATAACTTCTTCATAAGACTGCCCCTGTCTTTGGTGATTAGGTGTCTCCTCCCATAGGGTATAGGACCACAGCAGCAGGGCACAATGTCCTTAATGCTGCCATCTGAAAGTGGGCTTTTGAAATTGTGTTACTCAAGCAGCAAGAAAACTTCCTGGACTACAACTTCATAACTAAACAAGAAGTTTAGGAACAAGAAGAGCCTCTTTCCTCCTCTTGTGCCATGAAGGGTTGGCTGTAAAGGCTGTCTACGTATTCAAAGCAACCTCTTGTTGAAGGATGATGAATGGTAAAAAGAAAAAAAGTAAGCCTTGCCTTAGGTATGACTATGTACCCTCCATTTCCCTTGTCAAGGGGGTTTTATTCTCACTAAGCTTCCTTTTAGACTATCACAATTAGGTTTTAAAGCAATTTGTATGCATAAGTTGAAAATATTACTTCAAATTAACTTCCAGAGGCACTATGCTGCAATCAACAGGGTGCTAGATTGGGACACAGGGACCAGTTTAATTCTGGTTTTGTTATTGGCCTGGTGGGTAACCTTGAACAAGACACTTCACATCTGTGTGCTCCTATTAATCTTTTAATCTATTTAAATTGTAAGGTCTTGGGGAGGGCATTGTCACTTGCTTTGTGTTTGTATGGCATTTAGCCCAGTAGGTCCTGCTGTAATATGCTTCTGCTGTAATTCATAAAATTAAACAGCTAATACAAAAAAACAAATAGGTCTAAGAGACCATACAGAGTTTCACAATTACCAAGGACAGAACCGGACCCAAAGGATTATTATGTCTTATTATGCAATGAGATTCAGACCACACACTCCATATGCAAAGTTAAACCCATCTGCAAATCAATTTACAAACATGCAGTCTTATTACCATATAATTAAAAAAAAAAATCCTAGAAAACAGTGTGATGTCTGTCCCCTCCTCTTTTAAATTTATTTTCTAAGCTAACAAACCAAAAGATTCCCTTTTCTCCTGGCTCAGCCATTAGCCTTGAAAAGTCAAACTGGGACCTGAAAATCAAATTAGATTCTTTCTGTCTAAAACATGATCAATACAAGTAATGACTGCATTTCCAGCACACTTGACATGCAGTCTACCATCGCTAATCATACATGAGCTAGAAAATAAATTGGGGATCCTACCATAACAACCCTGTACCACTTATAGCAAAAATTGATACCTGAAGTGATAGAGAGGACCCAATTATGCCTTTGCATGCACACACTGCTATCTCTGCAACGGTATCTAAGGAGAGCTGTTGGCTCATATGACAGAAATATATTGACAGTGAGAGGTTGCCAATTTTTATATATAGGCAAGTCACTTTTCTCATATATCTACAGTTAAAATTAGCATGCACAATGCCGTATAACATAGGCTGAATGCAAATGATTGCAGAGAAGTCTCTCAGGTTAGACTTGCTTTAAGCTCAAAGCATGCAAATCATTTTCAACACACATTCAAGTCTAACTGCCTAATAGCAAGTATGAAACCACACTATGAAATACAGTAACCAAGAGAACCTGTGAAACTGTGTAAATACATTTATTAACAAAAGATTTTCTATTTTGATAGTATTTCATCAGTATACTGAAATGTTGCCGATTCATTCAATGCTGCAGTCTTACCTAGGGTATCTGTTCTTACCAAAGACAATGGGTATTTCTGCTCAATTTGGAATAAAACCAAAGATAAGCTTATCTGAATAAATTAAATTTCAGTCCTAAATGAAAGAATACTTACTTAAAAGAAAGCCCAGAAAGGATAAAAACTAACACATTCCAGGAATACAAATTTCTGGCAATTTCAGTTTTAAATTGCTAACAAAACAAATTTTACATATATATTCTTTCTGAAGTGATGCCATAAATAATTGACTGCAAGTCAAACAGGTTGGTCCCTGACACTGTTTATTAAATATATACAACTATATTTTTAATGCGAAGTAAATTGGAGGCCTATTTAAATGACTTGCTTTTTAAATGCTGAAGAATATTTTTCTCATGCTCTACTGAATCTCATTTCAGGAATACAGGTTTTTTTAACTTTCTAGGGAGGGTCATATGGAAATATCACTCAAAAAGGCAGTTTCTAGATAATATGGCAACATCTGCCAGCTCAGTTTTGCTCTGTGCTAGTCCGATGTCCTGACTCCTTACTTGGGTGAACTAAGTTCTGTGAAAAGTGGAGAGGAATTAATAGTGATCAGCAAAATAACACAGAGAAACACTTTGGCATACAAACACCGAGTATGGAAGCAAGCTGCTATTCCTCTGAGAATCTGTAGGATGACCCTACTGTCCTCGTTTGTTCTGTCAGAATTTGTCCGTTACTTCACACTTAGAGTTTGAATATAGTTTTCCTAAGGTTTAAATATTTCATTGTGTCTTCAGGGTTCACTTTGATTTCCATGAAGGATGAGGAAAACTCAATAGATGGCTACCTTGTCTCATATGTCATCAAAAATTTCTTTTTCCATATTTGAGCATTTAGATGCAATCTTTTTGCTAAATTTCTCTGCTTTTACTATTCTTTCTTCCAAATGTTACTGTGCTACAAACCCCAAAAGTACAGCAGAAATAAATTAACTTTAAGGAAGCTTTATGTCCATTATTACACACCACTCTATTACCCACCTTTTAAAGGTTGTTAGACAGCTCAGCATAAAAACTACAGATATGTCACATTTTCTTTCTAGTTGGACATAGTATAGACAGAATGGTTGACATTGGAAGGAATCTCTGGAGGTCCTCTGGTCCAAGCACTCTGCTCAAGCAGGGCCACCTAGCGCCTACAGTTGCCCGAGACAACGTCCATCTGGCTTTTGAATATCTCCAAGGTTGGAGACTCGGCAGCCTTCCTGGGCAACCTGTCTCAGTGCTCAGCCACCCTCACAGTAAAAAAGTGTTTCCTGAAGATCAGAGGGAACCTCATGTGTTTTTGTGCCCATTGTCTCTTGTCCTGTCACTGGGTACCACTGAGAAGAGCTGGGCTCCATCCTCTTTGCACCCTCCCTTCAGGTGTTTATGTACATTGATAAGATACCCCCACCAAGCCTTCCCTTCTCTAGGCTAAACAGTTGTAGCTCTCTCAGCTTTTCCTCATAGGTGAGATGCTCCAATTCCTGCATCATCTCAGTGGCCCATCACTGGACTCTTTCCAGTATGTCCATGTCTGTCTTGTACTGGGGAGCCCAGAACTGGACACAGCACTCCTGGTGTGGCCTCACCAATGCAGAGCAGAGGGGGAAGGATCACCTCCCTCATTGGCAACACTCCTCCTAATGTAGCCCAACATACCATGAACTTTCTTTGTGGCAAGGGCACATTTCTGGCTCATTTTCAACCCGGTGCCTAGCAGGATTTCCAGCTCCTTTTTAGCCAGTTGGCTCCCAGTTTATCCTGGTGCATGGGGTAGTTCTTTGCTGTAAACCAAGCATTTTAAGACTTTTGTCGTACATGGAAATAGTGCTCTGAATTTCTTAAAGATCTGATCTTAAACCATGTAAGTTCTCTCTTTTAAATGTAACAGAATTTTCCTGAATAGAATAAAAAATATTGCTGGTATCCACCTGATGACAAAGATGAGCAAACTTTGGCAGCCAGAAGTAGAAAAACTCACAATAATCACACCTCTATGAGATAAGAAGTGTCATTTTCTCTGGGAAAGATAGCCAGCTAGCTTCACTGTGTTGGATATTCTGGGGGTTGACATGTATTAGAGTTTTAAATTCCTTTTAGAGTTTCTAAAACTAATACCTATTACTCCATTATTGCCACTAGACAACAGCTTTTAGGTGTTGATTTTACATAGCTTTAATTGTTTGAAACCATATGTTTCTTTCTTTCTTTTCTCTGGAGTTTCACATTTATCCACATTCAGCTTACTTCAGCTTCCCCATCATCATGACCTCCTGGAACATATACAGTTCTTGCTTAACGAAAGCAAGATTTGGTTTTTAGCCAAATGAAGTATTTGTTACTGGTGGGGGCTGTTCCCCAAAGGAACAAAAAAAAAAAGAAGCATAGTTTTAGCTTGCTTACATGACTAATTTTGTGATTTTATCCACTCTTGAATGGTAACTCTTCCAAGGTATTAATGCCAGACAGCTAAACTGTTCTCAAGTAATCCTACCAATCATATGAAGTCTAACAAGGGCAAGTGCCAGATTTTGCACCTGGGACATGGCAACCCTGGATGTTCATACAGACTGGGGAATGAGATGCTCAAGAGGAGCCCCAAAGAGAGGGACCTGGGGGTTCTGGTCAACAGCAAGTAGAACATGAGCCAACCGTGCACCCTGGCAGCCAAGAGGGCCAACTGTGTCCTGGGGTGCATCAAGCACTGCACTGCCAGCCGGTCAAGGGAGGTGATTGTCCCACTCTACTCTGCACTGGTGTGGCCTCACCACTGCACACTCTACTGTGCACAGTTTTGGGTGCCACAGTATATTAAGGATATAAAGCTACTAGAGAGTGTCCAGAGGAGGGCCACGAAGTTGGTGAAGGGTTTAGAGGAGAAACCATATAAGGAGTGTCTACAGTCACTAGGTTTGTTCAGCCTGGAGAAGAGGAGGCTAAGGGCAGACCTCATCGCTGTCTACGGCTTCCTCACAAGGGGAGGAGGAGGGGCAGGTATGGATCTCTTCTCTCTGACAACCAACGATAGAACCTGAGGGAATGGCAGGAAGATGTGCCGGGGAAGTTTAGGTTGGATATTAGGAAAAGGTTCTTCACCCAGAGGATGGTGGAGCATTGGAACAGGCTCCCCAGGGAGGTGGTCACGGCGCCAAGCCTGATGATATTCAGGAAGCACTTGGACAACACCCTCAGACACATGATGTGAATTTTGAGGTTATCCTGTGCAGGGACAGGAATTGGACTTGATGATCCTTGTGGGTCCCTTCCAACTCAGGACATTCTACAATTCTATGATTCTACTTTCTCACTGTAGGTATCTCTCAAGTTAAAATAAGGAGTTTTTTTACAAATACTATTTGTAATAGTTTTGGCCCCAAATACTCCACTTTCTGTAAGTTCTATAAGTATAAATAATGTATATTTGCAAAAAACACCACCTTACAGGAAGAGTTTTAAAATACATTTTTCAGCAAGTAAACAACAAGATGACCTCTGTGTAGAAGCACTACAGCAAATCTTATATTCCTATACTGTAAGTTCATTAAACATAAATACAGTAAGATCTTGCAAATAATCCTTTTGGATGAAATTCTGATCTTAAAGTTAACCAATTTTTTCCTCGGTGAAGCTCAGATTTCATGCATTGACTGCATGGGCTTTATTTATTACAGTGGATTTATGCCTGTACAAAACAGTTCTGAAGATCAGGCCATTAAGCAAGGATACACTATAACCTATTCAATTATTCAAGCTAGAAATTGATTCTGGTGCAATACTGTCAGCTTGTCTCTATTTTACATCGGGTAGTTCAACTTGTGCAGGATAAGTATGAAAATCAAAGGAAACAAACTCTGTTGAAACTGCAGTGATTTCAGATGTTTTAAGAACAGTGAGCACAAAAAGTTTGCAGGTATTAGAAGCGCTATTATCCTGCAGTGTATGAGCAGAATCCTAATAAAAATTCCACAAAAACATATTCATGGTAAAAAAAGAATTTATTATTTCTACTAAATTTTATACTTCTGAACTCAGGCTGGATTTTGAACTGAAAATATTACAATAGCACTAAATACTATATTTTAGATAGGAAAACAATGGGCACATCTTCAAACAAAAACCTCCCTCAAAGAAAAAAAAAGGGGGAGTGGAAAAGGAAAACTACAGTTTATGATAGTAAAACAATTGTGGAAACCCAAAAAGATTCCAAAAAATCTTGGATAAACTTCAGACCAACATCTGTTCAGTTGGGTGCCTATGTACTCTGAAACATTTGACCTTTTGCCTGTCATTAGTTTATACCATCTTCTCCCACCATGATAAACAGCAGGGTGCCTATAAAAATTTCCATCAGCAGCACTGAAGTCATTCCCTCCCCATGTGATTTCTCCTGATTTAATGGCCATGGAAAGTTCCATAAGGTCATTAAACCCCTGTAGTTTCTAGCATCCTTCAAATGCCACAGAAACTAAGATTCTATGGACCAGTAAAATAGTTACCCATTATCCTCAACTTCTCTGCTACTCATGTCTTGCTTTTGACATTGCTAGGATGACAGAAAATATTTTTCCTGCCCCAAATCACCTTTTTGTACCTGTCTCTGAAAGTTTTATGTAGCCATCCATTACCATCATCTCATACCAGGGAAAAAGAACTGACTCAGTTAATGTGATTGGGGTCATGAAACATCTGCAAAATGGTCACATTATTCCCACTTCATGTTCAGAATTACAGCTGCTTAATTTTCTAACAAGAAATGGCAGGGAGTGTTATTTGGTTGTTTTTACTACTATTGCCTGTTCTGTGGTGACTATATAAACTTCAGAATGAACAACTATGCAATAAAATAGCAAGTCCGGTTCTTTTTATAGGAAGACCTATCTAGGAGAGCTTTGTTCAGACTAAAACCACTTATAACTCTTCTAGATTGAGGATAATTCCACTTGTTATATAGGAACAATATGTAATAGGTAAAACTGTACAACTTCTTCCCATCAGCCCTATATGATCACTTCCCATCACTCCTTCCACAGGAAGAATTTCATACAGCTAATGTGAAATATTTTACAAGACATTTATAACTGGAAATTGTCTGGTACTAACAGAATCATTTCCCTTAGCTACTTCATATTATTTTCTCTTACGTGAGACTGCAGTAATCTAGAAATCATAAGATGGGGTTCTATATAAAATTTCAGGAATATATATTCATACAGGTTAAAAATATGTAAATGATATATATATATGCACACACACAAATTTTCCTTTTCACAGGTTTTGAAAATGCATATATGTTGTGTGTGGTAGCTTGTAAAAGTGCTATTGACATAAAAGTACTGGACAAATTCAGCATCTGCTGGCAGGCATATTCTTATAGGGGACCCTGCAACAACAGGAAGCTCCAAAAGCATTTTGCTCAGCATTGTAGTGTTGAACATTATTTATAAGAATATATGCAGCAAAAACACCACAAATTTCAAATATAGACTATAATCCTTCCTTTTTAAAGTGATCTGGAGCTGCAAAAGTTGAATGTAAATCCTTAAATAAATTTCAAAGTGTTAGGCATATTAATAACTGAAAAGGCAAAGATGTAACTTAAATCATATAGATCATATTGCAGGTAGGAAGATGAGACAGGCTTTGTAAAATAGTACTTTGTCAGTTATCCTTTTGATATCTGACAACATTACTACAGGAAACGTGGGTTTGCTTCAATAAAAACCAACAGACATAAATTATCATTCTTTTATTACTAATAATTCAAGCAGTTGTCTTACTCTGAAGAAGAACAAAAATATAAGATGAACCAAAGATATTTTTAAAGACAATATTTAAAAATGAGTAAAAAAAAAATGTTTTACTCTTGCTACCTTGTACTGGACACTTTTTCCCTCTCTGTCACAGGATGTTCAGAGGTATTTCCATCAGGAAAGGGAGCTAAGGCTGAGCAGCATTACACTCTTGTGTTGTGTGCTTGGACAAACAGTTCCTTGGGGAGCCCCCCTGGCGTGTGCAGTCAGTCAGAAGGGGAGTTGGAGGCAGAGCATCACTTCTGATGCTTCTCCCATCTCCACACTGCCTCCTCCACTTCTTCAAGCAAATGCAAGCAAAACCTAAAGTCATTGTCCTTACTACAGCACAGATTTGAAAATCTGTGTTCAGAGCAGTTCCCCTACCTAGGAAGAAAAGCCCTAGAATAATTATTGTAGAAAGACATATTAAACAGAACACAGATCTATATGGTTCTACAAATACTCTAACAAACCAATCATATTGTATTTCCATGCCAAAATGGGAAGTGGAAATCTGTATGTTTTGGGGGCTTGTTTTTAATAGACCCCAAGATGTATCAATTATTTGATTGCACTTAAAGCAAGTGTCTTTAACATGGTAGAAAAAAATGAGAGAAAACATTGTGTTCTCATTCTTTCATTATACCATGTCAGAGTCCAATTCTCTCTGACCAGGTTCTTTGAGATATTCCATGCATGAAGGGTGCAACATTTAATATCAAATATAGTTATTTGAAGGTATTTAATTTTACATGGGATATCTGATTTAGCAGAGAGGAACAAAATATACTGTAAACACAATAAAAATATAAGTTACACATAGCAAAATATAGCAATTCCAGAACAGAATTCAATCACAATACCAATGTGATTCCCAATAATATGCTCACTGTCACAACGCTAGGTGTCTCCCATCTTCAGGAAGGGATACTGGTGTTGAAGCCAGCTCCAGTCTGTTGCACTCTTCAAAATTATTTTGCTAGTTGTCTAGTTTTTATACTCTATGTTGGGCTGAGCCATGTAATCACTCCCATCCCATGCTGGACAGACTAACCCAGGGAGACATTCACACTCTTTTAATGAACTCGGGGAGAAACGTGTACACCACCAGCTCTTCAACTCAATTGTTGATAACAATTTATCTTAAACAAAGGCCACCCTCTGGTCCCCTTTGTGGTAAGATAAAGTCAGCTTCTTTGCAACAGCTGTGCTCAGTCACATCCTGCATTATTCTTCAAGCTTCATGGACGTAATGCCCTTGCCCATCTCCTGTTAGCCTTCTTCCATCGTAGGGGTTTATTCAGTGAGTCATGTTCCACCCCTATGGGTTTAGTCATTCACCTACCACTGTTTGCATGAGCCCAGAATGCACCTGCTTTACTAAGCAAAAAATACTCTTTATTTTTACTGTTATTTTACAAAGCAAAACAAAGTACTGTTTATTAGGATACACTGCAGGATTTTCCTATATGTTTTGCTTTATCATCAGCTACAGTTACTACTATGTGTCTTATTTTACGTTACTAGGCTTTCACAACATGTCAATATAGTTTCATGACCTTCACAGTGAAAATGTGCTTAAGCTGTTCCGGAGCAAAAGAACCCTGCTATCTAATTTCAGCATTGTTTCCACTCATCCCACTAGAAACTGAATGTATTTTTCTATATTGCACATATTTTTTCATATCTGTGGAAGAAGATATGTTATTCTAATCCTATTTTTCCTTAACAGTGAAAAACATCCTGATAGTGGTCAGGAGACTGACTTAAAATAAAAAAGATAATTATAATATATTGGGAATTTCAGTTATGCTTTTGAAAATTACATGTCGTCTTCTTTTTGTCTCTTCTTGCTGCATTTCAAGTCATGATTACAGGCAAAATTCCATAAAGGGCATTGGCAGCCTCATAATATCAATCACATTAGTAACATTCTAATTATTAGTAGCATTTTGCTTGCAGCCTGTGGAGACAACCCCCAAAAGGTAATTTTAAGCACGCAGATTCCTCCTAATAGCACATGTACAGAGAGTTAGTTGCCTCAGAATGTAATCCAAAAAACCCTCACAAGCTGCATGAAGCTACTTAGGTTAGTAATGGGAAATGCTAATTATAGGTCTACATCTGAAAATTTATATTCTCCTACAGAGTTTATGAAGGATTGTAGGTGCATGATTCCATGTACTAAGAGAAGGAATACCTGCACAGAGGAAAGATAGAGTCTCATCAATAATAACAACTTAAAAGAAAATAAATTGGGTTTTGATGTGAATACATGTTAAGAACACATCCTCTTCCACAGGGTACTAAGTTTTTTCTAAGATTTTACTTCTCACAGACTAGCTTCACCTACCCTTATTTTTCCTGCATTTAGTTTCTGTCCGTAAGGACGTGTTCTGAGAAAAGTAAGTTAAAACATAATATTAAGTTTCCCCGTAGTACCTATTTGACCTTATCTGGTGGTCAGTACATTGCCAGAGATTTTTTGGACATCTGTGAAACCATCAAAATTTTTCTGATAATCGATTACAAACACAACACTTTGTTAAACAGAAGAAAAAAGCTCAGAGCTGGCTGACTGTTAATAGCACCTGAGATACTGACAAGTCTTCAGAAGACAAAGGGCAGAGCTAAGCATTAATGTTACTACAAAATAATCCAATCAACCAACCAAAAACCCTCACAAGCTGTGTAACAATCTTAATCTAAAAGTTGCTTATATAAATAGGTAATCCTAGAAAACCAGCTGCCAAATTGGAAATGGCAATTTATTCCAAAAAAAAGTGAACTTTTTTATGAATTCCTAGCAGCAAGAGAGAATATTTAAGACCTTCAGAGGTAATATCCTGACAGAAAATTTTCATGTTACAGAGAAGTATCTTTGTGCAAATGACCTGGTGAAAGGCAAGAGACTCTATCCTGAGCTCTCTTCTTTCATTTCCATAAAGGTCTTGACATGCAGACAAACAGATTTGCAAGACTGGAACTGTAACACTACAGTAGATTTCTCATTGGAGCACTTGTTCACCACTCGACTTTCCTAAGTCTCCCAAGATGTTTTGCACAGTACGCATAATGAGCTTTAAAGTGCTCATAATATCCTGTCATCTGTATTTTGCATGATACAATGATGGTGGTAGAACATTGTTGTTACGCATATTAAAGATTCAATACCATACTCAATGGCTTTAATGTTAAAAGAAATGGAGTCAAAGGTTACCTTATTGCACCTTGGAAAACAACATTTTATTTCAAGTACTTACATTTGTCATACTTATTCACACACATCCCAGTATTTCTCCCAGTGATGTAAACCTTAGTTACAGTAGACCCAACCTACAATCCAGATTTTTTAAATTTGAGAAGCAAAAACTCTGGCAGAGTTAAACATCAATAGTATCTTGACCCCTTTTTTCCTATGCAAAATCTAGCATCATGATACTGTTACAAAGCTATATGTTTCTGTGGTACAACAAAATTCAGAAGTTAAACTTGTCTTGACAAAATCTTGGTTCTAATCCTCAAGAATCTAAACCTACTGCAGCAGACAAACAAGTGGTGAATGCAAATATCTTACTACATCAGCCTCCCAGTCATTTAACAATGGATAAATTGTTACACTCTTCTGTAAGTTATTTCTTGGGGCACCAAATATACGTTGCCTTTTACTAAGAAAGAAAATATACTTTTAATCATACCAAAAAAAAGTTACATATCAACATCTGGACAGATCAAAATACTGCTTACAGGAGGGCATTTCTGACTTACTCCTTTGCTGTTATGCAGTCTTTAATTGTGATCTTTTTTTGTATCTTCTTTACCTCTTCTCACATCCCCACCTCTGTCTTCTTTCCAAAGAACATGTAGGTATTCCTCTTTTGTTCTCTTTATGGTAAACAAGATAAGAGCCAAGGCACTCTTATTGAAGGAAATGTATAAGTTCATCTTGTTCTTTTTGTCACATTATTCCTGCTTTATGGAAGCAGTTACTGAAACCCTTAAGCAACACTGGCCTGTGTGGTTAAAATCAAAGTTCAAGGTGGTAAAGGTCCTTGTACTGATCACTAGAAGTGAATTCTCCTCATCCCCATAATGGCATATGTGTTCATAAAACATGCCTTAACCAGCAAATATCTTTGTTCATATTCACTGGGTGATGCATTAAAACTATTGAAATATTACCTTCTAAGTTCAAACAAAAGATAGCATACGTCTCTTACGACAACATTACTTCCTCAACCCCCATAACTGCAAAACAGGCAGCTACAAAACTATGGGATATATCAATTAATACAGAAAACAAGTATTTTGTTTAAAGAGAAGCCAGTTCACCTAAGGCTATTCAGATGACAGCTTTTGATGTGATTTGTCATAACTTCATCAATCTCAGTTCCATCCCCTGGTAAGATTTAGCTGTAGCAGCTTTTCCAGTTAGACTACCATCTCTTTTACACCCTTGTCACCGAAATCGGAAAGAAACCTTGTAACACCAATGTAGTGTTAAAAGGCAGGCATTCTTTATTCACGGCGCCGGGAACACGGGGGATAGATCCTCCTCAAGCGTGTTCCGCCTTGTATCAAAAATCACAGGTTTTTATACATACTTTCTGCTAAGTCATGATCATACCACATCATTATCATAGAATACCTACTATTCATTCCTTCATTAATATTCATCAATATTCATTATTCTCTACCTTGATTGGGTCCTTTAAACATATGATATCACTTTTAAAAATAATCATTGGTCATTTTCTCTAAGACCACTAACTAACCTAACTGATTACGTGATCTCTAAACCACAATGAGAAAGGTACATGGGATTCTGAGAAGCATTGCTGGTGCATAACGGGTCAAATTGCCCTTCATCCCGATACCTTACCAAATACAATTACTATTGTCTCAAAGTTCTAACAGAACATTCTTCATTATACCACTAGGTTAATCATTATTTTTGAAATATCATAGATTCAGTTATGCTTCTATGATCACACAACACACAGTATTCTATGGTCACTTTCTACAACACACAATACTCTATTTTAGTTAACTCTTTTCCCACCACCTTGGTTACACCCTTACCTAGGAAGTGCTAGTTGTATATGTACCACTGACCTACCAGATAAAAAATGACAGGTGCCCCACTCCTCAGCTTCTGGCAAAAATCCCAACCCCTCCCAGTGGCCTCAAGGGCCATTTGCCCTGGAAATCACTCCCCTTCTTCCAGTCACATGATCTGATGACCACTCTCCCCCCACCAGTTTACCCAGAAGTACATCAGACCAAGAATACCCTTCCCCTACATACACAGCAGCCACTATTTTGTTTTGGCTGCCATTTTATGAAAGAGCTCCACCATTATGGCAGGGAGCTGCCATTTTGTTAAACTGCTCTGTGCTCCTTTGGCTGGCAGAGTTTTCTTGACACTGTCATACTTACGTGCTCTCAGGCAGCCCTGTGATGGCCAGCAGGACAAGCTGCCTCTCCCAGTGTACCCAGACGAACATCAGAAAAGGAAGCCCCCTGTCATTAGACACATGGAGGATGCCACTTTTGAAAGCATCATTCCTCACTTGTTTTCATACTGTGTTGTGATTAGCTGACAGCCACTTCTTGACACTGTCATATCCACACATTCTCAGGCAGCCCTGTAATTGGCTGTCCCTTCCTTTGGACCAGGAAATGCTCAGATATAAAAATATATACATCTATATAATACACACACACACACAAATATGTATAAAGGAGTATACAAATATGTATAAATACATATATATTAATATTTAACTTATATAGTTTATATGATACGTAATGTATATAACGTAATATATAAGCCCTTTCATTGCCACCATTCTGCCTGCTACACCTCAGAAACAGTCATGGTCTTTGAATGCTAAATCCAATTGCTTACTCTTTTACCCCAAAAGAACTTGCTTAGCTGTACTAATTCATGGCCTTGTTTCTAAGTGTGTGTTTTGCTTCATATCCTGTGAACAATAGCCGGTCTTATCAGCACAGCTATCCCTTGTATGACCACCCCCACGACATCCAGCAGTCTTTGTCATAATTCTACCGCCAGCCCTTTTATCACTGGCATCCTGCTGACTACGCCTCTGCACCAGATAATAATCATGGTATTTCAAGAGCAATACCCCATTGCTCTTGCTGGTGTTTTTGCTCTTTCTTCAGTAGCTGTGATCTCTAAGAGCATGGGGCTCATGCAGTCTGTGCTCCAAAGTCTAGGTCTTGTTGCTTTTGTAGTAATCAGGACAGCCTAGCAGGACAGTGTTGATTGCATGTTCTGCATCTTATTTTCGGCATTGACCTAAGGACAAGGAAACATATAGCACCAGCCTGAACCCCACAACAGTCTTACAAATAGCTGTGAGATCCCTCAAAAACATGTGGAAAGGAAGCTCCCAACCCTGAGCTCCCATTTAGAAAAAGAAGAATTCTGATGAGAAGCTATAAGGGGCTCTTTACAGAGCTTTCTACAGAGCAATTCACATCACCTTCTGTAGGCAGACATCTTTCATCAGATATTCATACCATTAGTTTTCATAAGAGTGCAGATATGCTAATCAAATTGCATACCTGAGCAGCACTCAGCTGCTCCAGAGGACTACATTAGTCTTTCTGAGTATTTCCAATAAGCAGTAAAAAACCTTGAGATCTTAAAAGAAACAAAGAGCTCCAAATATTCAAAGGTTCTACATATTTTTAACTTTCCTGATGCTTTAGTATCACTTTTCAAATCCTTTGCCTGCTCTACAAAAGGCCTACGTACATATGTAAAATATGTATGTTTACATATGTAAAATAGGCCTGAAGACATAAAAAGTAAAACTGAAGTTCTTGTGCAGCTAGAAAAGCAGGGATAACCTACCCCTAGGAATAATGAGAAAACTGCAGGACCTTGGAGCAGTTTCTTGCTACAAATGCATGAACAGACAAACTGAGTCAGGCAAGGGCTTTCTCTTTCAGATGGGGACAGAGACCAACAGCAGGTGCCTCAAGGGTATAAAGAGAACTGGGCAAGCTTAGAAAAACACAAGACATGTTTCTGGACTCCTATTTAGTAGACCTGTTGGATTTCTTTAAATTTTACCACCAGCTTTTTTCAGTCCACATCCACTATACTCTGACTCTGAGTTGCTCATCTTTGGTACACAGATAGCAAAGTAACTCTGTGTGTGCTTGGGTCTGTCAGTTGCTGGTTTCTTTTTTCTCACCTCTTGTATGGGTGGGTGTTTGTTCCTTGTTCTTCTTATCAATAAGTTCATGATTTTTAAGACCTCACCCTCTCAGGCATCACTTTGCCAGCCTAGGAAGTCCTAATCTAGTTAGGTTTTTCCCACAGACAATTAATACAGAAACACAGTTAAGTTTTTTTGTTTCCTATCTTTGCCTCATAAGTCTAAAAATTGTGACATTTTTATTGTGACTTAGCACTGAACTGCATTTTTCATGGAACTGTTAAATCCTAAAGATGACTTTTCTGACTAGCAGTAACCAGTTCAGAACTGACTACCAAGTATGGAATATTTGTATTGTGTGAAACACACTCATATGTGAAGCATCTGCTGATTAGATCAATAGCTTTGTGAGAAGGGAAATAAATTAATTTTTCTTTTTCCCTATCTGTGTCTATCTGTATATCTAGATATTAGAGGTAATAGTTAAATACAGTGTAATGCAAAGTATTAGAGCTAAAGTCTAGATAACCGAAATTTTCTGTTCTGTTTTTGCAGTTTTTGGGGTATACTTTAATATTCTTTTTCCTCTCCCTGTTTCCCCTGCAAGAAAAACACAGAAAAACCCTTCATGATTTTATATGTCACTTCTACTCTGAAAAAAAATGAGAGGGAAAAATAGACTGAGGGCCCATAAGCTTGTAGAAATAGAGAATGTAATCAGCTTGTCAGTTCTTACCTCAAAAAATTGTTCCACAGCTCCAAAGCAGCTGCATTCAGATGTAAGATCTGGCATACAGCAAAAACTCCTTCAAAGCCAGCAGACTTGTTGGATGATCCTTGTGAACCTAGCAAGAACTCCCTCCTCCCACAGACACCCCTCATATTTTGCAGAGGGAAAAGCATAATGTAAGAAAAGAGACAAGATATTTAAAAAGAACCTGATTTAGTAAACCGTGGTCTCAGAAAGCAACAGACAATTTTTTCCTGTCTCCTTGTTCATGGCATGATAGGAGCAAAAGGCATTTAAGACTTTTATTTGAGTGGGTTTCTTTCAATACTTTTAGAGTCTCACGAGAAATGTGAGGTTTTTCCCACTGTTTTTTTAACAAATAAATACATAGCATGCTTTTTTGAAAAACTACTTATTTCTAGGCCACTACTACTGTGACCTTTTGTCAGGATTTTTCAAAGCATCCAATGCAAACAGAGGTAGTAATACATAAGTCCTCAGAGATACTATACTCATGTTCTAGGTCAAAGTGGCAATCAAATGAAGTCAATATGAAATTGTTGAACTTAACCTTTTGACTTCTTCACATAATATTTTTTGAACCTCGCAATTTTTGTGTGACTTTGGGTTTTTTTAATGTTCTTTCTCTTTTGTAATTAACATGAAGAAGTTTTCATATTACCTTTTCAAGACTGTCCTGTATGATTGCTGCAATTTTACAGAGTGACATTCATGATGAAAGCAGTAGCTTCAAGAAGAGTCAATTTCCAATCACCCAGCTTACTCCATGTATTCTCTTTGGTTTATCAGAATACTTTGAAATAACAGTAGGACAGAAGTAGCACCTCTTTAAATATCTATTGAAAAACAGAAAAGAGACTTGCGTCAGGAATTTGTGAGTGAGAAGAGGAGCAGAGGGAGCAGGAAACAAGAGTTGCATTCTTATAAAGACAGGTCAAACCTGGGAATTAATTTCATTTACCAGTAAGTTTTGAAACATAACTCCCCTGCAGAATTCGTCAGAACAAAAGCAGATTTGTTGTAACTAAATGCAATAAATTTGTTTTCCAATCGGTTATTTCAGTACCTTCTTGAACCCCTTGTAGCAAAAAAGTGAAAGTAATAGTTTAACCAAAAATGTTTTCACTTTAGTCCTATTTGAGTCCAAAATTTTAAGTGCTTATTTCATTTCCACATAGAACTGAAGTTATTAATTTTAAAATATTTGTCCCCAAAGCCATATTTCTGTGAGAATTTAAATATAAGTAGGTTAGCATTTGAAAACATAAAGAGTTTTTTTCCGAAAATTTTTCGCTATGTACCTTCAAATTTTGCATAAGGATTTTTTGGAAATGGCTTTTATTGACAATAACATAGTGACATGTTTCTCATGAAGACATGTCTTTCTAGTCTGCAGTTAATCAGAAAGATTACAGAGGGCACTTCAAACATTCCAGTGCTAACATCCTTGCTTGTGTTATTTCTTCCTACCAGGGTCCTAGGCTGCCAGCATTTGCCTGCTCTTTAATTACAAGGATTATTGGACAGTGCAGGTAACACCACTTGGCCAAAAGCCTCTATATTTTATGAGGCCAAAAGTGATACTCATAATGCCATACTGTTACATAATCTATTTATAAATTTGCTTTATTTTTTTTCTCTGCTATGAAATCTTAGAGAAACCACCACTGAAACTGAGAGAACAACCAGCCTCTGTGGAGGGCTGACTTTGGCTGGCTGGCTCCCACCCAGCTGCTCTCTCACTCTCCCTCCTCAAACAAGACAGAGGGAGAAAATAAGATGAAAAAGCTTGTGGGCTGAAATAAAGACAGGGAGGTCACTAAATTATAACTATTACAGGCAAACTGGGATTGACCTAGGGAAATTTAATTTATTGCCAATATAAAGTAGAGTTGGCTGGTGACAAACAAAAACCTGTGCCCTTCCTCTTCCCAGGCTCAACTTCACTCGTTCATTCCTGACTCCTCTACCTCCACCCCTCCAAACCCTGTAGAAGGATGGGTAATGTGGTCCACAGCTCTCCTCTGCAACTCATTCTTTCTCATACTTTTCCCCTGATCCAGCATGGGTCCTTCTCATGGGCTGCAGTCCTTCAGGATAAACATGCTCCAGTGTGGGTTCTCCACAGGCTGCAGTTCCTTCAGGGAACATCCACCTGCTCCACCATGGTCTCTCCAGGGGCTGCGGGGGATCCCTGCTCAGGCACCTGGAGCACCTCCTCCCCCTCCTCCCCCTCTCCCCCCGGGACTCCCAGGGCTGTTTCTCACACTAACCCCCATTCCTCTCTCTGACTGTCCATCCTTTTGCCCTCTCTCACCCAGGCTTTCCCCGAGGCGCCGCCATCCACGGCGCTGCGGGGCTCAGCCGTGCCCTGGGGTGGGTGGGCTGGAGCCGGCTGGAACCGGCTGTGTCCAGCACGGGGCAGCCCCGGCCTCCCCTCACAGAGGCCGCCCTGCAGCAGCCCCTGCCAGAGCCGGGGCACCTGCACCTGGTACAAAAATGGACACATGGTTTGTGAAAGCTGAGACTCTTCCTTTCCCTTATTTGACTTGCTCTACTTCCTTCTGGAAAAAACCCCTTTGGGAAGGTTGGTATGTAAAGGAGTCCTACAGAAATTTTACACTGAGAAACAGAAGCTGCAATAACATAAGACTATGTGCTGATTGCATTGCTGAAAAGAATAGAGTGTTCCTGTGTACAGGGATGATCTTCTTTATTTTTTAATTAAAATATAAATATAGTTGGACAATGTTTTACCTGAAGTAGCTTATTTTTCGTAAAAGTTGTAGTTGTGTTTGGAACAGCCTATATAATGAGTTGTGTCTCCGCTGAGAAGGACCTGGGAGTGCTGGCGGACAGAATGTTGACCATGAGCCAGCACTGTGCCCTTGTGGCCAAGAAGGCCAATGGTATCCTGGGGTGCATTAAAAGGAGAGTGGCCAGCAGGTTGAGGGAGGTTAAACCCCACCTCTACTCCACCCTAGTGAGGCCACATCTGGAGTACTGCATCCAGTTCTCAGCTTCCCAGTACAAGAAAGAAGGGAACTACTGGACAGAGTCCAGCAGAGAGCTACGAAGATGACCATCTCTCCATCTCTATGAAGATGGAGCATCTCTCTTATGAGGAAAGGCTGAGAGATGTAGGTTTGTTTAGCCTGGAGAAGAGAAGACTGAGGGGGGATCTTATCAATGCCTATAAATATCTAAAGGGTGGGTGTCAAGAGGATGGGGCCAGACTCTTTTCAGTGGTGCCCAGCGACAGGACAAGGTCCAATGGGCACAAATTGGAACATAGGAAATTCCACCTGAATATGAGGAAAAACTTCTTTACTTTGAGGGTGTCAGAGCACTGGAACAGGCTGCCCAGAGAGGTTGTGGAGTCTTCTCTGGAAACATTCAAAACCCGCCTGGACGTGGTCCTGTGCACCCTGCTTGAGGTGTACCTGCTCAAGCAGGGGGGTTGGACAAGATGATCTCCAGAGGTTCCTTCCAACCCCTACCGTTCCATGATTCTGTGATTCTGTGATATCTATGCTAAGATGTGATTGACAGGTAAAAATATAGACTAAAGTTTGATATTCAACCAACAGTCACAACTTGTTGACCACCATGCCATAATGCAAAGTTCATCTGTAAGGAATACTGAGTCAGACAATGAGAAATTTGCTTAGGGCAGTGTAGAAGAACAATCTCAGTACAACTCTATTAATATACACAGCCTAAATAAAAAAAATAAACCAACTCACAGAACCCCAAACCCTAAAGTCACAGAAACCAAACTACCACAAAAAAACGTCCAATTCTCCCCTCACCCTGCTCTCCCCTTATCCCCACTCCCCAAATACCAATCCCTTAAAGCAACCATCATACATGAACATACTGTTAACTGTTTCCTGAATTTGTCTTGACAACTCTGCAAACTAAACGAATTTCTGCTGATACTTTGTCATCATCAAGTAAGGCTGGATTTCACACCCAGAGGCTGGGATTTATTTTCTAAACAGAAACTTTGACACTAAAATCTTTCACAGATAACCCCCAAAAGACATTTAATTAATGATTCTGATAACTGATGAGGCAACTGATGAGCTCTGAAGTTAACTATCTTCTTCAGAATTGATGCAAGTGATTAGAAAAAAACCCTATGGGCAGAGGTGTTGCCAGTCTAACTAGTGATAGGCTATTTATCACAACCCTGAACACATGCAGACTGTAACAAGTGAGCTTTTTAAATATGTATTGTGCAGAGATAAAGCAAGTCAGATCAAATAACTAGATATACATAAAAAAATATACTTTTCTATATTTCTTTAAAGAAGAAATTCTTTCTCAATCTGAAAATTATAATTATCGACACACACAAGTGAACATGCATATATAAACAGAAATCAGTCTAAGTCATCACACTCTTTGCTTGCCACATACTCTCTGTGGTAAAGTGGAAGTGTTCCCTGGAGGCATACAATGCACATGATTACTGTCAGTACTGCCAAGAAACATTCAGAGGAAAAAGAAAATCTTAGTTTTAACTTACTCATTAGTCATTACAAAACTTTAGCAAGCACGTGCTTTGTTACATGGTATATCAGCTTTACCTTGCATAACATACCTGACAAAGTTAGTAACCACAGAGGACTGAAAGTAAATATTTTTTCTGCTGTCATCCAGATTCACCTGATTGTATGCTATAAGATCCATCTATCCTCCTTTTCACAGTGGCATACTGCTGGTGCTGGGTTCCTGAAAATTTGTTACTATTTTCTGATTCTCTCTACACTTTCTAAAGACTTTTTTTTTTTTAATTTCAGAAAGTGCTACTCATCCTTGAGAAACAATAAGCAACTTTGTCACTGAGCTCTTTTGAGTTTGAAACTACTAAATGTCTTGATGTGTCCTCTTTGGGGAAGGAGTCTTTCAATCTTCCAGAAAAGTTGTAGAAGTGTCCTCCAGTCTTGCTCAACAGATGGATCCTTGGATGTTTGGACTTTTTTTCTGTGGAGGGATGGAGCTTAAAAACACCACTGAATTTTGAAAAATGAAGATTTACAAAACAATAAACTAAAAGTGACCAGAAATTGTTAACTAAAAAAGAGATAGAAGTTGTATTACAATTCATGTGATGCTTTTATTAATTGAGTGAATGAATGTCTAGGAAGTTAACTATTCCAAAATGATTAAAATACTCTTCCCTATAACAAGTGTGTACTTCCTAAAGTACAGTAATTCTTAAATAAGAGAATATGAGCTCTTTAATGTATTAATGATAAACAGACACATTGCAGAAGTTTTTAACACTAAACAAAACAAACAGAAGCCTGATCACAGTGAATATATTCAGAGCTGGTGAATATATTCTACAGTATCTAGTCTACAGTGAAGAAAAAGTCAAGGCACGCATTCAAAGATGTCTGAAAGAGTCAAATTATTAAAGGATTTAAAAATACTTGCATTGTAACAAGGTTTCTTAGAGAACTGAACCTGGTATGGAGGTGGGATGTGATTTTTATGTGCAATTTTGCTACTAGACACAAGTTTTAAAGATTCAGATGGTTTGAATAGAATGGGAAAAATTCTGGGTTTGGAGACAGAGAAGAAAATATTTGTAGTAAGCATTGTGAAGTATGTTTTATGATTGATAATAGAAGAACAGCTGGTGTTTTTTACAGCCTTCTGACCAATAAATGGCTAACAACAAGAGAGTTGGAAAACAGACATAGAACCATAGAAATGTGATATAATCTTCCCTCTGCATTTTCTTTACATTCCTTGGGAAATCTAGAAAAAGTTGGGGGACGGAGCATTTATATTTTTAAAGAAGAAAAAGATAAGTATTAAATTAATGCAACTTAGAATTAAAGTTGGTAGCATATTTAAGGTACCAGTTTTTAAAGCACTTTATGACATAGCATTTCCTGAACCAAAAAATTTGGAAAGAAAGGGCAGTGCAGACGAAACTTGCTACTTTCTTGGTAGAAAGATACAAGTAATAAGTTTTGTCTTGACAAAAACAACTAGTTATCCCACAAATTGAAAGATTATGTCTTTTTATATCTTCATGGTCAGGCCCAAAGGATTCTGGTGAATGGAATTAAATCCAGTTGGCAGCCAGTCACAAATGGTGTTCCTCAGGGCTCAGATCTGTTTAATATCTTTATTAATGATCTGGAAAGGGGATCGAATGCACCCTCACTAAGTTTGCAGATGACACCAAGTTGGGTGGGAGTGTTGATCTGCTTGAGAGTAGAAAGGCTCTGCAGAGGTATCTGGACAGGCTGGATTGATGGGCCAAGGCCAATTGTATGAGGTTCAACAAGGCTAAGTGCCTGGTACTGCCCTTGGGTCACAACCACCCCAGGCAATGTACAGGCTTGGGGAAAGGTGGGTGGAAAGCTGTCCAGCAGGAAAGGACCTGGAGGTATTGGTAGACAGCCAGCTGAATATGAGCCAACAGTGTGCTCAGGTAGCCAAGAAGGCCAAAAGCATCCTGGCTTGTATCAGAAATAGTGTGGCCAGCAGGAGTAGGGAAGTGATCCTCCCTCTATACTTGGCACTGGTGAGACTGCACCTCAAATACTGTGTTCAGTTTTGGGCCCCTCACTACAAGAAAGACATTGAGATGCTGGAGCATGTCCAAGGAAGAGCAATGAAGCTGGTGAAGGATCTGCAGAACAAGTCTTATGAGGGGCGGCTGAGGGAACCACGGTTGTGTAGCCTGGAGAAAAGGAGACTGAGAGGAGGCCTTATTGCTTTCTACAACAACCTGAAAAGAGGTTGTACCAAGGTGGGTGTTGGTCTCTTCTCCCAAGTAACAAGTGATAGGACAAGAGGAAATGGCCTCAAGCTGCACCAGGGGAGGTTTAGATTGGATATGAGGAAAAATTTCTTCACTGAAAGGGCTATCAAGCATTGGAACAGGCTGCCCAGGGAAGTGGTTGAGTCACCATCACTGGAGGTATTTAAAAGCTGCATAGATGTGGTGCTTAGGGACATGGTTTAGTGGTGGTCTTGGCAGTGTTATGTTCACAGTTGGACTTGATGATCTTAAGGGTCTTTTCCAACCTAAATGATTCTATAATTCTAAGAAGAAAGGAATAACAGCTCTGTGAAACACCATTTTCCTTAAGCTGTTAGAGATTTAACTCTTCATTAAATACCGAGTAACTTATTGGTACCTTGGTGGATAAAATTGACCCCGAAATCACTGATCAAATCTTGCAGATGTCATTTATTCTACAGCTAACAGCAATGATTCCTGCCACACATATCTTCAACTGTTACTAAAGAACTAGATTTCAAGTTAAAGGTAAGGAAAACTCATAGTTTTATAGGAATTAGGCATTTATAATGAACAAACAAGTATTTTTAACTTGTTAGGACTGCAAGAACGTTAAAGTGTTCCATGATTTCATACATGTGTGTTGAACGTGTGTTGCAAAACAGTCTTCCACACTCTGTATTTGAATATGAAATTTTAGCTGGAGAATACTTTAGCAGGGATTATTTAATAGGATATTTCTGAAGAGGTAAGCTACGTTACAACCAGTAGATGTTGAAACCAAGGTAATGTGAAAGAGGTAGATTTGTAATCATTGACTTACAAAAACAGATCTTAATAGCTCAACTAGGATTTTCTTTAGCCTTTACATTTTCTGGTGTTCATAATTTATAACTGTGGTGTTACTACAACAGGTAGTGGCAATTCAATGTTTAAAAAATAGTTGAGGAATTAATTATATTGGTTTGACTTCCATGTATAGCTTTTTAAAATGTAAACATACCTAACTAAATCAACTGCTGATTCCTCAATGCTGAACTGAGAGAATATTCATGCACCAAATATTGGCATGAGTACAATAACATTACTTACTGCTGGAGATACATATCTACATTATAGATCAATTATACTGATATTTATACCCATAAGTTTCCTTCTCCAAAATCAATTGACATTTCACAAGCACGCTGGAGGGTGGATTTATATTCACAGATCGAAACACATTTCCACAGACAAAAACCACATGAATAAAGATATTGATCACACTTACACTGATAAAAACACACACAGTGCATTCATTTTTCCGAGCTGAAAAAAGAGTTATTGATTCACTGTAAATATGGTTGGCTTGGAATTGTTAAAAGGTAATGGAGTTTCTAAAGAATTAAAAAAAAGTTTAATGTGCATATTTATTAACAACTGCACTAAACTATTAAACAATTTTTACTGTGACTGAATACTTCATAGGAAGCAAATACAGTGTCAGTTCTGGCTTCTGATATTAAGAAATAGGAAAATGATCATACTATAAAGTAAAATAATAATTTAACACTTCACCTCAGTTAGTTAAGGTTACACTTCTTCCTGACTCCTACTCACAGTCATTGCAGTTATTTTGACACAAACACAGAATCTGATCTAAATTCAGACTGAAAGATCCATGCTGTGTGCAGGTTTACCTAATTAAAATTTTAAACATAGCTACCCTATGATCTGTAAAGCAATTCCCAAACAATGAAGTGTTCTAATTACATCAAATGCTTTTATAGAGGNGAAAACAGAATGAAACTCATGGTTAGGATATTTGGATTATATGGCAAACAAAGACAAGGTCCGAAGCACAGTGATGTATGCAAAAGTTATCCTCATGGCTAATTAAGGAAATTGGAAATTATATTTTAATTTAGTGAAATTTTGTTCTTATTCTGGTTATTCAAGGGTATTGTTCTGGTATTTCAAGGGTAAGTCATATTCAGTAAACAGGCTGAAAAAGAATCCAGTCAGACCTATGTATTCAATGCAACGATGTTTTAACAAATCATTAAAAAAAAATGTTATGAATGTCATAAACGTCTTCACAAATCTTTTCTATTCAGGTATGGAATTTGTTTCCGTGGATGTTCAGAGGAACAAGTTAGTTATTCAACTTTAGGTTGATTATATAGCTGATGTTTTAAACCATCGTGAGCACCGACAGTTTCTTGCTATATGCTTATGTAACCATTGCTTAATGAAAAATGGATTTTGGACCTCTGTGTGTTTCACCGGATTTCAACATTCAATTATATTAAAATATAAATAAAATGGCATCCCACTATAACTTTCAAAGGGGGGGATATATCTAGTAGCTGATGAAATTATGTTCAGAAACCTGCCTGTCATGTTCAATATTATTTAGGGATGTCAAATTTATGAATGTGTAACATGTACATGGACAACTATAAAGGATCCAGCTCTTTCAAGTGTTTAAAGATATTTGTTACATCTGTTGGTGTCTCATCTGAATTGCATGTTGTACTAGTTAAAATGCTGCCATGTCAGCAAAGTACAATTTTTCTCAATCCTTCAGATTCTCACATAGCATACACCTGGATGTTTCTACCCTCAGAGCACCTTTAGGCTTTCATCCTTTCACAAGCCCAAATAAAACAAGTTGATTGTTTCCTTTACACAGACCCCACTCCAGTATCACCAAACACCAAAAAGAAACAAGTTCCTTTCTCCCAATATTTGAAATTATCCTTACTGACATTGTGCTTTCAGCTCAAGATGTAGTAAATAATTAGCAGTACAGCCACCAACTTCTTTGACTTTAGAAAGAATACAGCCTCATCCTCCCTTCTGGCTTTGCCAATGGCCACAGAGTTCTGCTTGTAGCCATAGCACATACAATACTTAACAAAACTGACAATAAAATGCTTCAGGTAGAGGTGTACAGTGTTTAAGGATGGAATATATTAAAACAGACTCTATCACTAATGAATCATTATGCATCGCTTAGAGCAACATTAATTCCATATGTCCTACAATTTTTAAGCGTAGAATGAAAATGACAGATCCTTTAATCTTCTAAGAAATGGTATGCTTACCTCTAAATTTAGGACAAATATATTCATCTGCATGTAAAGGGAGGATTTGTGGAGCTCCTTCGCACCCCACCCTCATTTTGGCTCGTCAGTTTAATTAGTCACTGAGAATGACCCATATAGACCCAAATAAGTTTAACATCCATTTCCAGGTGTTCTGCCAGCAGGTGGAATAGACTCAGAAGTTTAATTTGACAGACCTCCACAGGCTTTCAAGAATAAACAAGGAACAAGAAGGTAATCCGATGAGGTGGTCATGAAGCATGCCTGAAAGAAAGTTTTAACTTCCGGATATGGTTTCAGCTGCACAAAGAAGAGCAGCTCGTGCATACCTTTTACTTGGCAAAAAGCTTTGAGATGGGTTGACACTTTTTTCAGCTCCAGGCAGATATAATTTCCTAAAAGTGTTGCAGCTCATACAATTTTTGCTTCCCTTGTTTATACAGTTTTTCTGTTTGGAAAGCCATACAGAATGCTTCTGAGATAGTTTGGTTGAGTCAAACATAGCACTTACTTGCTGAACTGATATTTCAACCTCTACTGATACAGAAAGGAAAGAGTTTGAATTTTAATCTGTGAAAAAGGGCTTTATACCCCAGATAGTTTTCACTCATTGCAAGGCAAACTCTTAGGTTCCACTTTTTTTTCTGCAGAGAAGGAAGAAACTTCCAGAGAGATGCTTTTAAACTACCTACTCTCACATACAAAGGCTAACAGTTTTTTGGTTTATAAAACAATAATGAAGTTTAAATATTTAATGTATTTTCATTTTTATAAGGCTAGACCAACCTTATACAGCCTCAAATGAAACAGCCAAATATTTTCAGTACCATAGATAAGATAGTTCTGGTTTACCAGAAATAACGTTAAAACATGCAAGATTTGAGAACAGTCAGTCCTCTGTATCTCTTGTCCATATGACAAACCAATTGGTATGTAACTTTCACTGACAATCTCATAGAAGAAAGTCAGATTGGACTTTGAGTAAGTTTGAATATTTGTTCAATTCATTGATTGAAAGACTATCTTACAGGAGATATTTTGTATTTTATATTTGCATAATTTGATGTTAACTCAAGATTTTTGTTCTTACATGTTATCGAAAAAGAGTCATTGCCTTCTCTGGTTTTATTCTTGTATTGGAAGGGAAGTTAAGAGGCAGCAACAGGAAAAAATCAGATGTTGTGAAAGACAGTCTACAATGTGAAGGCCCTGAATATTACTATGGCTTCACTAATGCATTAAACATGATGTAATTCAAGACTGATCGACCTTGACTGTTTGGCTTTTAAGAAAGACTTTGTTTTGATTGACTAAACTATCTAAAAGATAAAAAGATTGAGTATTGTTTATGAGTAATAATTCAGAGAAAATTCATATTCTAGGTTTCCAGAAATTAGTACATCAGGCATGACTGAAAAGAAGTTACAAGGATTGTGATTAAAGACTAAATTTATCTAAAGGAGACTCAAAAGCACAAAATGCTTTTCTAATCTTACCACTACCTAATTCCACATCTAGGCTTTGAGGTCATATTTCAAAGGTTCAAAGAACAATATGAAATAAATAATTGATGCATCTCTTATCAGTGTATCACCTCACTCTCATTTTAACGTAAGAGATTATATATTGCTTAAAATTTTGTATCATAGTTTTATTATGCAATTTGAGTCAGTTGTGTCAAATTACAGAATAAAGAATATAGAGTAGAGGGACACATTGCTTGACCCTTTCAGCAACTACTCTATTTTCTCCCAGTGCACAATTACTCTTCAAATTTTTCAGATTTTTTCATATTCCAAAATACAGAAAAGACATGATGGGACTTACAGTACTTTACTGATATTTACAGTCTAATGTACAGTTATGCTCTTCAAGCACCATTTACCTTAAAATTCTATAAATACAGAAGTTTCAGTTTCACTGAGATAAAATAGATAGCTATTGTTTTGATAGAAAGGTTCTTAGAGAAAAAGATTTTATTTTTTTCAGGGTTTTCCCACACATAGTTTTGATATCAGTTCATGGCCTACATGAGAATCCTGAAAGTTAGAATTACACTGGAAAAAGCTGCAAAGCAACTTACTAGAATGAATTGTGAAGAGTGCCAAGGTGAGCTATGGAAAAAATTAGTTATGTAGAAATAACAGGCATTGCCTATAAGCTAAGAAGAGATGAACTCAGTGGATTTACCCTCTCGGGTACCTATGCTGATAACATTGAATTAATCGTTCCCACAGGGTCGATGCCTGGATTTGTAGAGATAGTTATACATAATAAAAACCAGACTGAAACTGTCAGTATACCATTTGATACCTTTACTGGCTTCCCAAAGACTAAAACTGACAAGGTGTGGAGAATGAACTATCACTGCACTGTATGTACTCAGGGAGATAATTCCCACAACACTGCCAATATTTTTGGAGAACATGACTCCATACAAAAAAAGAGCACCTTTACAAGATTTGCTTTCCCAGTAACCTCTGTGGTTGAAGGCATTTAAAAAACAAAACATCATTTTTAAGATGGGAAGAAGATAATGTCTCAGACAGCTAGTCTTTTATTACATAATTTATTCCACATCATTGAATGGTTCTACTCAGTTGCTGTAGAGTCTTATTGACTTTGGTTGACAACAAAAGCAAGTATCAATCTGAAAAATATACATATACATTCAAACAACTGTCTGAATACAAATGGAAAGTGATGAAAAAGTAATCTATACAGATTGAGTTACAGTTAGAACATTAAAGAGAAAAATAATAAGGTTTGAGAAGACATGTTCGTTTATCTCCCCAATTACAGAAGCTGCATATAAAAAAGTGAGACAAATTCTTTCATTTTTATATGTTTTATAATGCACAAAACCTTTTGTGTAAGGTCTAGATTCATAAGATGTGAGCATGAATTACACTTAAGAAAAAAGAGGAATGTATCATACTTCAAATAGAAAAGCTTTACATGACTGATGCAGTAGTGAGTATTCCACCCACAAATACTTGACTTTTCTTTCCCCAGAAAATTAAGAAATACAGGAATAACTCCATTCATTTACCACAAAAATGAATTCTTTATAACATTCAGTTAATCAAATGTTTGCTACATCAGACGTTTGCTACAGGCCACCTGATCACAAAGAGGAAGTTGATGAGGCCTTCTTCAGTCAGCTGGAAGTAGCCTCACAATCGCAGACCCTGGTTGTATTGGGGACTTCAACCACCCCGATATTTGCTGGAAAAACAGCACAGCAAGGTGCGCACACAATCCAGGATGTTCCTGCAGAGCATCGAAGATAACTTTTTGACACAGGTGGTGGAGAAGCCAACAAAGAAAGATGTGCTGCTGGACCTTATACTAACAAACAAAAGCCTCGTTGAGGATGTGAGGGTTGGGAGTTGCCTTGGCTGCAGTGGCTGTGAGATGGTGGAATTCAGGATCCTGCGTGGTAGAAGCAGGGCGACAAGTAGGATTTCAACCCTGGGCTTCAAGAGAGATAATTTTGGCCTCATCAAAGACCTGCTTGGACAAATCCCATGGGTTAGGGCTCTAGAAGGCAGGAGGTGCGAGAGAGCTGGACAATATTCAAGTACCACTTCCTCCAACCTCAAGATTAGTGCATCCCTGTGAGGAAGAAGTCAAGCAAAGGAGCCAGGAGACCCTCATGGATGAGCAAATTGCTCATTTTGAGAAAAACTCAAATGGAAGAAGAAGGTTTACAGTATGTGGAAAAAGGGACTGGCCACTTGGAAGGAATATAGAAATGTTGTCAGGGTATGCAATGAGATGCAATGAGAAAGGCCAAGGCCCACTTGGGACTCAATATGGCAAGGGATGTCAAGGATAACAAGAAGGACTTCTTCAAATACATCAATAGTAAAAGACAGACTGGGGAAACTGTGACCCACTGTTGAACGAGGTGGATGCCCTAGTAACACAAGATGCAGAGAAGGCAGAATTACTGAATGCCTTCTTTTCTTCAGTCTTTACTGCTAAGGCTGGCTCTCAGACATTCCAGCCCCCAGAGGTGAGAGAGAAAATCTGGAGAAGGAAGACTTCCCCTTGGTTGAGGAAGACCGGGTTAGAGATCATTTAGGCAAACTGACTCCTCACAAATCCATGGGCCCCGATGGCATGTCCTCATGAGTGCTGAAGGAGCTGGCAGATGCTGTCGCTAAGCCACTCTCCATCAACTTTTAAAGGTCATGGAGGACAGGAGAGGTGCCCGAGGACTGGACGGTAGCCTTCAAAAAGGGCAAGAAGGTGGACCCGGGGAGTCTAGTTGGAGACCTGTAACTAGCGGTGTTCCCCAGGGGTCTGTGCTGGGTCCTGTTCAACATATTCATCAATGAAATGGGCAAAGGGACAGAGTATACCCTCAGCAAGTTTACTGAGGATACAAAACTGGGAGGAAAAGCTGATACACCAGAAGGCTGTGCTGCCATTCAGCATGATCTAGACAGGCTGGAGAGCTGGGCCGAGGGGAACTTCATGAAAATCAACAGAAGCAAGTGTAAGGTCCTGCACTTGGGGAGGAACAACCCCATGCACCAGTACGAGTTGGGGTTGACCTGTTGGAAAGCGGCTCTGCTGAGAAGGACCTGGGAGTGCTGGCGGACAGAATGTTGACCATGAGCCAGCACTGTGCCCTTGTGGCCAAGAAGGCCAATGGTATCCTGGGGTGCATTAAAAGGAGAGTGGCCAGCAGGTTGAGGGAGGTTAAACCCCACCTCTACTCCACCCTAGTGAGGCCACATCTGGAGTACTGCATCCAGTTCTCAGCTTCCCAGTACAAGAAAGAAGGGAACTACTGGACAGAGTCCAGCAGAGAGCTACGAAGATGACCATCTCTCCATCTCTATGAAGATGGAGCATCTCTCTTATGAGGAAAGGCTGAGAGATGTAGGTTTGTTTAGCCTGGAGAAGAGAAGACTGAGGGGGGAATCTTATCAATGCCTATAAGTATCTAAAGGGTGGGTGTCAAGAAGATGGGGCCAGACTCTTTTCAGTGGTGCCCAGCGACAGGACAAGGTCCAATGGGCACAAATTGGAACATAGGAAATTCCACCTGAATATGAGGAAAATCTTCTTTACTTTGAGGGTGTCAGAGCACTGGAACAGGCTGCCCAGAGAGGCTGTGGAGTCTCCTTCTCTGGAAACATTCAAAACCCGCCTGGACGTGGTCCTGTGCACCCTGCTTGAGGTGTACCTGCTCAAGCAGGGGGGTTGGACAAGATGATCTCCAGAGGGTCCTTCCAACCCCTACCTTTCTGTGAAATTAAGTTGTGAAGAAATTTTTCAAGACCATATTTTGATGGGGTAAATACGTCCCTCTCATTTTTTCTTTTATTAGTAGAAGAAAACTTCTCATCAGACACACATATTTTAGCACTGATAAAATACTCATTTTCATGGTCTATCACATGCAGGATGAAATCCCTGATACAGTGATGGACGACATTATTTTCACAATCACACTGTCATTTCCACTTATGGTTCAAGCTGAATTCAACCCTGAATTACCTAATTAGCCGTGCTACTAACGTTTGTTTTTTTCATTCTTTGCCGCCAGGCAAAGACCTAAGACTGCAGGTTTGGACACTCCGGTGCTCCACAGGAATCTGACCTGTAATTCAGTTCTATTTTCAGGGATCATATCAGGGGTGCAGGGGCAATCTGGTTTGGTTGTGCCTTTGACTCAAGCACAACTGTAATAAACAGTCGTCTGGGACAATAGACGAGTAACCTTAAGACCCTGAGCTGCTTGATTTCTCTTTTGGTTTTGGTGAGGAGTTATATCCTAAAGCTGAGGCAAAAGCACAAGACAAGTCTGTTGCAGAAGTGCACTTGCATGGTGTGGAATAAGAACTAGAGTGACTTCCTCACCCAAAGCAAATTCTCAAAAGGACAATACCAGCCCTCATGGGAAGTCACCCTCATTTTGTGGCTACTTTGTCCACTGCAAGAACCATATGTTACATTCTTACATAAAGCAAAACCCAAAAATTTGACATCTTTTTTACTGCAGTTATTTACATGTTTAGATCTTTGTTGCATAATCAAATTTTTAAAAGGCCCAAAGTTCTTTGGTTTAAATAAATACCTGAGTATAAAAGCTATACTTTTATACTTTTCAATTTGTTTTTAAAGGAGGTAAAGACGCTGGCACTGAGTGTATCAAGGAATAAACCAACATGTTTTCAGATGTTCAGTAGAACTGCAAGATGATGATTTGAAGTATTCACAACACAACTGCCTTTACTCAACTGATTGCAATACCAGCCTAAAATATTTATTTCTATCTTTACAGTAAATACATATGCATTGTAGTTTTCAAGCTGAATGCACATCTGAAATGCAATAAACTGATTCTGACAGGACATTGAAGAACTTGTATGGATCAGAGCGTCAAGCAAAACACAGCAATAAAAAAAAGTTCGAAAATTTAATCCTTTGCAGAAACTTTAGCCTCCTTCTATGAGCACACTGAAACCAGTTTCCTTAAAGCTGCAGTACATAGAAATGCTCAGTGCTGAATGATGTAGCAGAACCACGTTCACACTACTCAGCTGATCACTTCCACCCCACGTTGAAGGGAGGTGGTAAGAGGCTGAAGACAAAGGCTTTCAAAGTATGAACAACAAAATTGGACAACAAAATTGTTGTGTTGTTGAACACAAGACTGTAGAGCAAATACAGATGACAAAACCCCAAAAACTTCCAATAGCTCCTGTCCTGCTTTTTAAATGTGTGCTAACACAGACAAAAACACAAGAGACTTCAATTAGTTTTCATTCCATCTTGAGCCAGTTCCCCAGGACTGTGTCCAGACAGATTTTGAATATGTCCAAGGTAGACCTTCATGCTATTATTGCCCTGGAATATGACCCTAGCTATCTTCAAGTGCATGTTACCATTTTTTCAGTGGACTTAACCCAATATTCTCCCAAATCCGTAGGTGCTTATGATTTTGCTGGTATTTAGATTATTCTACTCATGAAATGAATTCTCGTATAAGCTACGTTATGTATTGAAGAATCCTGATTACTTTATCCATCCAGAAAACTCTGCATTTCACATTTATTTTACAGGACTACAGCCATTTTTTATATCAATTTATCATCTATCTTACTGTATATGAAACAAGTTTGTGTGTAAAAATTTCATACTCTAATTCTATATAGACCACAAACAATGCTGAGTGCACTTCAGGAAAACAACTTGAAGGAAACCTGTAACAAAGGAGACAAAGATGTTTTTTTTCATTCTATAGCTGTCAAAAGTCAAAGTTTTCAATACTTTCATCTCATTAACTAATATGATTATGATCTCAACTCATTTCCTTGAATCATCTTTGACAAAAGAAAAAAAAAGACTTAGAATATCAGTGACATACACATACAGAGGAAACAGTGAATAGTAAAAGCTAAATGTGTCAGAAAATATATTAACCTGACTAGTCCAATAAGCAGACATTAAATTTGCAGCTGGCTATCTAGTGGTTTGAGAGGATTCAATGTAGGCAGCCAGCTTTACTTAACATTTACTTTTCTTAAAATTATCATGTTCTTTTTGCTCATGTTTTCCAACAAGAGAGTCCATTTCTAATTGTTATACATAATTTACACCAAGAATTACTGTTCTGTGTTTTCAAAACAAGAGGACAGAAGACACAATGAATGATAAAAACCTGAAAGCAATATTATAAAGTAACTTCCCTTACTGATTATTGTTGAAAGTCAAAGATCAGAATTAAATTACCTTGCTTATCCCAAAGTTGTTCAACATGAATGCTTAGACAAGCTGTCTACACACGAGCAGCTCTTGTTAATTTTGCTATGTTCCTTTGTCATTTATATTATAATGATTTTTTTTAAATGTAACTGTAGGTATTAATTTCATAAAAGTGAAAATGCAAGAATTACCACATTAATTATTGTCTACACACTCTCATTTTTCTGTATTTTATTAATTTTTTCTCATTCTGTCTTGAAATAATTTTTCATGACATTTCTGTCTTTGCATTATAATTTTATATTGTTCTGCTCTGTTTCTGAAAAATAAATCTTACATAGTTATTAAAAGGTTTAATATACACATATCAAAGGAGGGTCTCAGAAAAGATAGATCAGAATTACTTGCTTCTCTGTGAGAAATTACCTGGAAACAAACCCTTGACTTTTATGCCTGAATCAGTGTTGATGCTAGTGGGAAAGAAAATCCAGTGTCCTACATGTATAAGTATAATTCTTACATATCACTCCCACAACTTATGTAATTAATAATGTTGCATAAGCATCTTCATAAACTAGTTTAATTTTGTTTTGATATATATTTTTTTCTTTTTTTTTAAGCGTCATAAATAAACATGCAACTCAAATCTTTCCTCCCTCAAAAGCAAATATTTTACAGTGACAGTATATTAATGTAATGTGTAAAGGATCAGCAGAGCTGATAGGAAACAGTGAATGGTCTTGGATTTGGTTGTGAAATGTCTTGAATTGATGCTTAACATTAAGTTCCTAAGTAGCAACATGATTTAATAGGCTTTCTGGACAGCCCTGCACTGGGGCTATTTTAATCCCTGTTTTGCTATCAGCTTGCTTTGTAGCATCAGGAAAATGGAACTACACCATTTTTTTCTTTCTTCTTCTCCCCTCCTCCCAGACAGCAAACATGGGCTTAATTTGCATCCCCTAAAGCTCATCAGACTATGTATGAACTAGTCAATATGAAATACTATGAAAAATATTAAAAAATTTTATGCTGATGCCAATTTAAATGCATGAAAAGGAAATACAGAAGACAATGTACTAATGTGCAAATGAAGCCTCTGTGGATCAAAACCCCCACAAATACTACTATTTAGAAATGTGATCTCAAAATATTTCAGCTTTAGTGAAATAAACAAAACAAAAAATAGAAACACCATAACAAAGTTATACTACAATAGAAGCAACAGTGTTAAATTTAAAGCTAACAAGTTAACTTACTTTTCAGTAATAAAAGGGAAGTTATTTTGTCATCCATAAAATGATTTTTAGGTGTTTTTATTAACATTCAGCAAAGATAAAAGATATAGACCACAAAAGAGGTCAGCTTATCTTTTTTTATCAGATTTTTGAAGGGCAGAAATTTCACGTTATAAAAGCTGCCGGTTTTTCCTCCTGATATATCACACTTAGTTTCAAATGAAACAAATCCTTAGTAAATTATACAGAGAAGAAAACTGCCTCCATTTATCTCCTCCATCCATCCCAAAGTGAGGTACATCTCTTCATTATATCATTTCAGGCTTTTCAGAGTAGTTTTAAATGTTTCGCAAGAATGCAAAATGAAATCCTTTCAAAATGTCAGTTTCATTTAAAAGCATTAAAAAAAATTAGTCAGTGTTGTCAGAACATTTTTGCTTCCTTCAAAGTTATATTCTGACTAAATTACCCAAAATTTGCAAAGCATTTTTATTTCTCTTGCAGAATGGAGAAGGTTTATTGTCCATGTCTACTTCCCCTGATAAATCTAGTCTAACCTTCCCTTCCTTCAGTCAGGTCCTATCAACAGAATGAGAACTAAGACTATTAGTAGTAACCTATTAATTTTGTCATGTTAAATGACAAAACTGACATGATCACTTCCCCATTCAGCACTTTCTACTCCTGTTTTGGTGTTATCAGGATGTAAGGATTTAGAGACTCCATGTATGCAAAATTCAGCCCATCCCTAAGCCTTTGGAAAAATATGTTCACCCTGTTGCAAGTACTGGGGAGCTCAGCAGAGTGCACCCCCCAGGACACTGCTATCCATGGTGGCTCAGAGGGATCTTTGCAGTCAGCAAGGATGTTTCCTGACAACACCCCTAAGTCAACAACCAGAAGGTGAGATGCCAGCCAGAGCTGTGCAGAGCAGGGCACTCACTGTCACAGCAATGCTTCAACGAGTTATCCAAAGGGAGAGGAAAACCACTGCCCTGTTTATGTCTACTATCAACTAATTTAAATTTGCATTCACTTTTGACATTTATCCATGGTCAATAAGATATGTTCTCAGAACACATATGCTCATGCATGATTTTGTATTTCTTAAAGAAGAATACCTCACTAGAGAGGAAAAGAGATCTTTCTAGAGTTTCTTTCTATCTGACCCATTGGCTACATTCACACTTAGACATGAAGAAGCTTTGCTAACATTCTTCATCTGGTTTGCAAACTAGTCAGAGTTCCTTTTTCTGTTAGTTACATATTCATACCACATATGTACCACATACAGAGATAGACAGACAGATAGATATACTTGCTCTCTGAAATTTGATAATACTCGCAATACCCACAAGTTCCAGTGGTGTTAAAGCTACATACCACAATATATTAACTGTTTTAACAATATTTTAACAGATAATTTAAAAATTACCTCAAACACACACAAAGAAGTCACAAGGCATATTTATGAATTCAATGAAATATCATTCAGTCAAGTGTTGCCTTTTCACCTACTATGTAAAACTGCTTGCTAGAGCAAATACTTTAGCAACGAGTTTGATTTTAAGAATCAGAATTAAGACTGCCACTACCTCCCACTGGGACTTTGTTCCCAAGACTACTTTTTTTTTTTTAATAAATTCTCCAAAATTGTTTTCACCTCCCCTTAATTTTCCTTCCTATAGGAAACACCTCTCCTCCTCTGCCATATGGAAATCTGAATCCCTCTTATAGTTCAGTTTCTGGTTTAGGGCATGAACACCACTTCAGCTGTTTCTTGTGAATACAGTCTAGTTTGTTTTGTCTTGTGAGAAGTTTTCCCTGTCTGAATTATATTTGAGACCATGATGTTTATGCTTGTTCCCCTTCCTATTTAGCTGCCCAACAGCCCAAGTCATTCTATCCTCCAGCATCTTACTGAGTTCATGCATTCCAGAGACTTCCATCTTATTGCCAAGTCAAACATTTCAGATAATAGAAAGAAATACCAAATACATTTAATTCCTTGCTCTTCTAGCCACTAGATATACCTTTTAAAATCTCAATATTCAGAAATGAAAATTTAAGATTTGAATTTCAATTTGCAAATTTCAAATAGACAGATTTCAAATCATGTTTAAATGAAGAATTTCAGTTTGACCAGAAACACACACTTGGCTTCCACATTTCTATTAAATCATTCAATTAAGGCTGTGATTACTTTAACTGTCAGCTCTGTTTTTCTATTAGTTTGCTCTGAATGATTTCTGTTGTTGACATGAACCGGTGAATTATCGTGTGATTAAAGGCTGTCCAGGAGCGATTAATATTGAGTGCTATCACACATCCAAGTGCATCTCTTTTTCAAACATATGTGGTTTTTTCCATCCTCATTGATCTGAATTTCTACCTTAAGCACAGTCTATTGCTGGCTTAACTCTCCTTAGTGTGTTTTTTAATCTCCCTAAAAGTACTCTTTCCAAAATTTTCAGTTTTGCAGGCAGATGCCAACCTGATGCGCTGAAGTCTTCAGCTGTTGGGAACAAACTAGCTCCAGTCTTTAACCTTATACATACACTAATGCATCACATTAATCTAACATAACCTGCTTTTCAGGAAGCTACATTGGGTCAGCATTATAATCCTGCATTATACAACACCTAAGCAGCTGAATGGGTGGCCACTGATCTTCTCATTCTGAGGGGACTATGCATGAATTTTCTTTCCCTATCTTTGAAGGGATCATACAGTGCTATCTATAACCTCCTTCGCTTAAGCCATCTTGCTTGGAAGAATGTCCAAAATATGTGTCTTTCAAAATATGAAGCCTTTCTTGATTTCCTTTCCAGAGAGTTATTGCTCTCTGTATTTTTCCCTCTCTGTTTTTGATCTTTCTGTATTGGTGACTAACTATAAAGGTGACTTGACTTTGGTGACTGAATGACTTCAGCATTAATAGCTTTCAATATTCAATTATATTTCATCTTTTACTCTGAAGAAGTTAAATGCTTGTCAAAGTAAACTCTGATTGCATCAGTGGACTGCTTACTGTCTTCTAGAAGTTTTCAAACTTCTGTTGTTTCCTGTTGAGATGTTTAGTAGATAACTCCTGTCGCATCTCGGAATTTACAAAGACCTACATGAAACAAGTACAAGAGTTTATTTCAGTTACTGTATGGAATCTCTTCATATAAACTTCTAAAGCACTTTACACACATATTGAACTGAGTTGTATATGCACAGCACTCAGAAGTAAATGCCAGGAAAACTAATGATGTTCACCAAGCTATAACCAGTGTAAAACTTCAAGCAGCAAACTGACAAGGTTGGTATAAAGCACTCTATGGGCTTGACAGGTAAAACAGGAGAAAAAGCCCAAAGGATATACCACTATGGAAAAAGAAAGCACTCATTCCATGTAAAGAAACCACAATTTTATATTTTAAAACTTTTTTTACTCATACATTCATGCTAAATATCAAGCATGAAATTTATACATGCTGGATACAAGTCATCATAATTTTGTTAGTAAGGTAGAGAAATTACTGCATGTCACCAACAGCTAGAAGTGTATGATCAAAATGCACACAACTTCTGAAAAATAGTTCTGAACCTTCTTTGAGCTCAAACTAGAAAGTACAAGATTTTGCATATTCATAGCCCTGAGTAAGTACTGCAGCCCTTGATAAGGTTTGAAAACAAATGGCATTGTAACATCAGAGTTTATTTCATATGTACATGAATGCAAATTAACTTCTACATTTAACAGGAAGTAATTAGTACGAGCAGTAAATACATGAGAATAAGACCCACCTGAACTATACAATACTGTACTCAAGAGCAGGAAGATTCATAGATAAGGGAGTACATAGATATGTACTATATGGGGCTTAACAGCAAGCATATACAAGCTCTGCTTATGATACAAAGGAGAATGGAACTGGGATGGTGAAGACTATTCCATTCATGACCACACACAGCCTTTTAAT
>WEKW01015162.1:155523-236390 GCA_013389905.1 Sula dactylatra | reverse complement strand
AGAATACACGTCCTGTAATTCAAGATGATCTACCTACTATAAAAGAACTGAATCTGAAGACATATCTGATATTTTGGAATGGCTGGTCCCTGAAATGTTGCAGCCAAACATTGTAAAGTCTTTATTTTGAATAAAGTATATAGGGTCCTTTTAGCTATTCCTGAAAGAAAACTACTGAAGACAAGAATGTGTTTCTTCTGTCTCATGTGAAAATAGGGTGACGAAGCTTGGCTGCAAAGTTCTTAAACTTACTAAAATGTTAACTTCATACAATAATATTTAATCTATATGCCTTAAAACTTGGGGTATGGGGTGAAATTTATCCCTACATAAAAAATGCCTTCTGATAGAGAACTCAAATAAAGCTTTGGTGTGCTTTAGAAATCTCTTGGTGATTCAGCAGAGAATATAGTCTGAAGGTGTGCATACCAAACAAGTTTCATGTGCATAAATTTATATGGAAGCATGTACTCTGATTGAGGTTTGAGAACCACTTGAAAACTCTGACTTCAGGTTATCCTTCTGATCCACTGGATAAGGCAATAACTTAATTGGCCCATTAAGTCTGCTTAAGAAATGCTGTTGGTACTGTGGTATAGGAAAGTTAGACGTGATGCCATGAAAAGGCAATTTAATACAGACAGACTTGCTGGTAACTAATGACTTTTGATACTTTTGATAATATTAAAGTGTTAGATATTTTTGTCTCTTGAATCTTATGCTGGCTAGTGGAACTAGTGTTACATGATGTTGAATTGTTGATAGTCAGTTTTTTCAAATACTTCTTAAAGCCTTTGCCTAATTCAGTTCTGGTTACAAACTTTTGGGATTTATTACATGGGGAAGACCTGTCATAGGTTTTGGGAAATTGTGTGTTTTGCTAAAATTGTCCCTTTTTTTAAAACTTTCTTTACATCCTTGCTGGTAACTTCTCCCTCTTTTATGAAAGTCACTCCAGATATCTTAGATTTGGTAGTGCATTGTTAGCTGATGCTCTTACCTAGCCATAAATAGATAATGATCAAAATATAGGAAGACAGACTAGATACAGGCCTCTCCCCAAATTTGTACTTCATTTGCTGTTTTGTCTGTTAGCTTCTTGAAAGAATAGTTACATATGTATGAGCTTTGTCTCATTTATGCAATGTCCAGTGTTATTTTGGAGTTTTGATTAATGTATACATGAAGAAAAATAAGTAGTAACAACCTAGTAATGTTTTAACACCAGCATTGTGTTCATTAAACAAGTGTTTGTCTCCATCTTCTTTGTCTACTTTTTTTTTATGGACATATCTTTCTCTCGTAGTATTAGCTGGAAAACACCTTAACTTTTAAAAATAGGTAGTATGGGAGAGCTTCCCTGAATGCCAAAATTCTCTTTTCAGAAAGCCAGAAGAAGGTAGCAGTGGTAGGAGCGCAACAGACTGTTACCTTAGAAGTATTAGAAGCACCTCAGACTTATCTAGAAGTGTTCTTCAAACCTAATATGAGGGATTGAAATGTAAAAGAATAGTTTAGTCCTAATCATACGTTGGCTGACAGTATAGTTACCAGTTGGTGCCAAGTTCTGAGGAAATTTCTACTGTATGGTGTCCATGCACTTCTAAGACGAAAGGTAAAATTTTTGGTGTCTTGAGGTTAGCTCCCTAAGTTATTAGAGCTCCTCCTGTAAACTTCAATTGCATGCCATGGTTTAGATGTAAATCTGAAAAAAGCCTAGGAAATTTCAATATAAATATTTTTGGAGCCTGATGTTTGATAGTTTCAATCATTTCATGTTACTTATGCTAGAGCATTGTAAGTACCTTGAAAAAGAGTATACAGTTCTGAGAACACCACAGAAATCGATTTCTTTAAGTATACATTGTGAAACATTGCTGAAAATGCTACAGGTGTGCTTACAGGTCATTCAAGGCTACAATGGAGTATTGATTGAACTGAGCATGTATGGTGATGACTGTATTCAGTGGAGGTCAGGTGCCTTCAGCAAAGACTTAAGTAGGAGGTGGGGAACTACAGTCTGAGGCACAGAAAAATTATTGTGGCTGGTGAGCTCAGTGATTGTCAATGGTGGTAAAATTTGAAACAATGGAGCCAGAATTAATCTAAATGGTAAAGGCAGCAAGACAACTTTGCGGTATTTCTCTTGTCCGAATTTAGCCACTGTATAGTTAGGCATCTCAATTTCCAGTAGGTACTGTTTCAGAACAGTTGATCTCCTTTCTCTTATAATCAGTCGCTCTCTGGAAACATCTCTTGCTTCCTATTTATTGTGGATTGAACTCGGAAGAGGCAGCTAAGATCAGATCAAATTAATACCAGTCCAAAACATTAAAGAACATTTAGGAACAGGTCATTGCAGGATTAAAAATGTAAATAAAAGCCCCACACATGAAAACTTTGTTTTTAAACCAAGTTTGGGGCAAACACTAGTGATTTATACTTACCACTATGCCCATTTGGACATGCTGAAGTTGGACCTGGGAAAAGAATTGGACCAAACAGCAGTCAAGAGTGTTAAAGGAGTTGTGTGCAGTTGGAGCACGATAGTACAGGTAGACTTTTTGGAAACGCAAAGATAGAGCAGACGTGAAGGTGGGTATTTTGGAGACTCAACTAACATGTAGTGCCAGTATCCCAAATGAAAACATACGGAAAGGGAAAGGAAGGAAAAAGCAGAAAATTGTGAAATCAAGCTTTTGCTTTCAGTTAATTTCATGGTCAGGGAAATAGGGAGAGCAAGCAGGTAGTAGGAAACTTCAGTGCATGGAAGGGTGTATAGTATGGACTGCAAGCATGGTTATGGAAATGGTAGAATTATGGTGTAGCAAATATAGGGATAAGAAGTAAAGCATCCTTATAAAGGCATCTTGGGCTTCCTAAGGAATAGTAAGGAAGCAAACCAAAATGTGTTTCACCTAAATACCTTAGCAGCAGCCAAGGAGAGACAATAATACACTTGTTCAAAGGCCTAAATGAAAGAGCAGAACGAGGAGAGGGAGAAAACAGTTGCAGGAAGGCTGTAGTTGCTGCATTTGACAAGATTTGTCATCTTTTTCTGTATTTCAAGGAGAGAGAAAATTGAGCAGAAAGTGGTGCTTTGACAGTCAAGCAGCATGCAGCAGGTCAGAATAGGTGGGCTTTTCTGTCCATGGGTTGGCTGTCATTCTCAGTGTTAGGCAGGCTTGAGATTTAAAATTAGAGTGAATTATACATGATTTTTTTTTTTTTTTCTACTGGTATTTCAGTGTTTTGGTGGCTTTGGAAGATGCATTTGCATTGAAGGTGTGAATTCAGTTTCCCTGAACTACTAAATCTAGGCTATTTTGGCAACACTCCACACTTCATCTTCCTCGCTCCCTTCCAAGAATACAGCTTACTTGCTCTTTGTCCCACTGGGAACATCTCTGCTGCAAAATGAACTGTGGATCAGCATCAGCAGAAAGTCAAAGTGACAAATGTAACAAAAATTGAGGGAGGATAGGGGTGATGCAGTGCTGTAAGGTCCCTGATCTTGTGTGCCCTGCAGGTGCATAAGCACTACTGCTGACACCTGCACAGAGGAGGGAAAAGAGACAAAGAAGTACCTGCCCTTTCAGGGGCACCAGGCGCTTAGTGTGAGGTGATCCTGAAGCCACAGTTTAAATTGCTCCCAATTTGAAGCTGGTTATACTGTTAGAATCGAGTCTTTCTATATATCATCTCAAATATTTGAAAATTACAACCGAGACCTGAATTTTCTAGATTGCCAGAGGATGGTGCTGGACTGTTAAAGTACAGAGAAGGAACTTAACATTTAATTACTTTTTAAAATTTTAACTAATTGGCTTGTTAATACTTTTTTGGAGTCACGAGAACTACAGTTGGAGACACACGCTCCTTTTCTCTGTTTGGTTTTTTTAAGCTATTAGAGCCTTGTGCATAACTGCAATGTTGTGTATGGTTTTACATATTAATGTTTTATGTTGCATATTATCGTAACTTCCCTCTTCCTCTCCTGGCTATATTATTTGGTTGACTTATTTTGATTCCTGAGCTTTTACTTTTTTAAGGACTGCTTTAGGATGGAGGTTGCAAGCAATATCAAGGGGAGCAGTAGTGCAACCAATTTTTTGCTTACTTGAAGATCTGAAACTGGGGCTACCACTATTCAGATAATAATTTATAACATAGCTGAATAAATTCAGTGGGAATATACTTTGGAGAAGAACAATGTCGTAGTAATGCCTCATGAAATTATTATGTAGGCTGGTGAAAAATATATTACTTAAATGTTTAGCTAGGGATACAGAAGAACAAGTTTTGAGTTTCAAGTTAAATGCTAACTAGATTTTGTGGAAACCTCGTTAATTTGAGAACTATTGTTTATAAATCATAGAGAAACTTTGAACTAAATAATTGGAATCTAAAGTTATTAAACTACTAAAATAATGAAAATATAAGTTATTTACTCTAAAAGGCTCTGATTTGATACCTAGAGAAGTGATTCTGTTTGTGACTTGAAACAAAAACCAACTCTACTTGTCCTCAGTTCAAGAGAGTCATTAAGGAGTCTCAGTCACTTTCTGCTCTTGTTTTGCAGAATGCTTCAGTGGAATTAATTAAAATTGATATATAAAATTCATTTTTTGCTGACTGTCTAGAAGTGAGCAATTTTTAAAGACTTAGTAAAGACTTGGTGAAGCAAAGCAGATTCATTCTGGGTGTTAACCCCCAGCAAACAATTGACAATAAATTGACATGTGCCTGTATACACAGGTTAGAAGGTGGTGTAACTATCATAGAGCCTACGTGGGTGAGACTGAACTGTGTAGCAGTAATGATTCTTTAGTGTTCTTAAAAACCTAGCCTTTTAAAATGTAGAAATAATTTTTTCTAAGGCTTGTTTAAAAATGTCAAAATCTTCCTTTGCATTAAGGCTGCACGATGCGACTGTTGTAAGTCTCAAGGAACTCTCAAAGAGAAAGTGCAGTGGCGTGGTGAAATGAAACACTTCTGTGATCAGCACTGTTTGCTCCGTTTCTACTGTCAACAAAACGAACCAAATCTGGCAACCCAAAAAGGACCTGAGAATTTACAGTATGGTATGTGCTGCTTTATGGCTGCTAAATGGCAAACAAGATGCTTCCTTTAAATGAAAGATTTAAAGCTGCATGAATTATTTATTTGTTGTAATAAACTGCATTAGAGATTATGCTTTTTTACTTTATCATCAGAGGCATCATTGAACTGCTTGCTATTTTTTGTCTTGGCTCTTTATTGCTTTTTCGAGAGCTGAAACATTGTCAGGTAATCAAACAGTTTTGTAACCACTTTTTAAAAAATAAATCTTTTTAGGTTAAGCATAATTTTAGTGTTGTATCATCATGGGGACAAAAAATGTCTTCCTCTTTAATTGTGCTCCAGTTTGTCATTAGTTGCTCTGTGGAAACACTTCCTTTCAAAATGTGTTTTGGTCACTGAGAGCAGATAAATGCACTAGGAATGAAAAAAGGAAATACATTAAATGCAACTAAAAGGAAATAAATGAAGTGGAAACTAAATGAGAATGGAATGAAAGTATCTAGATAAGAGGAATACATTGGGGTTTTTTGTTTTTGTTTTTTGTTTGGGTTTTTTTTTTTTCTGTTGGCAGTAGATACCGTGTAAATTTGCTGATGGGGGCTGAATGCGTGTTTACGTGGTTTAAATGACAAGTCGGGCAAAGTTGAGACAAATCAGCTTTTTAATTAATGTTGTTATAGCAATGCAACTTCTCTGTATGGCCATTTTCATATTTGAACATTTTGGTATTTACTTTTCTGAAAGAGGCTATATTCACATCTGGATGGAGTGTTGATTTGGCATTTACCTTTGTGTAAGGTTCAATGCTGGAGTAGTGAGGTGCCTATGAATGAGAAGTCTTGTGTGTGGTTTTTACCTGCGATACAGTGCTAATCAGTGCTGTTAATTTAATGTTATCCTGAAGATAGATGTTTTCTGGGTTGCTTACTGAAATGTGCTTTGATTCTGAAAAAGGGAAAAATTCTAAAAATGTTTTCTTACATTTTTAGATCAGGGCTGTCAAACCCCACGAACAAAAATAACAGTAAGTACATATATTTAACATATATATAACAGAATTAGATGTATTTAAAATGTGAGATTCTGGTGGCTTAAAGGGATGCTATTAAAAACCAAAAAAATAGTATCTTTGAATGATACAAAGCTAAATTTATGGAGGTTTTTGGTCTCTTTCACATCAGTAGTTGAAATTAATTTTTTTAAGTGTTCATATTTTGTCTTTTCAGTGTTTTCTGGGAAACCAGACCATCAGCCATGTATTTTTTTACACCTATAGTGCTTGCAAGCGTTGCTTGAAAGTTAATCCACAAACGATGTGTATCTCATTAGGTGTATTGAGTGTAGAAAGGGAAGATGATTTCACTGGTCGATTAGAATATTAAGGTTGTATCTCAACTTTGAAGGGCTGAAAATACAGCTTCAGATCTTAAATTATAATTCCCAAGAGCAGAATAATTGGTGCTCAAGGTCTGATTGACTTTGCTGCAGGTGATAGAGTAGGGAGGCGTCACCTTTTGCAGGTTCACTGTCTGGGAGGGTGGGGATCATCAGTGGAGCAGCAGCCTTCATTTTGAGTTTCAGTTTTTATCAGCTTGTCAAAAGTATTATTAATATTAATTTTTTCAGTTAGCTTAGTGTATTTTTTAAACTTAGTTTTGTTTTGTTTCTTTTGTCAAATGGATGATCTCAGAAATATCTATTTTTCCATGAAAATATTAACTCACCTTTTTAATGCAGATAGGCTTCTGTAAGATAAATCTTAATTTAAGTGAAAGTATTTTGATAGCATTACAAAATATATTAATGAAAAACACAGAAAATGATTGTTTAGGTAACTAAACATATGAGACAAGCTAAACTGTCATATTAAAAACATCTAGTATTTTATGTTTAATGATGTTAACTCCATCCATAAATTTTTAAAGAGCATATAAAAGCTATGTGTGATACAATATTGGTTTTTTTATATTTTAGGAAGCATACACCTGTTGAAGTCTACTGCTGTTCTTATGACTTGATTTTCTTTCCATATTTAAAAATATATGTGGGGCTAGTCTTACTACATATGACCAAATAAAAGTGACAGTCTGTTTCTTTAATCAGGTTCTAAAATAGGTGCTAGGGGACAAAATCCATGTCTAGAACAAGAGTTTTTTACCTGTTGACTGTAAGCATGCAGTTTGAGCATTATGTGATGTTCCCAAGTATTTCTGGTCACTATTGTAGAACCAGCAGAGGGAGCTCGAAGTTCATACTTTAGATATTAAAAAAATTGTTTAGAGATATTTTATGTAGAAATACATTTTTTTAAAAATTGGATTGTTTGATTATAGCGTAGTTCAAGAAGGTTAGACCTTGAGCCAGAAGTTTGTTATGCTACTTACAGTGAATTTGTTTTACAGCTAGAATTATTTTTTAAGTCATAAAATAGAATAAATTGCACTTTCATTTAAACAAGAATGTAAAAAAGAATATCTTGAGTATCTTAAATTTAAAAAAAAAAAAAAAAAAAAAAAAAGAAAAAGAGCCAGAAGTTGTCAAAGTGCTAGCCCTGACTGAGCAAAACACAACTCTGTTACATTCCTGGTGGTGGCATCTCATTACTAGAAATGGAGAATAGCTTGCAATTAAAGAATAATAGTTATAATAGTTGGTGCTGTTGTGTTGTGCTGTTGTGAGCTTCCTTTTCAGTATCTCATACGTGGAAAGTATCAACTGATACATTAAATCAAGAACTTTGTATTGAAATCAATGTGGTGTAACAGTGCGTTCTCTTTTATTTACTTGTCTGTAGGGCTCAGCACCACCACCTTCTCCGACACCTAACAGAGAAATGAAGAACAAGGCAGTCCTTTGCAAGCCTTTGACAATGACAAAAGCCACATACTGTAAACCTCATATGCAGACAAAATCTTGTCAGACAGGTAACTCTTGAACTGTACTGGAACTACTCATTTCTTCATTGCAGTTTTTTTTTTAACTGTTACTGTCTTGGAACATACTGCAAATATTCTGATTTTTTTCCCTAAACTGCAGGTGTAAAGTATATTTAAGTACCTGGCAGTGTTTGCCTTTTTCTTTTTTCTTTTAATAGAAGATGATTGGAAAAAAGAGTATGTCCCAGTGCCTATTCCTGTACCTGTCTATGTTCCGGTGCCTATGAACATGTATAGTCAAAATGTTCCTGTTCCTGCAACTGTTCCTGTTCCTGTAAGTGAGACTTCAGCTTCATTTTGAAATTGGCATCCATTCACAGGCATGTGTGGGACCACTTTATGCGTTCTCATTCTGGTCCATCTGAAGTATTGCAGGATGCCGTGGCACTTCTTTGAAAAACCATTAGAAACCTGACAGTGGCACTTAATTTTCTGATTGTTCTTTAGGACCTATATGCCTGCTTTCAGTGTGAAAATCTTGTGCTGCTGAACTTTTTAGGGACAATTCTGAGTGATGCTTTTGAGTTTGCTGAATAAGCATTAAACAGCAAGATTTGTTCTGGTAATGGGGAAACTGAAAGCACATATTGGGGAGGGATGGCAGAGCAGGATAAACAGAAGGGAGAAAAGCAAAAGAAACAAACCTTGTGCCAGCAAAAGAAAGCAACTCTAACTTAAATTTGTTATCACTTATGTACCAAATCTCATCCCAATGGTGGGGAAAAAACACCCTGAATTCCTAAAAATCTGTGTTTCACAAGCAAGCCACTAAAACAGGATGCTGATTTGTCCAAACTGTTAGTCTGAAGTTATAGTCAGGCAGATTTGAGGCTCCAGAGTCCTTTCTGTTCTTACTTTGACCCACTATATTTTGTCATATTTAATTTTTTTCTGTATCCTTTCCTGCTTTCCCTTCTCTTCTCAACCATCTATATTTAATTTTTTAACCTGTTGTCAATATTTCTTTGTTAGCCCACACTGAAGTGATATGTGTCTAAACTGTATTAACTCTGTCTTTTAGAAGAGCGTGTAGTTTGTTTTTGTTTTGACTGTTGTTGATGCTTTGCTGCAGCATTTTTTCTTTTCTTTTGTAATTATCTCTTCCTCCCTGTCTGCATAGGTACCAGTTCCAGTTTTCTTGCCTACTACTCTGGATAACAGTGAGAAAATCCTTGCAGCAATAGAAGAGCTGAGAGGAAAAGTGCCCTCAAATCCTCTGGAAACTGAGCTACTGAATTTGTCCGGGATGGCACCTGAACATGATGGAAAAGCTGAAGCTTCTGATGTAGCCAGTGAGTTTCCTGCTGAGTTTTTGACTCTTTGGAGTGCTGGAGTATGTGTGTGGGTGTGTGTGAATCAAAAGAAGGGTTAGGGTTTTTTTGATTTCAGGGAAAGATTCTTTGAGTACAACAGTGCTATTTATTGGTTTCTTATATTAAGTTGAAATCTTAATTATTTAAATATTTTTAAAGATCATTTTAGCACATTTGAAACACAGAGAACTTTCTGAAGTTGTTGTATGACTTTGGTGTGCTGTACCAGGCCTCTGTCTTTAAAAACACAGGCATTCCCTTTGCTTGCACCAGCTCCCTGGCTGATGGCAAGCAGTCATCCAGGATTGCATGTGCGTGTTTTCTTCTCAGCATGACTCAAAACAAGCCAAAACCAATCCATTCTTCCTCCCAGAAAATCTCAGGTCAAAAGTTTAGGGAAAGTGATCTCTGTAGCTGTGTCTTACAGGTGTGAACACTACTTTTTCTAAACCAGGTGGGATATGACAGGGGTCTGATCTCTTTGTAGTAACATGTTACTAGTCACATGTTATGTCAGGTGTGGGGAAGCAGGGACTGTTAAAAATAAAAGAAACTTATGTTTCGCAAGTGGAACTGTGGTCAACAAAGCCAGGTGACCTAATGATGCTTTCATTCTTGATTGACCCTGACCTGCAAGTATCATCTCTTTTGAAGGTAGTAATGTATCAGCTGATAGATCATTGGGTTTGTGATGCTGAAATGGCTTGTCATCCCACCACCTCACTTCAAAGGAGCGAACTGTCTGGGACAACTTTACAGCTGAAGATCAAAAAATCCCACGTATCCTGTAATGATATTTTTGCAGTGCACATACCTCTTTGACCCTCTTTCCCAGCTCTGCCTGCCAAAATCCTCAAGTCTCTTCTGTACGTTCCCAGGAGAATTTGCCTTCTCTTCCAAAAACTAGATTTGGAGTATTTTCCCTGACTCAGGTGAAATTTGGGGTTTTTTTTCCAGGCTCTTTCAACAGATGTCTCAAAGGATGTTGATAAATGACATGAACTTAGCTTTGGGCCTAGTATATAGGAGGCCAATGGTGCTGCAGTCCCAGGAGGCTTATTGTTTTCCAAACTGTTCCCATTCCTCCACTAAAGCTGGACGTTTCTGGTCATGCTGCAAGGTTGTCGTTTTCAGTTCCTTGCTCTCTTTTGCTAAGTACAGCTAGCTGAATGAGTAGATCTATGGGATCAGAGCTTGCTCATTTGCAGAGAACTGAATTTGGAGAAATCTGTCAGAAGTTGGAAAGAGGTCAAGCTTTTGTTTCTGTCTGCCTGCTTGTCTTGTTTGTGTTTGTAGGATCTCTTTCACAGACTTGAAAGTCTGTCCTGTTGCAGGCAGGATCTTATAGAAAAATAGATAGCTGCGTTTGTCAAGCTTGTTTGAGTTCTTTGGTTGGTATGATCCAGATTCGCCAGTATTTGATTTCTATACACGTGCTTTGCTGACTCATCTTAATGAAGGAGGACAGATGGGCTAGTAAGTATCTTTTCTGTTTGAAGGAAATCAGATTGGAGAAGTAAATCTGAGGTCCGAAGAACAACAAAACCTAGGGTGGTGATGAGCAGAACAAACAGCTTTAGAACCACTCAGCTTCTAATGTTCTAAATCTGCTCTGTTTTGACTAATCCATGTGTTAGTTGATGAGAGTTGTTTGGTTTTTGGTTTTGTTTTTTTCTTTAACAGGTGTGATAGTTGAGTCAAGTCTACTAAACTCAGAAACAGAGGCACGGACAAGCTTGCCTGATGTTCCATATGAACCAGACCTTGATATTGAAATAGACTTTCCAAGAGGTATTTTTTCTGTTATTTTAATAACTATTATGAAATAGACATTGTGGGCAACTTGTACTTTGTTTCATCATCTTTTCAGAGGAGCTTTATTTGATTGCAAGATTACTTGACTGACTGTTAGGTAAAACTTTGCCATGTTTTGCAAGACTGGGGACTTCTGAATTAGTTCCTCCACCTTTCTAAATACAGTATTTGAAACAGAATGCAAGGAAAAGGGGGAATTAACCTTTCACAAACTAACTTGCCTGCATCACTTGGTTTTGGACATGGATTTAGGAAAGCTGTTTTGAAGGCTTAAAGACTCAGATGGCATGTGTCATGGAAAACAATAATGAATGCATTCTTCAGTCATCAGGTATTTCCATGGGAAATGGTGGTTTAGAGCAGAAATTACAAAAGGGTAAATTTGGCTTGCATAAAAAGGAGTGTGGCCAGCAGGTCAAGGGAGGTTATCCTCCTCCTCTACTCTGCCCTAGTGAGGCCACATCTGGAGTACTGCATCCAGTTCTGGGCTCCCAAGTTTAAGAAGGACAGAGAACTGCTTGAGCAAGTCCAGGGGAGAGCTACAAAGATGATCAGGGGACTGGAGCATCTCCCTTATGAGCAAAAGCTGGGAGATCTGGGTCTGTTCAGCCTGGAGAAGAGAAGACTGAGGGGGGATCTTATCAGTGCTTATAAATATCTAAAGGGTGGGTCCCAAGAGGTTGGGACCAGACTCTTTTCAGTGGTGACCAACGACAGGACCAGGGGCAATAGGCACAAACTGGAACACAGGAAGTTCCACCTAAACATGAGAAATAACTTCTTTACTGTGAGGGTGACAGAGCAGTGGAACAGGCTGCCCAGAGAGGTTGTGGAGTCTCCTTCTCTGGAAACATTCAAAACCCACCTGGACACAGTCCTGTGCACCCTGCTCTAGGTGTACCTGCTCTAGCAGGGGGGTTGGATGAAGTGATCTCCAGAGGTCCCTTCCAACCCCTGTCATGCTGTGATTCTGTGAAAATTGCAAGCTGGTATGCTGCACATCACTTGTATTACCTTGTATTTTCTTGTTAATGTCCATACCTGTATTTGAAAAAGATAGTGTTATTCGAATCAGCAGGGAAATCACTACTTTGAGACCTTTCTTGAAAGAAGGTCTTGGTTTTACGTATTAAAATTTCTACCACCCTACAGAATGCAGGCAACGGTGTCTGTTTCCTTATACCACATCCTAATCAATCCAAGATCCAAGAAAGCTCCTAGCTGTAGCTAGTGTCTCCCTTGACATAGCTTCTCTTGGGCATATAACTCTCATACCTCCCCTGGATAGCTTCTCTGATGTTGAAAGTCTCCTTTTGCCTTGTGCCATAGATATCCACACTAGGTGCCCAGAGTGGGTTTTTCAGTTTGCTCTATGTCTAATTTAAAGATCAAGTCTAGGGGTTAGTCTGACCTTAGTCTTAGGAAGTTTATTAGCCAGATGCATACTAGATTTTTAACCTTCCTTGTAAGTGAGGCTTGGTACATGAGAAAGAAAAGCCATGGAAGAAAAAATAACCAAAGTGGAATAGTAAATAATAGCGGTTTGTAATAGATGCTGATTACGCTGAAGTGCTTCTGAGATAAGGTTCTTTGGTAGCAGGAGGGCTGGTGTTTTGTCTGGGGCAGAGTTCTTAAATCCTTGCATGTGAGTGCTATTTTATCTGGACCATTTGAATGGTGTGTTGATTAATAAGGTGGTGAAATCAGACGACCTATCAGAAGAGCATTCAGTTTTGAATGAAGACATTGTTTGGTGGCTAAATGAGGGATGAACCATCTTAAGTAAAGTAAATAAAGGTGGAACTTGCAACATGAAATCCATTCATATGTTGTCTTATTCCGCTGTGTTGCCTGAAATAGTCCTTCATCCTACCACTGAAATGTTAAGTAACTAGTATTTTGACGTATTACCATATATCTGTTTACCGAAATCACTGTAATATCCATCATGAGCTAGACCTCCACCGCTTGTAAAAATAAAGACTAAAACCAATTTCTCTGAAAGAGTTATATTCTGATTCTTAATGTTTTTAACCCAGTATAATGTGCTATATAAAATATAAAACATGAATAGAAATGATGGAAATAAACAGAAGTGCATGTAGTAAGTTAATTTGTATTTTTTCCACTCATAGCTGCTCGTTCTCACCGTAACTTAAACTTATTAATACCAAAGACTGCTTGGGCAGGAAAAATTATGCAAGGGTCCATAGTAAGAAATGCTGCCTTAGTGACTTGAGATAGTGCTTGAAAATGGTGAGCATTGTGTCTTTTACAGTTTGTTTAGAAATAAACCTTTTGATAGCTTTGTCTTACTTTCAAAATAAGAACAGGTTTATTTCCTCTTACTCAAATCCAGTCGTTGGTAATGTTTATATGTGTGCTTTTGTGGACCCCTGATGTTAATCCATAAGATGTTTAGAAATAAGTTTCTGCTCATGTATTTTCAGCAACTGAGGAACTTGATACAGAAAATGAGTTTTTGTTACCTCCTGTTTTTGGGGAAGAATATGAGGAACAGCCAAGGCCTCGGTCCAAAAAGAAGGTAATTTTGTCAAGCTATTAAAAAAAAATAAAAAGCACAAAATTTAAGCAAAAAAAAATGCTAGGGTTTGGTTTTTTTCAGTTCTCATACTGCTCTAAAAGTGTTACTGCCTATTCATACCTAATATCCTGTATTTATGGTGTAAATTGATATATTTAAAAAAATAAAATTATTTCAGTCCTATGTCTGTTGCAGTTAACTGTTGGGTTTAACAGGAGTGTGGTTTTGAAGTTCTGATCCCATTTTTGCTTCACGTTGGTAGAACTGTTGATGTAATGTGCTAGTGTGTATATACTTACTGTACTCTTAGTAATGCTTTTCTACCTTCTGCTTTGAACCAAGTTGTTTTGGTTTAATGTGATAGTAAAATGGAAGAATATTTGCATTACCATGGCTTAGAATGGGAGCTGTAGCATCTCCTATATAAAAGAGTTCCAAAAAAATTTTATTTGCTTGTAATTTTCCCAGATCTTATTTTCAGTCAAAATTCTTAGTTTAGACATTGCAAATAAATTAACCATATTCTTTTATTTAGAAAGAAACTAACAGGAAATATTTTCTGGTGCGTGGCACAAAGCTGAAATGGTTTTGTTGCAATAATTGCAGTAGATATCGCAGCTTTAAAAAAAAGCTAACTTCTAATAAAACTTTCTAAGAACAAACATGTCTGTCTAGTTTTAAATTTGGAGTCTAAACTGTTGGTATTATCCACTGAATATTATCCATATATCCACTGCTGGACATGCTTTCATTTGGGACCAATGCTGGCTTTCCCATTGATGGGTTCACTTGAGCCTAAAAATTGACTTTCTGACAGATTTGCAGCATCTTTAACTTCTTGCGCATTAACACAATGAAATCCTCTAAATACACTGAATTATTTCATGCATCACGTGTTTGTTTCTTAATACGATATAATCAATACAGCAACTCCATTACCAAGAATTATTCTGCCTGTGTTAAGAACCAGTTTGAAAGGCAAATTAGAAATGTCTGTCAGCTGAAGTAAATACTGTCCTTAGGAGTATGTTCAACACAGAAACTACCTACTGAATGAAGCATGTGTTTCTTTACCCTGAACATTCAGTTTGTAATTTGGCCTGCAGCTTGCTTATTCTGCCCAGCTGCTATGTTACTGCTGTCTGTGGCTGTCAGCGATGTTAACCACTGTGTTTCGATGGCAGGGAGTGAAGAGGAAAGCGGTGTCAGAATACCAGTCTCACGATGACAGCTCTGAAAACTCAGAGTGTAGTTTTCCATTCAAATACACCTATGGTGTAAATGCATGGAAGCATTGGGTAAAGTCTCGGCATTTAGATGAAGAGCTTCCAGAATTAGAGGAACTGAAATCAAGTAAGTATTTCCAAAAATCTGGTATCCGAATTCTTATTTGGTAGGGACAATTGCTGTACGTGTCTGATTTTCAGCTGGCATTTTTAATACAAGTTTTCATATGTCCCTAGTGTTCCCACAATGACTGGGATTACTTTAACACAGAGTTGCCAAACTCTCTATTTCCTAGCTTTCCCTACTTGGTTCAAAATGCTGGGTCTCACACTTCTCGTGCAAGCCAGGACAGCACCTTTCTGGCTCTTCTGACTTTCCGTGACCATTTTTATTTTTTGTTTGCGTCCTGTTTTTCCTCATATTCTAACTCACCTTGGAGTTCACACCTTTTCTGGACTTCTAAATTGCAAGGGAAGGGCATCCTACACTTTACTCTTTGTCCTGGAAAGAGGTCTTCATCTGAGGCTGGCATTACCTGGCTGTGGAGCTCTGACACGAGGTGGCCTTCACTCCCGTGGAGCCTTGCTGCTCTTTCTGCAACACTCCTCTCTGTGTACATTTGTACTGTGAGGGAAAAGGGGGATCACTGCCACTGCTGCTGTTTTTCAGCTCCCGCATGCATCTTAGCACCCTTGTGTTATGCTGTTGGATCTTTGGAAACTAGCATTTCCCCTGAAGGTCTCCCTCTTCAGCATCTTGGGTCACTTCTGTGTCATCCTCAGCTGTGCATGACAGTACCTTCATCAGTGGGTGATACTGCATTTGCTTAATTAGAATTTGCTCAGGTAGCCTTGTTTATTTTAATATAGACCTAACATTTGAACTACTTGGTACATTTAGACACAGTCTTTGATTAGTGGAGAGAACATCAAGACCGTTTCCTGCTCTCCAGTCCAAAAATACCCCACCCCACCCCACTATGTAATAATACTGTTGTATAATGTAGCATTTTTTCTTTATTTTACAGCAAAGTCTGTGAAATTAAAGGAAGATCTGTTATCACATACTTCAGCTGAGTTAAACTATGGGTTGACACATTTTGTCAATGAAATTCGAAGGCCAAATGGAGAGAACTATGCACCTGACAGCATCTATTATCTGTGTCTTGGGATTCAGGAGGTTAGTAGAGGCCGTAGAGATGGGAAGTAGAGCTGCTGATTTGACTCTAACCCATATCAGTGGAAGAATGGAGATAATGTGGATTTATTGGCTAGGAGCTATTCTTAATATAATGGCTATGATTTGGAACACAAGAGAGGCTGCTGTGTAAATCACATTGTAGAAAGCTGTCTGTATAGAAAATGAGTTTGTAGACCCATCCTGAAAACTCAAATGTAAACTGGTCTATTGTAATAATTTTAAGCTTCTTGCTGGGTTAAAGCAAGGAATTTGCAGTCTAAAATGACATAATTTTTCCAAATGCTGTGCTTCGTTTTATTTGCTGAAGGTGGCTTAATGTAAAAGCAGAATGAAACAAAGAACAATCTGCGAAGGTTTTACTAATTCACTTACTTAGCATATAGTTGAAACAAGCTACTGAAGTGTCATCAGTCTAACTTAGTGAATGTTGCAGACTGTGGGCAGTCAGGCTTTTTTGTGTAGTGCTGGAAACTCTGCTATATTTACTGTCTTATGCATACATGCCCCTGCCCCCAAATTGCAATTACATTGTATTTCAAAGCAAAAGGGAGTCAGTTTAGATGTATCATATGTGAAGGCAATAACATATCACTAGGTAATTAGAAAAGCTATTCCACAGCTTATCTTTTAAGCAGAGGATGTTTTAATTTTTGGTATATAAGACAAATCCTGGATAAGCTGTGTTCAGAGCTGAGAACACAGAAAACTTCATTCAAATGAAAAAGCAATAAAAAATGCATATGATGTGGAAAGCAGGCTGTTCACAGGCTTTGCAATCCTGCTTAAACTTTTTTAATACTTAAGGTGGTCTTGATTCAAATAACAAATCTTTTAATCAAAATCTTAAAATAAATAGTACTCCACTATTTTTTCTGTATTGAAAGTATGCAAAATTAGGGAGTTAATTGATATCTTTCCCTCATGGTTGAAATTTGAGAAGCGAGCATTCATTGGTTGGCATTTTAGTCAATATTGCTACAAAGCATGTTTCAAATTCAGCTAGCTTTCTGCTGCTGCACTTGCATGATCTACTGTCTCTCTTTGTTTCTGTTGAATTGAAAATATTCATATTAAGCTGATAAACAATACTTAGAGTGAGCTCTGTGTTTGTAAAATGGAACTCAACTAGTATCTTTTCACCTTTTCTCTTTGTGCCTTTGACATTGTTCTTGTCTACTGTGAAAGCTAGTTATGTGTAAAACGTAATTATTTTTGTTTTAGCTCATCAGAACCAAAGTTTGTGTGGTGCAACACAATTATCGTGAGCCTTAATACACATACACGATGCTGGAACATTAGAGGAACAACTTGTGGTCATGTTACTGAAATTATTGTTTATACTTAGTGTCCAGTATTTAATTCAGCTGATGTTAACAGCCCTGTTTCATTAGCCCAGTTGTGCCACTGCTATTTAGACTGGTAGGAAGATGTGCCTTGTTCTGAAGAGTTTGCATATCACAAAGGCAGACAGCAAGTAAGGGACAGAAACATGTAAGCATGTGAGCTGTCAAGGGCTGCAGCCAACATCTGTATGCTAATGGCAATTTGTATGTATGCGGTATGTTACCCTTCTGAAGAAACAGTTTTAAATAAGTTAGTGATGCACTAAACGCAGTGTAGTTGTTGCAGTGTGCAACAGAACTCCATTGCCTTCTAGTATTTTCCTAGTCCTTCTTTCCATCTGACAACCCTGACGTGTATACTCCTGAAAGAATAAATTGTCTGCTACTGCATAAAAGATATTGGCTCTGTTTAACTCAGGGCTCAAAGGAGAATAAATGATGCCATTTAAAGATAAAGTTATGTAAAGATCAGCAATATTTTGCAATATTTTGCTAACTTACAGTAAGTTTCTCTTCAAAGGAAGAGAATGTGGAAGCCATAAGTTAGAAAGAGCACTTTCCCCCTCCACCAGAATTACTGCACTCACTGTGGCTATGTATGGGCTCAGGTTGGAGCTTTTCCTCCATGGTATAGTATGGTTTGCACACAGGGGAAGTGCTCAGGAGTCTTCAAGTCTTGAATTGTTTTTTGACTTTGTAGAATTGTTTTTCTTAAAGGAGGCACTTGGAAAATCTGTTCCAGCAAACTAGTCCCAGAGACAAACCTGTACATTTTCTCAGTTCAGGTTCATTTGCAGCTGAAATTGTTCTGCTTTCAGCCAGAAATGGTTCAGTGATGGTTTTGATAACTCTGAGGTACTAGTCCTGAAAAATACCACACTTAAAATTAAAGGTTTTTGCATGGTGAGGCAGGCATCTCGTGGAAAGGGATAATAACACCTCGAAGAGGGTGTTAACCTGCCTTTCTCCCCTGCTGCATCATGGTCTTCGTTCTTTGTCCCAGTACAGATTGGGGATTTTTTGTTGTTTTTTGGTTTTTGCACGTGTAATAATGGGGTGGTTTGGGCAAAATTCAGGCTGATGGTGCTCAGCAGATGTTTGTCTGAAGGCGCTCTGGGCAGTGATTCAGTCTGTTCTCCACTGTGGGACTCGGAGGTATGTTGGGTTCCTTCCTGTTCTCTGCAGTTTTGGTAGAGCTCATCTCAGGTGGAAGCTGCTTATGCTAATCCTGCCCCCTCTAGAGTTTGTAGAGTAGCAGAGCACAGCGTTATGGTGTGGAAATGGATATTTGCGGATGCGCATTGGGTATTGTGTAGCAGGGGAGACTGCAAAACATCATTCTTCTGTAGACCCTGCGGTGCTAATGGTCTGGGATGCTTCACAGTTTTCTACTGGAGATGTCAGGGTTTAGCCAAACACTTATTCTGAACCACCAAACAAAAATATTTTTAGTTGAGTCCTCATAGGCTTGTGTGGGAATTGGTTTTGAATCAGTTTTCAGTTCGGTTTCGGTTTCACTGCTAGCATTCAGTGTGAGTGTTTAATGCAAACCAGAGACAAAGAAAATTCATGGAGGAAGAATGTGCCAGGGAAAAGAGGGGTAAACCCCATGAAGCTTATAGTAATCTGTATTGTCTGCTTTAGAATTGCTTTATAAAACAAAACCCGATATATGTAGAAACAAGCACATTTTGGGGAATATTGTGCTTTAAAGAATTAGTTAAATGTATCATGTAAAATAGTTATCTAAATGAAGATGTGTTGGAGACTTCTAGGAAGCGTATTCATTCATTTTTCTTTATTATAAAACTAAGTACAAAGATAAGGAAGTCAAGACATGCTGAACTGCCTAGTATAAATGAGTGCTGCGTTTAATGTTATTTGAACTATGTGTACAGAAATAGATGCTGTTTCCAGAAGCGAGTACATTTTTTTTTGTGTCTGTCACTTTTATTGTATTCTGTAACAGACTTGTTCATGCAAAGATAACACTGAAGTGGAAAATTTAAGAAGCCAATCCTCCATTTCTTAGAAATGTCTCCAGAGAGGATAATGTCAAATACTAGTGTAGCACTCAGCCATTAATTCTTGGTAAAGGTTCAAAAGAATTTCTGTCTGTAAGGTCAAGAGGGTTAAGGTAATTAGATTGCAGAATAGGCAGGTGCCTTGCGCCATCGTATCACTTTTCTTGCACTGCTCGTGTCATTACCACAAATACATGGGTTTGGTTTTTTTCTCCCACTTCTGTGTTGAAGATGCTTTTGTCAGCTTCCAGAATTCACATTTAAAATGGCAGGTTCTTGCTAGATGTTTCTTTTCTTTGAAGATCTACATGGAGGAAAAGATAAATTGGTTGGTTGGAGGTGGGTTTTTTTTGTTTGCTTTATTTTTAAATTACTCCCTGTTCACTGATACAATGTTGCACAAAGGAAATTTTAGAGAAAAATGTTAGAGTTGTATTTAATCTATGATTCATATGCAGTTAGAAATTTACAACATACATTATATTGGAGGTAACTTTTAACTGCTAAATATTGGAAAAGGGTCATTGCTTTATTTTTAGATACTGATTTTTTTTTTACCAAAGTGCAAGCATTGTATTGAAGAACAACCCTATAGCACAAGATTTATTCTGATCTGGAATTGCAAATATTGCCTGTCTGTCTCTCTCTTTTCTGTAGTATTTATATGGAAGTAATCGAAAAGACAACATATTTATTGATCCAATCTACCAGACGTTTGAACAGGAATTAAATAAAATCCTTAGAAGTTGGCAACCAAGCATACTTCCAGACGGTAATTTTCTTTTTGGTCATGTATGTTTTTTATCTCTTAATATTTCTGTGTTCTTAAGCATGTAGATATATACAAACATTTTATGCATTGTGATAGTAACAGATTAAAAATCATAAAGATCTCATCTAAGAGTTCAGTTAAGACTGTACCTGTTCTTATTGTCTTGTTTCTTGGTAACCCATGCTACAAGAGTTTATTTTGCCACCACCTGTTAATCTTAAATTGACTATCCATTTTTAGGAAACAAAGTTAGAATAAGTAGCTGTACTTTTTATCTGAGCTGAATTTATTTTTTTGCCCATTTTTTTACCAGATGGGAAGCAGGCAGGCAGGCACTGGGCTATGTGTGGGTAGGGCTAACGAGCTATGTATTTTAGTCTTTCTCAACCGGGTTGAGAGAACTCTCTGCTATGGGCCTTCTGCTCAGGAGGGTTGTCAGTTCATGGAGAAAAGAGGAATTTTCCCCAGCACATCAATGTTGATGGTGAACTGCAGAATCCACTGTTCTTCCATCTTTCTCACAATCCTTTCTTGAGTGAGGGCTTGTCCTTACCAGCCTCTTTCCTGTCTCTTCTTGATATTGGCTTTTCTGTGCATAGCTCTGGAGAGCCTCTGTATAGGGCCCTCCCTGTACCCTGATATGGTCTAAGAGTGCTTCCCAAGTGAGGTATCCATTAGAATAAGAAAGAAGAAGGTACAGCTTTTTGGAGGCCTTGCCTGAGCAGAATAAAATTAACTCAAAAATACACCTTTTATAAGAAGGGCTTAAGATTAGCCCCTTGAACGTTTGTTTTTATGTAATAACATGAGGGAGCTGCATGTAAGCAATACTGTTGTAATAAAACCTAAATATGTTTTGTGTGAAATTGCCTGTGCCAGTATTTCCCATTGACTGTCTCTTCCTGAAACAGCGAGTGTCTTTGTCTTTAAGAGGTAGTTTTGGGGTGTGGCTATATAATTAAATATGCTTATTAGAGGCTTCTGTCATGAGTATTTTGTTAAATTTTACAGTAAACAGAAACATGATTCTTTTGCACCTGGACAGTTTATGGACTAATCCATTGCATTTTCTTTAATATTATTTTTTTGAAGGATCAATATTCTCTCGAGTTGAAGAAGATTACCTTTGGAGGATTAAACAGCTAGGATCACATTCACCGGTTGCTCTTCTGAACACTCTGTTCTACTTTAACACTAAATATTTTGGCCTGAAAACAGTAGAGCAGCACTTAAGACTTTCTTTTGGCACTGTCTTTAGACAGTGGAAGAAAAATCCTCTAACAATGGAAAGCAAAGCTTGCCTTCGATATCAAGTGTCTTCCCTGTGCAGAGCTGATAGTGAAGGTACTATGGTAGTTCCAAAATAAGTATTGCAGGAGCATCCACACCACGCTCCTCTGAGGGACATCGGGGCACCTTGCCAGGAGCCAGAGGTCTGCCTTTGCCTGAGGTTTAGCAGCTCTCAGCTCCTGGACCTTTAATTGGAGTGTGTCGTCCGTGGAGACGACTCCCTTTGAGCCCACTGGTCTCCATGCTAAATGCTGCGACTTTGTTGTGGCTGTAGTTTGCGTTCCCAGTTTACAGATACGCATAGCTGTGGTGACTGCATTGCAGTGCTTGGTGGGCTGCCCACTCTGGGGTGTTTACTGAAAAATGTAAAATAACTTCAAATTATGGCTTAGATATTGTTGATTTTCTTCTTAAAGATAAAATTACTACTGGAAAAAGGAAACATGAAGATGATGAACCAGTATTTGAACAAATTGAAAACACGTCTGATCCAGCTAGATGCCCTGTGAAAATGTTTGAGTGCTATCTATCTAAAAGGTAGGTATGATAACGGGGTAATACAGAAGTGGTCTAGAGCAGACCAAGTACAAAATGGAAATGTTTTGATGCGACATGAAATACGCCCAAGCAAAGGGAATGGATTGAGATCTTCTGAAAAATAGCTAAATGAAAGCATGGAAATGTCCGGTTCTGTATCTGGACAAGATGTGCAGGAAGTGTGGGAGCAGCAGAGTACTTCAATGCTAATTGTCAAGGACTCCATCTGGGAATGACAGTATGATTCAATTTTCTTACCAGGAGACACCAGGTATCTCTCTGGAGAATTACCAGCAAGGGGTCTTGTAGGTTTTGCTACTGAGGGCTTCATTGTGAGGTCTCTGTCTCTTCACTAAGAATTGAGACAATGGATTTGTTTAAACTTTTGAAATGTAGATGCTTTTGAGATACGTAGTTTGAAAGCATGTTTAAAATATTTTATAGTAGAAAAAAATACTACTGACAGTAACCTAGCATTTAAAATAGCTTGTTTCCTTACAATCTGCACAGAAATTAATGTTAAAAAAAAAAGCTTAGGCAACTCTTCAAAAAAAAAAAAAAAAAACCCAAACCCCAAAAAACCCACTTTTCTTTAATTGGAACAGCCATTCAAGCAACTGATTTTAACTGAGTTTTTATGTAACTCTAAGTGAAATATAGGCAAGTGATACCAAAGAAATAAAATCACATTGTATACACTGCGCAATAGATCAAATGAAGTATGAGACCCAACGTGTCTTCTTAAAAGTGAAGAAAGAGCTTATGCACAAGGTAGGCAGAAGAGCAAGTATGTGGTATTATAGAGAGAAACAATTAAAGAGTAACTTGTGGTCTGTTAGTGCTAGCACCTGTTTTTTCATAAACTCAGTTAATTCTGAGTTTTGTGGGGCGGGGATTGCCTTCACACTATCCACTATTATGGTCTGGAGAGGGTATATTGTTAAAAGTCGGAGCTGGATTTTTGAACTGAGTGACACAGCCAGTAGAGGGAGAGAACAAATTTTTTTTTTTCTTTAGAAACATCTCAACTTTGGGGAAAATAATGCACTTGAACCCATTTGGAGCATCGTTTATGGTGTAGTTTCAAGTCCTGCTGTCTTACAGCTATTGGTCACCATTGCTGGCTAGAACTGCCAGACTGCTTCTCCTGGTTCCACTTCTAATAACATATACCTCACATCTTTGATGAAATAATTTTAATAAAATATTTAATATTTTAAAAGCTATTGTAAAATTTAAGGTAATGCTAGCTGTTTGAAATATACTTGGCAATCAGTGGACAGTTGCAGCTGAAATATCAGGATTCTCTCATTCACAGCTACGAGCACTATATCATTGCTTGTTCCTGTAAAAATACCGACTTGTAAAAAAAAAAGGTAGGAAGGGGTTAAAATATTTAAATGATTAGAATATTTTAAATTACCATATTTTGACTTCCTGTCTGGCTCTTAATCTGTTTTATGTGAGAGTAGAACAAGCCAACGTTCACCCCAGCACGTGAAACTTTATCAGCTAGTTTGGGAAGACAAGCTGGTAAAAATTCTTATTTTTACCAAACAAACATGAAATACAATTGACCTCTGAAGTCTATACTATTTTTGAAGGAGGGAGCATGAGTGAGCACTTGTACATGCAAAACTGAAAATTATTTTCTGAGACTTGCCTAAATGGACAAAACTCTGGAATTTCCTTGAGGGGTCTTCTCTAGTGGCTTAGAGGATATGTTTGAGCTGGATCAAGCATGTATACAAACTCTGAAGTACAGTAGGTCAGGAATTAAAGGATTTTAAGACTTACAGTGACCAACTCTTTAAGTAAAACAGGGGGAGGAGGAATTCTAGCTTGTATTTCTGTGCATCTCAGTACTACTGTCCTTGACTTTCAGGGGAACCCTAGGCTCCATATTCAGAGGTAGCTGCATCAGGCTGTGGTGCAAGCAATTACTGGTGTCAGTGTTGGGCCTCTTTGCAAATCTGTCCATCAGGGGTTCCTAAATACATAGGAAGTACTTTCTGGTTTAGCAAGTCCTGGAGCTGCAAATTTTTGAAAGTTAGAAGAGTCTGTGGTCTCCCGTATGCTTGCGCAGTCCCAGGTGTCTGCTTTTGGCTGCTCTATAAATGCAGGACTGGCTGGGCTTGGGCCAGAACCAGCACGGCTCCTTCTATGACCAAGACTGCATTTCTCCCCATTAATCATCTTTTTGTAACTTGCCTAAGTACAGTTAGAGGTTTGTTTACAGAGGATGTCAGAAGTGCTAATATACTGTTTTGTCCTGTGAAGCTGTTTTTCTAACCCCTTGTGCTTCCCCCCTTGTAGCCCACAGAATCTGAATCAGAGGACAGACATGTTCTATCTGCAACCAGAGTGCTCTGTCTCTGCGGAGAGTCCCATCTGGTACACTGCCACTTCACTGGACCGCAACACTTTGGAAAATATGCTCGTACGGGTTCTTTTAGTAAAAGATATTTATGATAAAGACAATTATGAACTGGATGAAGACATAGATTAAAACAAACTTCCAAAAACCATCAAGAAAACAAACAGCATTAGATAGAGTCATGCTGCTAGACCTTTACTATGGAAAACATTTCAAGTTTACCCTTTGTTTTATGAGTTTTGTAGCAGTGTGTACCCTCACCTGGGTATTACCATGTAAATAGTCTGTGAGTGAAAGTTTCCATTATTCTGCGTAGTGGTTTTAGGATACATAACAAACACATTTCAGATTTTTTTTTTATTATTTATTTGACTAGGTCTGTCTGTTAACTTTTTACATTGCAAAATATGAATGAGAATGTGCCATGTGTAATTCCCCCCCCACACACTTGTAGTAAAAGACATCCATATTGCACAACTCTGCTGTTGGAAGCTCCCTTGCAAGGAGGCCCTTTTAATGGGTTCTTAAACCAGATGGTTGTGTATGGGTAGCACTACTAAAGTTTAGAACTTGCTGTGTCTTTCAGAATTTTTAACTAAATTGTAAACTAATAGGTTTTTTACTTTTTAGTTACTGAAGCCTTATAAGGTTATGTAGAGAGATTCCATCTTATGTACCAAAAATAGACAAAAGAGAATGCTGTCAATATTGGTGTACTGTAATGTGAATCTATTCTGGTGAAAACATTTTTTTGTTGCCCTTATTAAAACCTTAGTGTCCTTTCCTTATTTGTGACTCTCTCTCAATTGCCCTTACAAATAAAAAAAAAAATATATATATATAAAAAATAAATCAATATAAGCTTAAAGCATGTGGTCATCAAGACATGTATTTTGTAAAAAAGAAAACCAAAACCAAAAACCCCTCAAAAAACAAAAGAAGAAAAAGATAAAAGAGATGTCTGATGACAATGCTATATAATTCTTTTCCTCCTTTACTTTTCCAACCGTAAATGCCGGTACCTCATATTACTGTAAATCTGTCCTTTGTAGCCTTAGCAAAAGGGATTTTAATGCTGTATTACATAGAGTAATATGGTATGCTAAATTTTTAACTTTTGTTTGTCCTTGCGTTTCTGTATTTACAGTCAATACTTGACTATGGATGGGAAAATTTTTTTAACTTAATGCCTCCATTCAAAAGCCATATAAGACGGGAAGTTGCAGAAAGTTGAAAGATAATTTTTTTGAAAAGTCCTTTCATTTGTTCAATATCCTTTCATTGTGCTTACTTTGCATAAGGAGTCTGATTTCCAGATATACGTTTAGCTGTGTAAGTTTTGTTACTTGCTCTTGTTTAACTGATGTGAGCAATATGGTGGTTCATGCAATGGTTTTGCTATTGTACTGAAAAAAATGTAGTAGAATATTCTACTATAAAGTAGTCATAAGTTTGGCTCTCCTAAATGACATTAAGCATCTGTTGAGAGGAATCATCTACTGAAGGGGAAATTTTCTATGTATATATATTACCACCTTAGGATTTATTTCTTGCAAGGGCTGCATGGCTTTTTCATTTTCCTTAGCTTAAAAGAATGCACATAGGGACACTTCTTTCTATATAGAGAAATAAAGCTTCAGTTGCTTTGTTTTGTTAAGCAAGTTTATTTAAATTTCTGCTATTCTTGTGTGTCCATGAGTATCTATTAACTTTTAGATATACCACTATTTCTAAAGTAGATGGAGATGTACATGTTTAATTTTTCACTTTTTTCTGGTGGCTCTACCCTTCCTGTGAAATCAAGAAATACTACGCAGCACCAATCAGCAGATCACTTACAGCTTCAATGTTCTTTTCCCTTTGTGAGTAAGTACGTAAGAACTTAGTTCATTAACGCTTGTTTTTTTCAAGCAACAGTCATAGAACGTGCCCGTGATATATGAAAGTGATAAAATCAGAAATCGTAATAATGGTTTTGTTCTGGCCTCTCCAATTGAACACCTGACTTGACCATAAGTTAAATTTTACATATGGGAATCTTCATTGCTAATTACCTGCCTAAAATGTGTCATGTGCTTATCTTGAAATACTTCATTTAAACATACATTTTAGTTTTTTGATAAATAGCAATAAGGATCACTTGTAGCCCCTTCTCTATAGTTCAGACTTCAAGTACTTCAGCAGGGGCTTTAATCACTCCCTGTTTAGGACAGTGTTTAACTACAAACACACTTTTTTAAAACTACAAACTTTTAACCTGAAGCTTAAAGTACCCTAGATCAGGACTAAGTATGTGCGTGTTGAGTGTTTTGTCTTAAACAGAGTTTAAATTCTTGCTCTCAAAAATCATATTACAGCTGTTTCTTAAATAATAAGGTCAGTTTTTAATATGGCATGCAGTACAACAGACTTGCATTTTCAGTGTCATTAGAAAATGACAAAATCTAATTTCTAATTAGATTAATTTTTAATGTCATTAGGAAATGCTCCCTGAAGTTTATCTGAAATCAATTATTGTCCTAAATTCCTCCCATTTTCTACCGAAGAGTCACCTTCCATATCAGTGAAAACGTTCAAGTTAGGTTTTGAAATAGAAATTTTTACACATAGATTCATGTTGGAAATATAGATGGTTGTCAAGAAAATAACTTTTATTCCAGAAGATGGAGCTATTCCATCATCAGCAATAATGTTTTTCAAGTGTTTAGTGTGTTTAGATGATGGTTGTAAACTACTGAGATATTGCAGTCAAGAATGCATCATGGCTCAATGTATGCATTTTATTCCTAAATTTGAATGGTGATGCAAAACGCAATAAAAGGCCTTAGTTCTGAAAAAATAAAGACATGCAGTTTCATAATAATGAGGAGTTCAGGGCAAATAAATTTTCTTTTTTCTTTGGAAGAACTGTCAGGTTGGTGTCATTGAGTTACCTGCAGGTTGCTGTGCAGGAAAACGTTTGATGCCCGGTTCTACACAGAGCTTCCAAGTAACGATACACACCAGGAACCTGCCCTTGCTTTCCACCCCAAGAGGGTGTGAAGTGCCAACCTGGCTGTTCCGGCCATCCCTGTGAGCTCTGGCACAGTTCACCTGAGAAATGCAGTGCGGGGACTATACTGCTCTGTCTGCACGGAGCCCTGCGGATGGTGCTGGCAATGCAGCCCAGTCTAGACAGGATTTTCGTAACTTCTCAAATCATGCCAGCATGTGCTCTGCATCTCCTCAGTTTGAGATCTGGTTTTGAACAATGCACGGTGAAGTAGTAGCCTCAAGGTCCTAAGGAAATTAGATGGCAGCAGTAGGCAAATTATGTACAAAATATAGTTCAGTGTGAGAAATAGTGAAAAATTTATGCAATTTTCAGAAAATAAATTTGCTTTTTTAGCCGTCTTTTTTTCTATGAATAATTGTGTGCAGTCATTGAGGAAAATGCAGCTTTTTGTAATTACTGTACCAAGCAGAAATTATGACAGTTAATTTTTATTGAACAAAAGGTTGTGGAGTAATTTCAATATTAATTATCTTTCAGATGCTCACAGTGTGACTCTGTAATGCAGCAAAACGTGTTTTCTTAGTATCTAGGACTTTGGCCCATGACAGGCTGTGTGAATAGGTGGGAAAACAGGAGAGAGGCCCGTAAACCTTGCAGTCCCAAAAGGAGGTGGTGTGTGGGATGGAAAAGGCATGAGTGGTGGTAGGCATCACCCCATTTCCATTTTCGCTGACCTTTTTTGTGATATAGAAATGGGGGTTTTCTGTTATACTTTCCCCTTTTTGTCTGTTACTGTTAGGAAGTGCAGTTAAATATTTTAATTTCCGTTCTTGTAAACGGTCACTTTTCAGTTCATTACACTCATGTTGTGCATTATGTGATATGTATTAGACATAACATGGAATGTGATGCAGAGTAAGTGGAGTGGGAGCTTTTTGATTCCTCTTGCATGAGGACTCCCAATAAAACTGAAATTCTCAGTGTTTTAAGGCCAAGAAGTTATGAAGATTTAAAAGGGTGCTAGACCCTCATATGTGACTCTCCAGATTATAATGTCAAATGCTAACAAGGCTTCGGAAGCACTGAAGGTTGAGTTACCCGTTGTTTAGGGTTAGAGCGAAGCCGTAGGTTTTGCGCGAGTGGTCTGAATGTGGCCGCAGCGCTGGACATGCTGTCCCCAAGGGCTTGGTTAAGTGTGGCAATTTCTGATTTCTCAAGCCACAAACAAATCTTTCCTTCTAGCCGCTTTTTAATTTGGAATGTTGAAACCTGAAAGCCTCAGCACGTGAGCCACAGCATGGATGCTTGAAACCAACTTGTAATGGGACACGTGCTTCAAAACTTAGGCTGGTGTTAGTGTTTGTGACACTAATTAGCCATCTCTTCGGACGCCCATGAGCACAGCAGGCATCTCACAGATGTACAAAGATGACGTGGGGATTAGTGCCTGCTTGTTGTGCTACTCCAGTCAGAGCTGGCAGCCTCTGGTGAGCAGCTCTGCCTTGGCAGGGCCCCAGGTCGCAGCAGGCGCTGGCGGGTGGCGCTTCCCCTCTCCTCCCCGCAGGCAGGGCAGGACCTGCGCCGCGCTCTGGGGCATCTCTTGTGCTCTTCCCTTTGCTATCAGGTTGCTTCAGAATTTCTTGCTGTCGGTCTCTGATGGGAATTGCATGACTGCAGTATGAGCCAAGTTCATGATTGGGTGTGAAATAAGCCTTGGGCAGGAAAGGAGCTGCAGTTAGAATTCCACCTCTTCCCTATCCCTTAATAAGGCATAATTGCATCTTAACATCACCTTTACAAAAGCCTCCCCTCTCCCCAGCCCAGTTCTCGCAGGAAAAATACTAGAAAGGATGTGATGGTGACTAGACAAACTGGTATTGGTGGGCAAGGAGGGGTGAGCAAATGCACAAGGAGAAGGGACAGAAAAGATTGACTGTATCCATTTTGAACAGTTAACAGGGTTTAGGAGCGTGGGTTTTATTCATACTCTGATGATTCCTTCCAAGCTTCTGTCACCTGTTCCAACTTCCCGCGTAGCCTGGCTCAGAGGATTTCACCCAGTGACTGCTGTATGCTGTCAGTGGGCATGGAAATGAGGTATATATTTAAAAGTGCTTAGTCCAAGTTGTATTTTCAGGATATCAGTATGTTGGTGTTTCCAAATACATATATCCGGGAAATACAAATATTTCCTCACCCAAGAACCAGTTGTCTTCATGGAGTAAAACCACTGATAGAGCAGTCACAGCATGTTTGCAGGTGCAAAATTTGAGTAGGGAAGGGTTCAGTTAAATCACTGTATTGTGTCCCAGGTTCCAGTACTGGTGAGGCATCACAGGACTTCAAGTAATTGTTTAATCAAATGTTTTTCTACCTCCAGTGTCTGTTTTTTTGTCTCCTTTTTTGTGAAATGAAAGAAGAACATCTCTGAAGATAGCCGAGTCCTTGGAAAAATCCTTCAAGGACGCTGTCGGTTATTTCCTCCGTTGCTGACAGGAGGATGAGGGAGCTCACTGCAAGAGAGGAGCACCAGCGTGACCCTCTCATTTGTCATAGCTGGGAAAAGCAGCCCAGAATGTTGCCCCCTTCATGAAGCATGGTTTTACCCAGGCAAACCAGTGGTGGTGGCAGTCCTGGAAATGCTTCTCAACAGAACAATTTCTGCAGATGTCCACAAAAAGTAAATAAAGAAAGAAAATTAGAAGATCCAGCTCAACTTTGATTTCTTGTTCAAGTAATTTTTCGAACTCCGAGGATGTGAGTATGAACAGCACTTGAACACGATGTGAGTTTTGCTTTCTCCACGATGTGGCGTTTCTCGGAGAAGTGGCGTGTGGCNCCCCCCCCCCCCCCCCGCCGCTGCCTTGGGGCAGGGGGCAAAGTCAAGGCAGCAGCAAAGCAGCTATCTTCCTGATGTGAGTGCTGAAAGCTTCCTAGAATTGTTCCCCAAGTTTAAATCTTTATTGTACTGGTTTTACCTGCCTTTACCCAAAACGGTGAGAGTTTGACAGAAGGGCAGGCACTGAAAATGCGTGTCCCTCTGTCGAATGGTGCTTCCAGCTGTGCGGGAGGTGAAAGCTTTGGAAAGCAAGGCCTGCTGGTGCGAAGCAGGGGAGCCAGCAGTTTGGACTTGAGAGGTCTGGAAAGAACAAAACCTGGCATTAAACCAGCTCCTTCTTCAGACTATGAAGTTTGAGTTTGTACACTTAAAACAAAACCCAAGCACCACGCTTTGGTGGCTGCTTCTTCCCAAACACAAGCAGGCTGTTTTGGTTTCTCTCAGAAGAACTCCTCAAGGATGGGTCTTCTCCCTAGTACAAGGAGAGTTAGGTTTATTAGCATCTTCTTCCTTTATTTATGTATTAGTTATTTAAATAATTGTTCCTGGTTCCCAGTCACAGGGGAGGGAAGTGTTCAGAGCATTAGTGTGTTGTGTCATGTACAATGTACCTAGCTACTTTTAAGTCCTCTATTTCGTTTTTACTCTAAAATTCTGGTTCGTAAAACATAAAACCTCTTTGTCCTTTCTGGGAAATGAACAGGAACATCCTTGTCATCTGTGTAATTTGAACTGCTGACGTTTCATTTGTGCCAAACCACTAAAAGTGCTTTACTGGTTTAAAATATGAAATATTACTTTATTTCTTAGTACGTTTGCTGAGTGAGCAGTATGCTTCCTCCAGTCGTGAAGATGATTTCTGCTTTCAACCCACATTATGCAAGGCAATGTAAGTGTAGTATTTGCATTTCTAGTCTTTAATTAATATTTTTTTAAATACCCTACTTGGAAGTGAAGAGGAAGCTTTTCGGCTCAGGATAAAGCTGTGTCACTAAGACAAAGGAAAGGGTTTACTGTTGTTGCAAAATCAGCCCCAGTACCTCTGGGGAAAAAAAAAAAAAAATCTCAAAAGTCTCCCCTTCTCATTACGTCTAAAACCATTTACTATTTGTCTTTTCTCTAGCCCCAGACATGACGTTCACATTAGTACGTAACAACTGCTGTGGTGGTTATCAGAAGAATAAATATCGAAAGATTTACAGTCTGATTTCCATTAACTTAAGAAATAAAGTTGGGGGTTTTGTTTGTTTGGTTTTTGGTGGTTTTGGGTTTTTGTCCTCTGAGTTCTGGCTGTGTCAGTGACCTTGTGGGGATTAAAGGTGAAAATTTTAAAAAATAATTTACAAAGACAAGTTTTGAAAGGCAGCAAGAGGAACAGCAGTCTTTGATGTGCTTAATATCAGCTGAGGGAACTGAAAAGGAAAGAATTTGAATTCTCTACCAGCATGTCTATTCAGTTCAGGTTGGTTGGAGGATAGGAGCCCAGGCGTCTTGCAATGTACAGGCTTGCTTATATACATGTTCTTGTATCTTGAACAGCTCCTATAGCCAATGTACTTGAAGTGATATACTTCCAAGAAGTATCTATAGATTACGCTATGTGTGTGTGGCTGTTCATCCAGAGATGACCACATTACACTGAAGCAGTCACGTCTGCTGACTTTCAGGCAAAAAGTATTTCTTATAATAAAATCCCACCTCATCCTCAGAGGTGATGTCATACGTGTGTTTTCACATGTTTAAAAAAAAAAAAAAAGAGATGTGCTTATGCTGAGGGGAGGACATTCCTGTCTGTCATTGGTGTCTCATTGTGAAATAATGTGATTTCTCCTCCAGCTTCAACTGGAGAAACACACAAAGGAAGAGAGGAGGAGGTTCAGAGCAGCCAGTAACTCCTCACATCAACTAAATCCCCAGAACCACAGGCAATAGTTTGGGTGACTTCAGTTTAGTACATTGCCAGAGTAAGAGAAAATCCTATAAAATTCCTTGATAGCTCTGCAGTCACTTTAACAAGAAACCAGCCTTTGTGCTGCAATTATTGAACTTTCTAAGGATCAGAGCCTAGCAAAGATGTGAAAAGGATTTCTGGGAGAAAGACAACGATTTGGAGTGTTTAAGCTCAGGGAGGAAGGGATGTTACTACGAACTGTCAAGCAAAAGAATTCAAAATTAACAAAAGAGCAATGCCCCCTTCACAGTGTGTTCTGTTACTTTGCAAAAATCCATTGGGATGTGATTTCGGGGGGAGCAGTGCTAAGTCTAGGTCAGGGTGGATGTGTTTTTGTATCAGGAGAGCAATCACAGAAACAATGTATAGATTTTTTTCCTTTAATTTTTTAAAATATAGAACATTTTTTCTTTATATTTATAGTATAGTATATAATATATATAATCTGTGAGAGAATTTATATTATTAAAAATATATAAAATTAAAAATTTTTTTCTTTAAATGCAAGACAGTGAAACCTCTCCCTTGTATTTTTAAGCAAATATCCCAGCTCTTTCTGCTCCGTCAGCAGCACCCTGGGACAGATTTCTGCAGTGCAAGGAGAAACAGGCAAGCAAAAGGGCCTCAGAGAAATAAGACCATCCACAAGTTGTTCTGTGCTCTGCCTTCCCAGAGGCACAGCCATTCTCAACACAGGGTTGGAGGTTCCTGAGTTACGGGGCAGATTTCTCAGTGCCAGTGGCATGCTCACTGCCAGCATGGGCTAGAGGTGCCCCAGCGGGGGCTGGATTCGCTCTGGTGGAGGAGGCTGGGAGCTGAGGCAGTGTGCTGCTGGTGGTGATGGAGGTGCCTGTCCTGGGAAACGCCTCTCCAGCCCGCTCTTGTGTTTGGCTGCTCCTGTCTGTTAGTTCCTTCTCACTAATTGATTAATTCTTGTGTCCCGCTGGAAAAGGTCCCTGCTTGCAAGGGGCGAAGCAGTGGCAGCTCCACCCTGGTGCTGCCGGGTGACTGGTGCGCACTGCCTGCAGAGTTCCTGCGCTGGAAGCAACCACCAGGAGATTCACCTCATCATAGATCTTGCAGAGCTTGTGGTGGGAGTCACGTGAACCCTCAGGCCTGGGAGGGTGAGCAGTGTGAGACCTTCTTCCACAATCTCCAGGGGTGTGTTAGCACGCGAGTCTAAATTCATGTCAGGATGCCCTGGATGGATTGGGTTGGATGCTGAAGATAGCGAGCTATAGCATCAGTGTGTTGCTCTCCTATATGTATGATTGCAGAAAGTTATCTGCCTTAACTTTGTGGAGCCCTGGGTCATATTGGCCCTGGCAGGGTTTGATGGTTTATGACAGCAGATCCCGGAGGTATATCCATCCAGAACCTGTGATTTCTCACTCACATCGTGGTGCACATTAGAGTTGTATCCTAACATTAAACGAGCAAAATAATTAAAGCAAAATGTTTTAATTAATGTCTGCTGCAGCGGGTAGCCATGTGCACCAGCCATGCCTGCGAACTCATGTTCTGGTCTTCACATATCCAACAGAAGCCTGCCAGCTCTCCCAGCCTTGGTGTTCTTGGCAGGCCCTAGGAGTTCATGTGAGGGATAGGGAATTTAACGTAAGCTGGCTCATTTGAATGCAGCTCTGGGAGCTCTGCTACAGCTTATTTTTGTACGATTCTCAATTTATGGGGGAAATTAGCATTCAGCTTCACGAACTGTATTTTACAGAAAATGCAGGTACTAAGGAGAGTGCTAGGAATGCTTTAAAGGCTTGGGCTGCTTTTTCTTTGAAAAGATTTTGAAGATGAGCAGTTACAGCCCATCATTTCTAGTTCATGACAATCACTTTGCTGAACTGTTGCTAGAGGAATCAATAGATTCAAGCTTCTTGTTTTAGGAAGGAAATTAACATAGTAGCTAAGGCCTTTGAAACAGCTTTACTGGCTCTGCAGATTGAGATCATGAAAAGTCATGGTTTGGACTCTATAATTTCTCTGCTGGGGTTAAGAAAGGCAGTATAAATACTGTCAGGGTCAAAAGGGAGGGCCTATCCCAGGATGCCCAGCAAAGTACCAGACTAATGCATCAAATCCAAGAAAAAGCAGTGTTGTCATCAGCACAAATTTCAACTTCTGAGAAAAACCTTTCTTTGGTACAGGAAGAGAGATCAAGCGCAGGAAGCTTGATCTTTTCATGAATCATTTTCGGCCCATAAGCAACTGGGTTTGGTCATACAGAGAACCTGAGTGAATGCTGATTTCCTACAGACGTACCAGGTGATAAATATCATGAGGGTATGTCTCACCCAATGGCAGACACACATGCATGCTCATTTGCTATCAGAGTCTTGTTAAGACTGATTTCCTCAGAAGGGAACTTCTGTGGTCGGAGTGAGGAGTGTGTGCCGGGAGGCCACATCAGAAACAGTTACGGCTTTTGGCATTTTTCTGGCCAGCACAAAGCAGGTCTTTCAGATGGAGAACTTGGGCTGTTTTTTCTGCCTCAAAGGTCAAAGCTCATTTGCTGTTTTGCCCCCTGCATGGTTCTGGAGATGTTCTGCTGCCTGCCAGGTCACTCAAACTCCCCACCTCCTCCTCTTCAACAGAAACATCTGAGGTGCTGCTGTCCCGCAGCAATTTGTCTTAAGCTATACCTCTAGCAGGGATAAGAGGCAGCAGATTTCTTTAGCTGGTATGTGGCATTGGTTAAAAAATAATCATGTTTGTGTTTTTAGAAGGCGCTCCTTTAGGCTCATCCCAAATTGAGCTGCCTCATATATGAATGCGAGAAAGCCTGGCTAAGGAATGCTTGTCTTAAGAGAAACTCTCTTCCCCGCAGATAATTTGCATCATAGGGGAAGAAAAAAAAAAAAAAAAAAGAAATTCCACATCAGCTACTTGATGTTTGATGCATGAAGCTCAGAGGGAAGTACAAGTGCATCCTTCATCAAGTGAGGAATCTCATTTTAGACTTGATTCTATGGTAGTTTAAGCCTGTACATGTACATCACTCCCTGGAACTGTGCTGGCCAGAAATAGCCTTTGTGAGAAGGCATCTATGTGACTTTTCAGTGGTGTGAACCCAACAGCCAAGAAACCAAAGAAATACCCAAACTTTTCAAAATTCTTACACAACTGATTTTAGACTTATGGAATTTGTATGTGACACCATTACTGAATACAACGCATAAGTGGTGGCCATGACGGGGAAGAAGGCACTAACTTCATGTTAGTGCTTTGACCCCAAGTTGTGCTCATTTTACACTTTCTCTACCTGGCCTAGAGACTCTTTGCCTGTTCTATGCCAAAATATTACAGCTTGGGCAGCTTTTAGGTGGAGCCCAGTCTGCCAGCGAAGGTCCATCCTCGCAGCAGACCCATGTGGCCTGAAAGTGAATTGACTGGCTGGTGACTGCTGCCCAAACATGCCCTTTAGCACTAGACCAGTTGCTGATTCGTGCATCAGGGACTTTTGCCACCAGCTTTACTGCATGGCATAACCCTGGGTGGCCAAAGTAGAAAGGAGGTAGGACAGAAACCTTCAGCACCTTTTCCAGGCCAAGGACGATGCCACAAAGCAGGGACCTGAGCACGTTTTCTCAACTTTAAGACTTCACCCTGAGCTTATGGAGGAAAGGGGTCTGTGAAGCTCTTGCTACCCAAAACTACTTTGCCAAATAGTCTCCCCTTCCATGACTGCCTGGCAGTTTGCAGGGCTGCTCTGGTTTCTTTGCACGTTCTTCCAGGCATATGAAATTTCTCTAAACCTGCCCAGACCAACCCACCAAATTCACCCATCAAACCACAGATCTTTCTGCACTGTCAGTGATTTTGAGAGTTGGTTTGTTACTCGCAGCCTGTTGCTATGAGCACAGGTCACCACCAAACAGCTTCTCCTGAGGGCCAAACCCTGCATCACCCATCTACCTCCCAGCTTCATTACTGTGGGTCTGTAAGGGCTAATCCTCACCTCTGCTAGTGGCAATATTGCAAGAGACAACCCTCCTTTTGCCCTGATAGTAAGACCCATGAACATTGGGAATATAAAACAGGTCCCTCCCTTCTGCTGGTTACAAAATGCACGATACAAGCACTGGAAACCTGGCAAAAGAGTGTTTCACAAGGGAGAAGCAGGGAGCTTTTATTGGAACTGCAGTGCAAATTCGTCAGATTGCCTTTGCTTCTTTGGCAAGCTAGGAATTTTCAAGTCAGAAGAAACAGATGTCTGTTTCTGCCATGATATTCCTTGTTTGCTGGTTACAAAAGAACCTTGAGGTGGCTGTACACATGAACCCAGCAAAAGGCATAATGGAAAATTGCCATACAAGCAATTTCTCCTACTGGAATCATGTTCGCTGGCAATCTCTGAGCACGTATAACACACCTGAGACAAATAACTTTTAACAGAAATTGTTCTTTTAGTATGAAGTATTTTGCATAATAATTATGTTTTTCCCCAGTATCAAACAGTATTTCTTTAATACACAAATGCTACATGTATTTTAACCTTTTTAAAGAGCTCATCTCATAGCAGCTGTACAACCTGCCGCCAGGAGGTCCTGATCCAGTGGTGGCTGCAGGAAAGGAAAGCAGTGACATTGGTTTCCCTGAGCTTTGAATATAGCTCAATGGACATATTATGGTGATTATGTTTCTCAGTTAAAGTAAGACTTAAAAATCAGTTAGTTTTTTTCTGTAAATGGGAACATTAACTCCGTTTACTATTTATTGATGTAGTCTCTGCCAGATTTGACTTCCACATGTCTTGGGTCAGCGGAAGTTCAGCACTCATGTTCACAGAAGAAACAATATGTGCTAGCAGGCAAGTACCTTATATATAATGCTACTTCATAAGCTGTACTCATTTTCAACATAATTTTCATTTGTTCAGTCTTCTAAGTGCTCGAAAAGATATTCTGGCTAAACAGGAATCTCACTGGCAGTGCCAGGCAAAATAGCTTGTCGTGTATGAGGGAAGGCAGATTGCTGTGGAGGCATTACGCATTTCTCAGTGAGGCAAAAAAGCATGATCAAGAACAGATTGGGAAACCTGCAGGATTAAGTCCATGACAATTGGTGATAAGTTTATTTTGAAGTAGGAATTTAGGTGATCAAAATCAGTGCCTTAAATAATACATGATGCTGTCAGCACCTAAATTAATATTGTGTTAATTGCATTAAAAGATAAATGATATATCAGAGCTATCTACTAAAATAATGCTCTTGCAATGGAAGACAATTGTTTGAAAGCTTTTTCTTTCTTTTTTTCACCAAATTTGGTGTTGCTGACAAGACGAGAGCCTTTTTATGCCATTGTGTGTGGTGTCTGAGATGGTCACGTGGGCGCCCGCACAGCCAGTGCCTAACAAAGCCCGCAGCGCATAACTGACACCACGTACAATGAAAGCTCGATGTAACCACATTTTTGTTAACTCTGTGAGAACTCAGGAACGTGAACAATGCAGGTCTCAGAGTTTCATATTAAAGTGAAATGAGATACATTAATTACATAGCACTGTTAACAAGCAGAAGATTTCAAAAAAATCATTTTTATTTAAGAATGAGGGGTAAACCAGTAATCTAATTTCAACTGTCTTCTCCTGAACTTCTGTGACAGTGCTGCTGGTTTCCAGGCACACTAGCATACCAGTATAGATGTGCTACAATAAAGCAGGACAAGACAGAGCCAATGTTAGCCAGACAAACTCAAACAAAAATATATGATTAAAAAGGAGTTGGGGGTGGGGGGAATTTACACTGCACATTTCTCTTTCCTATTTGACAGACCAGAGAGAAATGAAATGAAGAAGCAGAGTGCTGCAGGAGACTGCAGCTGTGCCCAGCTGTGGGGTGTGTGGGTACCTGTCATGGAGGAGAACTGATGCGGGCAGCGATGATTTGACAGCTGACTCCCTCAGCATGGAAGGAGCGGTGGGACGCAGCACCAAGTCCTGGTGGCCTGGGAGAGATGGCTGAGTCTGAGATGGGAAAGGCTGCAGCCTAACGGGAGTGCTCTGCCACCTCGTGTGGAAGTTACTGCGCTTTTCCTGACACCTCCTTCGTGAGCAGCCACAGCCGAGCTCACTTCATGTGCAGAGTCACAGGAGCACCATGCTGGGAACCATGTGCCAAGGATACAGGAGCACCACACTAAAGACCACTCGCCACATTGCAGGAGCACCATGATAAGGACAATGGACCAATTACACAAGAGCACCACACACCATGTACATGGGAGCACCGTGCTGGGGACAGGTTTGGATGGTGATCGCAGTTTTGGTCTGTGGCAGTTTTGGGAAATGTTCAGAGGTGACTTGAGGTGACCCATATACAGCATCACCACATCCTCCCTTGCATGCAAAGCTATTGTACTCTTGCAAAGAGAAGTTGCTGGCCTAAACTGGCTGTGCTCACAGTCCTGGGTCCCAGAACAGGTAACATCTGCAGGCTAGAGGAAGCCTTAGCCACGCTTCCTTCTATGTTTTATGGAGAGCATGTCTTGGCTGGGAATGCTTTTCGTCACAAAAGAGGAGCTTTATCACAATAAAACAAAGGTGCTTGCTGCTGGGATCACTCTCTGAGCTGTGTGGTGTTTGTGGCCTTCAGTTGTCTCTGCTCAAGTCCCACAGACACCCAACACAACTGAGGAATAGGGTCTTTCAGGCAAAAGTGTACAGGAGGAGGTTATGATGGAGTCTCTAACTCCAAACTGAAGATGAGAACCCTGGGCGACCCGCAGCAGCAGCAGCAAGGAACAGTGTGGTCTGGAGCCACTCAAAACACTGACCGGGGAAAAAGGCTGTGGGGAAGGCTGGGGAGGGAGCAGGGTCTCTGGCTGGATGCAGGGCTGGTGATGTCTACCCAGCACTCATGGCACTGGCGACCGTAGCATCAAAAGCTGAAGAAACAAATCTAGAGAAAATCATTCCAGAGGAATGAAAGGAAAAAATTACTCTAAAAGGTGGTGCTCTGCTGCCTGCTGGCAGCCACCCCATGGGTCCAACCTCACCTCTCTAGGCTTTCTGTGGGCTCAGGTGGCAGGTACTTGGATAACAGATACCTTTTCCAACTTGAAGATACACAGAAAAATCATTGCGGCTTTTTATACCAGAACACAACACTGTGGTGACTCTTGGAGTGGGAGAGGTTGAGCATCACTCAGAATTTTAACTCACCAGCACATCAGTAGCCACCTCTGTTAACAGAGCAGCAGTTAAGAGCTGCAAGTGGGGAAGGCCCCTCCACAATGCCGGAATCTCCATCACGGCTCACCTCCTTGGCTCCCTCCAAATTCAGTAAGAGAACAGGCAGGTTTGGGGCACAGCTCTCTGTTGTGCAAATCCCAGTGCAGATACCTGAAGCAAGTCAGATGAATTACACCGTGGAGGTGCCTGTCTCTCACCATGGACTCTAAGGGAACCCAGATTTATTCCCATCTAAACTTAGACAAGTTGAATCCCATCCCAAATGTGCTTAAATGACCCAAATAACTCACAGGGTTTCCATTTCTTCTCATTTCTTCATCTCATCTACTTATTTTTCTAGATGTAATAGATGTAAACATGCAATATCCTGACCTGACAAAATCAAGAAGCTATTATGAAGGGGTGTTAGAGGAACATTTCTGTGTTAATAGCCATATCACACCTGAGTATTTTCATAGTTCACATGAACTTGTGTGTCCTAAGGTGGCTGCACCACAACTTTTCTGTATGGCTGTGGGCAAATCCACAGCTGGAAAACAAAAGTAATGAAATTTTCCTTCCTTGCCTGAGAGCTACAGGGTATGAGGAGGTTGGATGCTACAGTAACTACCACCGCAGGAGTACTTAGGTACCGCTTGAAATAATTATTTAACTAGTTAACTCTTACTTTTGCTGAGTAAATGCTGACTCAATGGTGAAATAACACCACTGGGCAATGGATTCTGGAAGAAATGGAAGATCTCTGTGGTAGCCAGCAAAAGGGTCTGGTTTTGATGGGCAGGAGGTGAGAAAGGGCTCCTTTCCCATAGCCTCTGGGAGCCACGGGAATGGTCACATGGATTCCAACACCAGACACTATTCACGTATCAGAGCTCTACGGCATAAGTGCAAGCAAAAGGGGACGGCAGCTGACTGATGTCCATGGGGCTGGAGCCAGGTAAGAGGAGAGCCAAGGTGCAACAGGACCATGAAAGCTATGGAAAGGGCAAGATATCATCAGCCACAATGGAAGAATAAAAGAGATCCACTGTAAGGCAGCCCTGAAACCTAGACTTTAGAAGATATAATGAAAAATATTAAACTGTGAAAAAAGGCCCAGCCAGGATAACCAGCCTCTGCAAAATGAGCAGGGAAGATTTTGTTTAATTCTGAAAATCTGAGCAAAGTCCCCCCGTGGAGATGTGAAATACTTTGGACTGTGGGATGTCTCGTGTTTTTTCTGTACACAGGATTTTGTACACATCATTTTTTGAGGGCTATGAGAGATTTGGGGAAAGCCTAAGTCTAGCTTGATTTTGTCAAGCAAAAAAGAGGCCACTGGAACAGACTGTCTCTTCGTCCCAGAAGAAAATGTGAGCAACTGAGAGAGGAATGATAAGCACTGTGGAGTAGGGTTTTAAAATGGAGAACCCGAGGTGTTGTGATTCAGATCGATTGGGTTTTTCCTCAGGAAGCGGAATTGCCATTGGGTGGACACTGGCCATCATTGTGCACCTGTATTTCAGCAAAGTTGGAGAAGGTTCGGTTCAGAAGATGAGTTAGATTGACTTGGCCCCAGGTGTAGCTCAGAAACGTGCAGATGGCTGCGCTCAGGGCCCAGGAGCAGGATTACAAGGACAGAGGGACATTTTCTGCCTCACCCCAACCACACCATGCACCCGCTCAACAGCCTTCATTCAGACCTGCTACTCTCTAAGGCTGTCCTGAAACTGCTAAATAAAAGAAAGTCCAGACCAAATCCCCAGTCCTGAGGCACCAGGAAGACAGTGCCTGCAGTGCCCTGAGCCAGCCCTGTCTCAAGCAGGTTTGCCGTAGAGAGGTGCGTGGCAGAGCCCATAACAAGACAGCGTGGACATCAGGCACCCAGTGCTCGTACTCATGGTCTGCTCCTTCAGTTTTGTCAGCAGGTGACCCCGTCAGAAAGGCCACCAGGAGAAAAACAAGCAAAAACTACGGCAATGTAAAAAGGGCAATACAGGCTTCTAGATAGGCTTTTTTTAGGGAGTAAAAGAGAGCAACAGTAAAGAAAACTGATGGGTGCAAACATTAAGACTAGTTAGGAGTTAAATGAGTAATGAATAATGATAACTAAGTGTAAGTAGAACAGAAACACAAACTACCAAGGTAAGCCTCAAACTGGGCTTTCTTTTGAGCTTGGGCTTCCTCACCATATTTCCACCTGGAAGCTCTTGGGGCAAAACACAAGAGAAACAGGCTGTGGCACCAGCATGTGGAGTACCAGAGCCCTGCAGGCTGGATGCGAAGCCCTCCTTCCCTCACCCATAGCAGGGCTGTCTGCCCTCCTCCCATCCCCCCAAAACCCCGAGACCTGCAGCAGCCTCCCTGCCCCTCCACCTGACCCAAGAGCCCACAGCACAAACCTGCCAGCAGCTCAGCTCTAGCAAAACTTGTTTTGCTCAGCTTCAGACAGTACCTCGCTACCTTTTATTTTCACACTGCTTTGATATGCAGCTCTCTTAAAAGAAAGAGAGGAAAAAAGAAAGAGCTAAAAGAATAAAGATCTGTTTTGGCTGTTTGTGTCACTCCATAGAGACATGAAAACTATTTTCATTATGTTAGCAGCAAACTGTTATTTGTGTAACAAAGTTGATCCGTGAAGGTGTGCTTTTGCTCTATTATAGCTTGATTTCTTTCCTAAGCAATATGTCAATGCTGCATTACCTGTTACAAATCTAGACAGAAAGATCTAATTAGTAGCCTTCAGCCTTTCGACACTTATCATCGTCATGTATTACCAGCATGCTAAGAAAGAAATTAAACACCACTAAACAGTGATAGTGCATAACATATGAAGCTGATACCGTATTAAATCAGGTTGTCTTGAGTGTTGTCCTATATTTCTGTGAAAGAAGGTTCTTGCTCACTGGTTTAGTTGTTCAGTTTATTTTAAACACATCAGGACATTTTTTTTGGAAGATGGAGATTTCTGTCGAGCGGTGTTGGCCAGACTCCAGATTTCTTCTATTCATCTAGAGCTATAACAGCACTGAACACATAGCTGTGAGTGTGAAAGCAATGTTCACCCCTGCATTTTTGTTTCTGTTCAGTCCTCTTGTCCTTTTAGCCAGCATAATAGAAGTGCTGCAGTAAGCAGGGTCAAGTAGGATATGCCAGTGAGAAATGTTAAAATGAGACTATAGGCTGCGATTATGGGCTCTAATGTGTGGTGAATCCTTTTTAATCACATGATATGAACTAATGTCACCATTTATTATAAAACAACAAAGTGTTCAACTACAGGAGGAATAGAATGGATGACAACTGCATTTTTAAATGTTTTGTTTAAGCAAGTACAGTGTGATCTTTTTAGATAACTAGGAAAAACTGAAGTTAAAATAAGTGCAAGTATTTCCAGCTGGTTTCGGTTAGAACAAGTGTCTTTTCAGGGCGTGAGGATTCATCCCCTGAAAAGGGGATGTGCAATCAGTATCCACCTCCACCTCTGAGCTCAAGTGAAAACTAAATTTGGTTATTATGCTAAAAAAGTTTGCAAAATTTAAAATAGTGAATTCAAGTTGTGTTATTAAAAATGTATATAGAAAAAGTTCAACTCCAATTCTGTTCTAAAATTATTTCTAGTGGTTAATTAATTATAATTTTCTTAAGCTATAGACTTTGTTTTATGCCAAAATGTAGGAGGAAAAGTCTGAAAATGCTACTGTCAATTTTGACACATCTTCAACTCTCCATCCAGTCTTCTAGTTACATATGTCACAAAATATTTCTAGTGTTCAAGACAGTCAGGAAGTATTGTACCTGAAGGGAGAGTATACGGTGAGACATTCCAGTGCCGTACCAACACTCAGATATCGTGGTTGCAGCACTGTCACCAATGTGGCGGCCAGTCTGCCCAGCCATCCCTGTTGCTTCAGATCCTAGAGCTGACTTGTTGAATATATTCTGCCTTCTATGACTAATTTAGTTCATTTCTTATCTAGTTCTGTTCACAGGACTAGGAAAGGGCAGTAACTCCTGGCAGGGGGTAGTGAGAGTATCAGAGGAAAGCACTCACTTAACTCAAGTTGCCAGCACCCAGGTAAACTTGTTTGATAATAAAACTGGGGACACAATTTCTCTGGCTAGCCTTTTAAACCACTTGGAAGTCCTGGTTGGAAGCACAAAGGAATTGCCATGATTTTCACCTCCTTCTGCTACCCCAAACCAGACTGTCATGCCTCCCCTCCACACCGCACAACAGCCCTGATTCCTCAGCTTTCTGGAGAAGGAAGCTGCGCTACTTATCTTGTCACCCTGCTTCCTAATCATCAAATTTTAACTGAACATTACTGTAAAGCTATATGTTACTGATGCCCTGGAGACCAGCTGTCTGACCATGGCCCTGTGTATCACTGGGACCTCAGTGACAGGACATTATTGGTTTCACAGGTTTGAAATGCATTGATTTAGACAAAAAATGGCAAAAAATCTTCATGACTTAGGTTATAAAATAGTTTTGTAAGAAATGTTTTAGAAAGTGTATGAACTGGGAAATGTAAATTTGGAAGAGGTATACCATGGTAGAAAGTCTTACTGTAATTACGGGGTGTAAGAGTTTCTTCCATTTCCAGAACTGCAGGCTCATGAAAAAGATCACGTCAGCATTCCTACACAGGCCCTTTATGGGCATGTGCCCACATTTTAAGTTTTTGAAGGAAAGCTCTGCCTACCATTGTCTGGCTTAGTTGTTACAGGATCTTTGCTGATAGATGATATAAACATTGCCAGACCTTGCTCTGTCTCGTAGTCTTTCACAGAGTCACAGAAGGGTTGAGGCTGGAAGGGACTTCCAGAGGTCACCCGGTTCAACCCCCCCTCCTCAAGCAGGGCCGCCTAGAGCCGATTGCCCAAAACCATGCCCAGATGACTTTTGAATATCTCCAGTGATGGAGACCCCATAACCTCTCTGAGCAACTTGTGCCAGTGCTCAGTCACCCTCATAGTAAAAAGTGTTTCCTGATGTTCAGAGGGAAGTTCCTGTGTTTCAGTTTGTGCCCACTGCCTCTTATCCTGTCCCTGGGCATCACTGAGAAGACTCTGGCTCCATCCCCTTTGCACCTTCGCTTCAGGCATTTATAGATGTTGATAAAATCCCCCTGAGCCTTCTCTTCTCCAGGCTGAACAGTCCCAGCTCTCTCAGCCTCTCCTCATACAAGAGATGCTCTGGTTCCTTCATCGTCTTTGTGGCCCTTCGTTGGACCCTCTCTAGTACTTCCATGTCTCTCTTGTACTGAGGGGGCCAGCACTGGACACAGCACTCCAGGTGTGGCCTCACCAGTGGTGAGTAGACGGGAAAGATCACCTCCCTTGACCTGCTGTCAGTGCTCTGCCTAATGCAGCCTAGGATACCATTAGCCTTCTTTGCTGCAAGGACACATTGCTGGCTCATATTCAACTTGATGTCCACCAGGACCCCCAGTGCCTTTTCTGCCGAGCTGCTTTCCAGCTGGGTGGACCCCAGCATATACTGGTGCCTGAGGTTGTTCCTTCTCAGGTGCAGGACTTTGCACTTCTTGTTGAACTTCATGAGGTTTCCATTGGCCTGTTTCTCCAGCCTGTCAAGGTCCCTCTGGATGACAGCATGGCCTCTGGTGTATCAGCTACTCCTCCCAGTTCCGTGTCACCTACAAACTTGTTGCGAGTACACTCTACCCCGTCATCCAGATCATTAATGAAGATGTTAAGCAGGATAGGCCCTGCTTGTTGACCCCTGGGTTACACCACTAATTACTGGCTTCCAACTAGATTTTGTCCCACTGATCATAACCCTCGGGGCCTGGCCATCCAGCTAGTTTCCAAGCCACCTCACTGTCTGCTCATCCAGCCCATACTTATGGGAGACAGTGTTGAAAACCTTACTGAAGTCTAGGTAGGCAATATCCACTGCTCCACACCCCCTTCTAGCAAGCCACTCATTTCACCACAGAAGTTTGTCAAGTTGGTCAAGCATGAATTCCCCTTGAAGCTAAGACCTTTTTCTTGCAGCAGACAAGATGGGCTAACATCCTCAGAAAGTGGTCTCTTTTTTCTTACATGCTGCTGCTGACGCCTACTATTCCAGGCCTGTTGAACAGCTATAAATAAACCAAATTAAACCAGTGTGTAACTGGGTGTTCTGCAGCACTGACTTCCTTGTCAAGTGAAGCATAAGAGTGACAAAGTAATTGAGTAATACAGCTGCACCTCAGTATCCAGTCATGTGCTTTACAAATGCACAATAAGAGAATTATAAAGATGAGGCTTTTCTAATCTGAGAAATCGGGACAAAACAGGAGAATAAGAAAGAAAAAAGCATTAATTCTGCACATTTCCAAACAGCAAGCAGTGAAAGAGAATGGATGACTCAGCCCAGGTTGGACAGGAAGTCTGCAGCAAAGCTGGAACCTAAACCTGTGTCTTAGTCTTTCTCTAGTCCCTCAACCATAAAATCATTCGTATGCTCTTTAAATATGGAAGATCTCCCCTAAGTTCTTGATGCAGGATGTCTCTTGTGGTGATTAGAATCAAATTATCTTTTAAGTGTATATTTGCAAAGTTTGCATCTCAATAACATTCATGTGTGCCAAAATTCACAGAGGAAATCATTACATCAGGTTAACATATGGAATCTCTGAAACCCAAGGCAAATACTGTCTTCCCTGGAGACAGGAAAGTGCTGATGTCCATGGTGAAACAGGAGTTACTGGAGAAGATGGACACAGACTGGCTATACGTCAGAAAATAATTTTCTGTAGCCCTGAGAGTCAGGCAACTGCAGCCAGGAAACATGATTCACTTGTCAGCTATGTATCACTTGCCTTTTTCACGCGGGCTTTTTCTTAATGCAAATCCCTTTCTACTGTTATTTCAGTCTCTGGATACCTGGCAAGAGCACGATGCAATGTTCTGCACTTGAAGGGCAAGACAAAGCACTGCAAAAAGCATAGGTGAAATGAAGAAGGCAGCTGCTGATTGTTGTGTCCACAGTACTTTCTCTTGCTTGGTTTCTGTCTCCTTTATAGTGACGACAGCAACAGGAGTTCAAAATGTGTCCTTTGGATCAGAAACATTTTCACACAGCTCCACTAGAAGGAAGGGGAAATTCAGGTCAACTAGAAAGGAATACCACTGTGTGTTACCAGAAATCATGTCCGTGGTTTCCCATATCCCAGAGCTGCATGATTTACTGTGGAATGAAAGATGATACTGTTAAACATTGCAATACAGTGCCCCATCTAAGTGATCAATATGGAAATTTTTTGTTTTAAAAGTATGAAGTTGAGAAGAACTAAATGAGCTAAAGAGAAAATCAGTCAAGGAAAAGCATTCTGGGCCTGCAGCACAGCATTAGAAAGACCAATCATCAGCAACAGAAAAAAATCCCTAAGCCACTCAAAGTTCATTCAGAGTACAACAACAGTTTGTGCTGCTTCGGGTAATCAGTGTAGAACATTGTCTCCGTTCAAAGCTGCAGGAGAATTGATGTTCAAGGCAAGGTGTTACCCTCTGAAGCTGGAGGAAGAGAAATGTCAGAGGACACCTGGCTGTTTTTCCTTGTTACCTCCTCAAAAGCAAGGATTATGTTTTTCATGTGAGTAGCGTTTTACAAATTCAGAGATCCCCTGGGAAACCAGAAAGGCCTGGCTTGATTATTCAGTGATGGCATCTTCTTGCATTGGAACACACTCTTCTCAGAGAAAAACCCTTCATTTCTCTGTAGGTAACTTCACAAGTATGTCCATATGGTGACCATGGCCTCCATGTCCAGCTGGTTCTCTCTTGGCAGCCCTGTTCTGCTGACATTGGGTGTGAATATTCTGTGATATCAGTGTCTTTTCAACCTCTGACCTTGATAAAACAGCAATTAACAAAAGCAGTATGAACAGCTTAAGTGGCAGGAAGAATGCCTGTAAAGCCCATGACTAAAGCAAAGCACTAAAACCATGGTTGCTGTATAACAATAAGCAAACAAGCATGTCAGGAAAGTGAATTCTTTATTAGGCAAATGTGCCCTTAGAAAAGGATTGCTCTGAAAAGTGTTTTATTTCTCCTAATGGACACTGAGTTCCCATACCTTTGTGCTGGGTGACAGGTGGGCTTCCTGTCCGTGGCTCACCAGCCCCAGGGTCCCCCCGACATATCTGCCCTGGCTTAGGAAAGCACTTGCCAGAGGAAAGCATGGGAGACATAAAGAGTATGTAGCACACTGTAGAATCAGAGGACTGAGGGGTAAATTGCTGTCGGGAAAATACCATTGTTTCCCTATCGCATACTGGATGAGCCTGCTTGAATGGAATGGACCAGCTGTGCAGCACTTGGACGAGATGTGTTCTGCCTTTCCCACGGGGAAATGGAGTGTGGGAGTAAGAGATGTGACCTGAGGACTAACCTTTTATATGTTTGTGCTCTAAGATAGGTTTGTCTATTGTGGCTGGGCCTTTAGAAAGCACATTGCCATTCCCTAGTCCAGGCTCTGGGCTTTACTGTCAGCTGTCCTTGGCCTTCTGAGTGAGCCCTTCAGGGGTTGTAGCTCTGTAGGGAGGGAAGAGAAGAGCACACAAAACTTCCAGAAAAGTGGCTGATCTTGTTCCTTGCCATTTTCTGAGAAAAGCAGGTGCCTAGGCAGCCCATGTGGGAATATAGGTGTACAGAAACTTAAGTATCAGGTTGATTGATGTGTGTCAGGTAAATTCTGAGGTATGAAAATATGAACAACACAGACTTCTGGTTTGTGCACATTGAAAAGCCAGGTAGGATCAAAACTAGACAGAACTGACTATTTTTTTCCCACCAGAGGAAAGCTTGTTCAGGTCTCCAGCAGGTAGGACCTTCTGAAATTCAGAATAATTCTTTATTTCATTGGCAATATGAATAAATATAAAGCTTCAGAATAAAAATAATAGAAGTAGAAATCAGAGTGTGGAAATACATCTTTTGGCTGTATTTTAAAAGCAGTTTCATTCTTTTAGGATATAATTTTTCAGTTTGATCCCAAGCTTGTAAAAATGTGAGGAAGCCTTCAAGACTTTTGGATCAAACTCATAAACTGGATAGTTTTTTTCCATTTCAAAGATAATTCACCAGTGCCTGCCAATCCAGCTCAATATGCACTACTGGGACGGTGGTCACCTTATACGCCGTCCTTACGGTTATATTCCATTTTGAAACTTTCTATAAGGGAGCATCCTATGGGGGGGGGTTCATTTTAGAAACACCTTGCAGACACTTAGGGGAAAGTGTTAAGCCCTGGATTTTGAAAACACATGATTCTTATGCAGACAATTTATGAGAAGAGAATCAAGAGCAGGAAATTTGCATCACACAGATTTTTGCCCTGTTGAATCATTTGACACTAAATGAATGCTTCCTGAAATTATCTGACTCTGTTGGTTCTGTAAGATATTGGGGGGTTTATACAAATTAAAATTCTAGAAAATTTAATACAAGCCCAAATGAACTTTTTCTCTAGTTTTTCTATTCCTGACAAAGCAGATTCAGTGGTATCAACAACATAACTTCTGAGAGGATGGATCAGTAAGATTGCAAAAACTACAGAGATGATTAAATTGAAAAAAATGTTGAGCATGGCAGGGCTGGAGGTGTAGTTGCCTCCTTATAGTATCCTGACTCTCCTTTCTGACCACAGACGTTGTCATTTTCTGAATGGGGTTTGTTGAAGTGACTCTAATATGCTTCCACTCAGGCTGGTGCAGGATGAAGACACAGAAACCCTACAATGGCTGTGTATGGCCTCATATGTTTCTTCAAGCAAAAAGAAATCTAGGAGTTTGTTTGAAGATTGTCATAATAGAGTAAATAACTACAAAAAAAAGAAAAAGCAACTGAGAAATTGAAAAATACCAACAGTTTAGAAAAAGGGGACCAGGTTTATTTTCTCAAAAAAACATAAGGGATTGTGGTTTTCTTTTGTTTGCCATTTATTGTGTAGACCACAATACCTTGTTCCATCTTAGAATATCTTCCTGGAAGCAAATATCCTGTGTAAGGTCTATTCACCAAAAAAAAATGGTGGTGTTGATGTTTAAGTAAATCAGTTCAAAGTGCCAGGGCAGCCTGAGCTAATTGCTCTAATGACACTGTCACACTGTCTGCTTTGCCTCTACTGGATGTAGGCATTTATTTTACAACTGCTTGAGGGCAGTGTCAGTGAATGCAATAACCATAGAATCACAGAATCACAGAATCATTTAGGTTGGAAAAGACCTTTAAGATCATAGAGTCCAACCATTAACCTAACACTGCCAAGTCCACCACTAAACCATGTCCCTAAGCACCACATCCAAATGTCTTTTAAACATCCCCAGGGATGGTGACTGCACCACTTCCCTTGGCAGCCTGTTCCAATCCCTGACAACTCTTTTGGTGAAGAAATTTTTCCTAATATCCAATCTAAACCTCCCCTGGCCCAACTTGAGGCCATTTCCCCTCATCCTATCACTTGTCACTTGGGAGAAGAGACCAACACCCACCTCACTACAACCTCCTTTCAGGTAGTTGTAGAGAGCGATAAGGTCTGCCTTCAGTCTCCTCTTCTCCAGACTAAACACCCCCAGTTCCCTCAGCCGCTCCTCATAAGACTTGTTCTCCAGACCCTTCACCAGCTTCGTTGCCCTTCTCTGGACACGCTCCAGCACCTCAACGTCCTTCTTGTGGTGAGGGGCCCAAAACTGAACACAGTATTCAAGATGCAGCGTCACCAGTGCCGAGTACAGGGGCATGATCACTGCCCTACTCCTGCTGGCCACACTATTCCTGATACAAGCCAGGATGCCGTTGGCCTTCTTGGCCACCTGGGCACACTGCTGGCTTGTGTTCACCCAGCTGTCAACCAACACCCTCAGGTCCTTCTCTGCCGGGCAGCTTTCCAGCCACTCTTCCCCAGGCCTGTAGCGTTGCACGGGGTTGTTGTGACCCAAGTGCAGGACCTGGCACTTGGCCTTGTTGAACCCCATACAGTTGGCCTCGGCCCATCAATCCAGCCTGTCCAGATCCCTCTGTAAAGCTTTACTACCCTCAAGCAGATCAACACTCCCACACAACTTGGTGTCGCCTGCGGACTTACTGAGGGTGCACTCAATCCCCTTCTGCAGATCACTGATAAAGTTATTAAACCGAACTGACCCAAACACTGAGCCCTGGGGAACACAACTTGTGACCGGCGACCAACTGGATTTAACACCATTTGCCACAACTCTTTGGGCCCAGCCATCCAGACAGTTTTTCACCCAGCAACAAGTACACCCGTCCAAGCCATGAGCAGCCAGTTTCTCCAGGAGAATGCTCTGGGAAATGGTGTCAAAGGCTTAATTTTTTTTTTTTTCTTTGTGGGTAGACAACATCCACAGTCTTTCCCTCATCCACTAAGTGGGTCACCTTCTCATAGAAGGAGATCAGGTCAGTGAAACAGGACCTGCCTTTCATAAACCCACGCTGGCTTGGGCTGATCACCTGGTTGTCCTGTACGTGCCATGTGATGGCACTCGAGACGACCTGCTCCATAACCCTCCCCAGCACCGAGGTTGGACTGACAGGCCTGTAGCTCCCCGGATCCTCCTTCCAGCCCCTCTTGTAGATGGATGTCACATTTGCTAACCTACAGTCAACTGGGACCTCCCCAGTTAGCCAGGACAGCTGATAAATGATGGAAAGTGGCTTGGTGAGCACTTCCACTAGGTCCCTCAGTACCCTTGGGTGGATTCCATCTGGCCCCATAGATTTCTGTGTCTCTAAATGGTGTAGCAGGTTGCTAACCATTTCCACTTGGATTATGGGGGCTTCATTCTGCTCCCTGTCCCTGTCTTCCAGCTCAGGGGGTTGGGTACCCCGAGAACAACTGATCCTACTGTTAAAGACTGAGGCAAAGAAGGCATTAAGGACCTCAGCTTTCTCCTCATCCTTTGTTACTATGTTTCCCCCGGCATCCAATAAAGGATGGAGATTTTCCTTAGCCCTCCTTTTGTTGCTAAGGTATTTATAGGAACATTTTTTTAATGTCTTTTAGAGCAATAGCCAGATTAAGTTCTAGTTGGTCTTTGGCTCTTCTAATTCTCTCCCTACATAACCTCACGACATCTTTGTAGCCCTCCTGAGTGGCCTGCCCCTTCTTCCAAAGGTCATAAACTCTCCTTTTTTTTCCTGAGTTCCAGACAAAGCTCTCTGTTCAGAGAGGTCAGTCTTCTCCCCCGCCAGCTCATTTTTTGGCACATTAAGATTTCGACCTTTAAGATTTCCTTCTTGAAGGTCCAGCCTTCCTGGACTCCTTTGCCTTTCAGGACTGCCTCCCGGGGACTCTGTCAACCAGGCTCCTAAACAGGCCAAAGTCTGTCCTCTGCAAGTCCAAGGTGGCAGTTCTGCTGGCCCTCACTCCTTACTTCTCTGAGAATCGAAAACTCCATCATTTTGTGATTGCTGTGCCCAAGATGGCCTCCAACCACCACATCACCCTCAAGTCCTTCTCTCTTTGCAAACAACAGGTCCAGCAGGATGCCTTCCCTAGTTGGCTCACTCACCAGCTGTGTCAGGAAGTTATCTTCCACACACTCCAGGAACCTCCTAGAATGTTTCCTCTCTGCTGGATTGTATCTCCCACAGACATCTGATAAGTTGAAGTTCCCCCTGAGAACAAGGGCTAGCAATCATGTGACTTCTCCCAGCTGCTTATAGGATATTTTGTATTCTATAAAAAATATGTACCTCTTGATCCTGGTTGGGTGGTGTATTACAGACTCCTACCATGATATCTGCCTTGTTGGTCTTCCCTCTGATTCTTATCCATAAGCACTTGACCCTGTCGTCACCATCATTAAGCTCCAGACAGTCAAAACCCTCCCTAACATACAGGGCTACCCCACAGCCTCTCCTGCCTTGCCTCTCCCTTCTGAGGAGTTTATAGCCAGCCACTCTGGTTGTGTGAGTCCTCCCACCATGTTTCCATGATGGCCATATCATAGTTTTCCTGCTGCACAATGGTTTCCAGCTCCTCCTGTTTGTTGCCCGTGCTGTGTGCATTGGTATAGATGCACTTCAGCTGGGCTGTTGATCCCGCCACCTTTTTGGGATGAGAAGCCCTAATTCCTACATGACCATTCTCAGGTGCTTCCATGGTTTCTAAGGCATCAATAACCCTTGCATCTTTGCTGCCGCATGGGTCTCCATCCCCTACCTCCACTGAGACAGCAGACCAAAGGACCTTGCTAGCATACCATTCCTCAAACATTGGTGTGCTGCTCCCAGGCTTATCTGTAGTGAGCCTGATTTTATCCCTTCCTCGCTTCAAATCTAGTTTAAGGCTCTTTCAATAAGACCTGCTACCTCCTGTGCAAAGATCCTTTTCCTCCGCCTTGTAACAGGTGTACCCCATCTGTTGCCAGCAGGCCTGGTATTGCATAAACCGACCCATGATCAAAAACCCAAAATTCTGCCAGTGACACCAGGCTTGGAGCCAGGTACTGATCTGCTGTCTCTTCCTGTTTCTTCCCTCCTCATTCCCTGCAACTGGAACGATAGAGGAGAGCGCTACTTGTGCTCCCGATGCCTTAACCAGTCGTTCCAAGGTCCTGAAGTCTCTTGATTGTCCTCGGACTTCCTGTTGCGACTTCATCGCTGCCTACCTAAAAAATCAATAATGGATAATAATGAGGGCCATACCAGGGTAGGAAGTTTTCTCTTCACATCTGTAATGTGGGCCCCAGGGAGGCAGCTGACTTCCCTAAGAAGTCTGGCCTGCATAGTGGGCCTTCTGTTCCTTTCAGAAGGGAGTCTCCTATGACAGTGACCCATGTTTTTTTCCTTATGGAAGCAGTTTTGATGTTGGGTACACGCCAACTAAATCTCAGCGATACCTCCAAGCTAGATGAACCATTGTGCTCCCTATTGTTCAGTTCCACTTGCAGAGCCTCATACCTGTTATGCAAAGGCACCTGGGAAGGTGGGGTACTCACAGATATGATGTGCCTGCTGTGCTGGGCAGGAACTTGTCGCCATTGCCCCCTATCCCTTAAGTCACCATGTTCAGTCAGGCGGAGAAAGGATAGGGAATCCTCCCTATCTTGCGTCCTGTCTGCCTGTTGGGTCTGTCTCGGAAAAGGTAAGGTGTGATTCCAGAAGTCTCTCTCTCACACACGCTCTCTGATACTCCTCAACCTACTCACCTCCTTCCATTAATGTTAAATGAGACTCAGGTGTATAAATGAAAAAAAATGCTACAGCATCCTACTTTTTGTCTCACTGGGATCATTTTTTCCCTTTCTCAAAACAAAACTGAAAGCAACAGCTTCTTTTCTGAGCAGTAGCCACAACAAAACCTCCAAACCTCATGTGTTGATATACAACTTGTCATTGGTTCTCTCTTTGCATGTCTCATTATTGCATCTCTCATTATCTTTGCCACTCTCAGTCTTTGCATCATCAGTTCTTGCATCTGTCAGTACCTCTTTACATTCTAGTATCTTACCTTTAACATTGACCTGTAGCTGCAGCACATCAATGACATATCTATGCAGCATCTACAGCAAGTTTATTCTGGAAGAAATCATCTCCAATCCCTCTGTGTGGCACAACATCAAGGGAAATCTGAATCCAACACCAAATTAATTTCCTAACAAGATGCTGAAAGCACTTCAGCTCTCTCTTTGTGTTAACCATTTTCCTGCAAGCTTTCTGTAAAAGCTGAAAGTTACTGTCTATGGAGAACAGCAGTTTGTTGACACTAAAGTCCTCTTCGACAGATCAGAAGCACCCTCTTCCCTGAACACTACTTCCAGCTGGGATCTCAAGTGCTGGCATAATGGAGAAGAAAGAGTGAAGGATCAAGTGCTGGAGCACTTTCAGTGCTTGACCTCATCACTAGCACTGTCAGCAAGTTGTCTCTTGTGACGGTGGCTTTTAGCATGTCAGCATCTGCGCAGGAGAGGGGAAACGAACAGCTGGGCACCATTTCCATAGCTGCAGGCTGGATGGAGTCATGGCCACAGCCCAGAGACTGCTTCCAGTCTTGCCAATCCCTGTGCCATCCTGTCCATCTAGTCCATATCCAAGCCTACTCCAATGTGCTTGCTCTTCACTTCCTGAGAACTTCCAAAAAACAGATTGTCATCTATAATTGCCTTCTGAAACAAACCACAGGTAGACATTTTCCACTGAAGGATTCTGGGACAGAGTTAGTAAGATCTAAAAGACAACCTAGGAATGCAGAATCAATACAATGGCATTATAAAAATTATTGTCTTGATCCCACAATACGCTTTCAGCAGTAGCCTCCTGAGACATGACCATAGCTCCTTCTGCCTCTGTTAGTGGTCCTAGTTTCATGAAGACATTGAACTTGGTTTTAACCACAGACAAGGAGCTTCCTCAAAAATAAAATCTCACTGCTTGGAGTGTGCCACAAAATGTAATGTTTGAAAATGTGGGAAGTTTCTTATTTTTTTCCAGTGCATGAAAAAGTGGTTAACAGAGATAACCAGTAACACACTGCAGTTGCCTTCTCATGATGGACAAAATGAGCCTGGAGTTGTACTGAGTTTGCCTCTCGCAGCTCATTTCTCCATGTGACACTGTTTACATCCCCATCAGTCATGCTTTGGTGCTTTCCATGTTACACTGAAGCCCCATCACTCATTGCAGGTCTTCAAATTCTTCCTCAGTTTGGGGCTTCCCTCTAAAATTACTCTGGATTATATTTTAGGGACTTGGTGGAACATAATTCAGATGAAAGAAGACTATGGTAATTGTCATGGACTATATGGGATGGTTTGAAATGTCCTTAGCTAGTTAGGGAAGCTATAGAAACATGGCAGAGATTTTTAGAGTTGTAGCAAGGAATGAAATGATATAGAGAGTCAGCGGTGTTATGATTAGAAATAATTTTGTCATAGGTTGTATTCTGCAAGACTTGTCTTTTAGCCATCATATACAATTTGCTAAATCTCACTTGCTGAATTTTAACTATTATTGTGTATGTGTATATAAGCAAAAGATTATAAAAATTACCATACTTGGTTCTTAAAAATTTGCCTCCTTTCCAGTGGCTGAAAGTATCTCTGTACAACATAAAGCTTCTCATCTGGAGATGTGAAAGCACTTCTTAAAGCAGATGAAAGTTATGGCCCCCTTTTTCAGATGGGGAAAGGGACGTGTTGGACAGTGACAGGACATTCTCAAGGTTAATGCAAAGGCATTGCTAAGACAAGTGAGGTTTCATAGCTGTTGGATTAACACTGAGCATAAAGAGAATGCACTAAAATACTGGGGGATCATTATGGAGGAGTATAAAAATAAGCTACTACACCTAGTTCATAAGAAGGGCAGTGAGTGCCAAAGCTTGCCTGCTGTATGAATCCATTCTTGGCAGGAGGACATTTTTAGAAAAGGTTACTCTGGCCAGCTAGCCCTTCTCAGAAATATTGGGCTGACATATGCAGACAGTTTGCAATTCCTCACCTTTCTGACATGAACTCAGAGATACAGAAAAATGTTCAGTCAGGTCAACAGATTAGTTGGATTTTGGATAATCAGAATGTGCTTTTCTGGCTTGGTGTCCCATACTTTGCAGTTATTCTCCTAAACAGACCAGCCGAGCTTGCAGGAGTAAGGGACATGAAGCTGATTACGCCTCCTGGGCCCACTTCACTGTGTCATTCACGCCTATCTCTGAGCAGCACAATGATAACACAGCATTGTATACAGAAGGGAAAATAGTTGCTTGGTGACCGCTCTACATTTTAGATTTAACCCTTTAGCTCTTCTCTTCAGGGTTATCCTTGTTTGGTGCCTATGTAAGGACAGCCAACAAATTGCAGCTTTGACACCAACAGACAGAATCTTATCTTAATTTCTTACATGTAAAAATTAGGCACCTTAGCCTGAAAAGCAGAGCTCGAAAAAATCAGTTGACCACTGCTGGCCAAAAGATCAGACAGCTAGCCAAGTGTTGGTGATGACGCACCACAAAGGGCTCTGTCTGCAATGTTGAAAAGGAACATTCCTGATGAGGAGCCTGGCTGAGACTCCCTGCAGCCAAAAGTTATCATTCCTGGCCAGTAGCTGGAAGCAATTAAACATAAGCAAATTCCCTTTGCATATCACAGATATTAATTTGTCATTTTTCTAGTACAAAATATTTATAAGTCAAGCACAGATGTATTCTGTGAGCATGCCCTTTTTGGTCCAGGGAGGCAGTAAGATACCAACAGACCTGCTCGACAAACAGCTGCTCTGGGGGTAAAATGCAGAAAGACCCATCATACAGTTAGCAGAAAATCTGGCCAGAGACACTGTTGCACAGGGTCTCAGTACAACTGGGCTGCTGCCAAAGGCAGATAAGCATCCCAAAGTGAGCAGATTCCAGTGAGTGGGGATGTGTCAACACTTGACTGCAGCAGAGTGTAGAAATGCCTGAGAGCACTAAATGAAATAACTTGGGGACCAGAACCAGATCGAGTCAACTCAGACTCAGTGCTTGATGGAACGTTTCATTCAAGGAAAAAAAATACTTCTGAGACACAAAGAAAGCAAAATAAACTTTCTGCCTGCCATGCCTGGGTGGTACTAACTAACTTATCAGGAAAAAATATTTTATTTTTTACTGGCAGAGCTGTTTGTCCTTGGAAGCTGTTCCAGGACCAAGCAGGTTTCTATGTCTGGATCTTTTCATGATGTGTGTTTATCTGTAATATATTTAATATGCATGGGTCTGCTTCAGTTTTCATGACTGACCTTACAGAGTGCAACCCAAGCACCTTTCAAGTTCGCATCTTTGAAGACTGCTATCTTTTAAACTATACTTTAATTGTGTCTCAAGTAATCACCTATAAAACTCTACTTAAAATTATGCTAAGGGAAGGTTCACAGTAGCTTTAAGCTAAATCAATATTTAGGCTTGTTTACATGAGGGCTAGTTTTAGAAAAAAGGTGACTAGCACCTGGTCCTCAGTGAAACTGGTCTCTCAGTTTTGTAAGTAACTCACATTTAGGTACTGATGAGCAGATTTAAAAGCAGGGATTTTGAGAAGCTGGAGATGATTCAGAAGCAGAAATCAACACTGGCTTTCACCAGAACCTGGAAACCCTCATTATCCTGAAAATTCCTTGCTGGGCCTTCACAGGGTCTAACTTTTGGCAATTTAGTCAGCAGAAGAAGTTGCTTAACCTTTGTTACAGGGCTGATGCTGCCAACCCACACTGGTGAGCAAGAGCCAGGAACCTGGCACAGTACCCCTGCATGTCAGGTAGATATAATGATGATAATGTATAGGCACCAGCATCTGGCATAGGCAGTGACCCCTCCAGAGTCCTTTCTGAAGCGTAGGTATGTCCCACTGATGGCTTCCAAGGTCTTGAGAAGACCATCTCTGGTGAGATACTCCTGTGATTTGGTTCACTCTTCCCCAGGTTGTTAATCTCCTCCACACACTGTCTGACAGTGCCTGGGGAGGTGCCCAGGACTGCACAGGACATGGACTGGCTGATGCCAGGACACGACATGGCTCAACAATGTCAGCTGCAGGAAGCCAAGCTCAAGCAGACTCTGAGTGTAGGGGTAGCACCAATAACTATCCTACAAGATGGCACAGAAAGCTTAGAGGATCAGCACTAACACAATATCACCCCACACAGGAGTGGAGTATAGAAATATTTTCCAAAAAGACTCTTAGCAGTCCTTGTATTATCCACAGCAGAGGCAGGGCCCAGCTGTAAGAACGCACAGAGAAATTTCAATAGAAAATGACACCCATATGATGCCCATAAGTGACCAAGTGGATGGTAGCATTTAGTAATTTAAAATGTTTGGAAGTGAAGGTCATAGACTGTCTTTTGGCTATGCTAAGCTGGAACTGATGATCATCTTCAAATGATGTATCTGATAGGCTGAGGTTTTAGCTTGGAAATTCCCCTGGGAATGTGTGATAGCCTCAAGGAGATGCTAAAGGAGATGCTAAAGAGTCCATAAACCTAGTCTCCAGAAGGCTCTGACATTTCCTTAGGTAAACAACCAACTAACCCTGACCCCTGTGGCCAGCAATATCAGAGCTTTCCAGGACCTCTGGACAGCAAGGGATCTCCTGGCTAGATTCCTTAATGGATTTCTGCCTGACTAGAAATAGCAGTCACTAAGAGAAGTCCCCCAAGATCTATGGCATATTGTCTCTGCCCTGCCAGCAGAGTCCTTTCCACCGAAGACAATATTCCCAAAGTACCAATGCTCTTTAGCAAAGCCCAGCCACGCCCAGCCAAGCTCCAAATGTGTGGGACAATATTGCTGAGAGCCCCCAAGAATCATCAGCACTTTAATTCCTGCCTAAACTCCAAGCTGTCATGGCAGCTGTACAGGAGAAAGTCTGCCAAGATGCAGACATGCTAAAGGCACATTAGTTCAGGGGGGCCAGCAACCTTGCTGCAAGCAGGGGTTGAAAATTGCAAGACAATACTGCCCGAAATTGCAAAGATGAGACTACCCCTTGGGCAAGATTGTCTCAGGGTGCTGTAAAGGACCTGAAAGTTCATTGTATAAAAAAAAAAAGAGGTGTGTGAGCAATTTGCCTGGACAGCTCTGCTGAACCACAGATGCTGTGGCTGGAGCTCTAATCATAGAAAAAGCATCACAAGCAGCAGCTTTTTAAACTCTGAGAAAGGCTAAACTTCCTTTCCCTCTGTTATTGAAAGCTGTCCTGAGATCCCTAGTTATTTATAAACCATGTTGCTGTAGGAAACCCTATAAATATCCAAAGCAATAAGCGTGCCCTTACTCCTCCTAGAGTGACCAACTAAGAAAAACTGGAAATCACCTTTGGCCTGCTGAAACCTCTTCAGCTATCTCCTCTGTCCTCACCCCACCCCATCAAGCCAAAAGCAGAATTGCCAGGTCTGGACTTGACCTCATACTGTTATAGACAGCTCTTCAGCCAGACCTGAATCTCTGTATCTGATGGGGTGACAACTGAGTATTTGGCCACCACACACAGCTAATAAACCCAAGAGGAGATACAGGACTTTCAACAGACAATAGAAGAAAAAAGGCAATGCACCACATAGGAGACAATACTCTTTTAAGTGCGAAGATTCTTGCTAGGAACAGCTCAAATAGGTCCAAATCTGGCCCTAGCCATGATACCAAAAATCTATAAAAACTCGTCTCGCACAGAAATATTTCTTGCCTAATTCTTCCAGAATATACTTTGCAATGCTTTCAGTTTACTCTCTTCTGGATTCACTTCTGTTTGATATCTTCTTGCTTTTTAAAAGGCTACTTCAAATCTACTTGTGAATCAGAAATCTCACTCCTGCCCCAGCAGAAAGCCAACCGTGTACTTCTCTGAATGCTCTCTGTCATGCTGCAGCTGCCCTGGGAATCGTCTTCTCAAGGAGGAAAGTGAGAACGGCTTGCTTGATTTCACTCAGCACCAGTGAGGCCACACCTGGAGTACTGTGTCCAGTTTCATAGTCCTCAGTTCAAGAGGAGGGGGGTCCAGCAATGGTCAGTCAAGATGGTCAGGGGTCCTGAGCCTCAAAGATGTAATAGGAGCCTAAAACTACTTGTAAGGGAGATACAAACACAATAAAGCCAAACTCTTCTTGGTCATGACAGTTGGTGTAAAAAGCTGCAACAGCCACAGGCTGCAGTTTGGGACTTTCAGAGTGGATGTTAAGAAAACCACAGAGGACAGTGCTTCTGGAATCGCCATCCTTGGAGGTATTTGAGACTTGGCTAAACAGACCCCTGGCTGGCCATATATGGTTTTTGGGATAGTTCCACTTTGAATGGGCGGTAGGATTAGAGATCTTTGGAGGTCCCCTTCAACTAGCACTTCTATGATTGCATACTTTTTAATTCCTCTCCTTACACAAAAAGCATGAAGAAGCAAAAGGCATTTGTGCAACTCTAACAGACAGTAACTGCCTAAAACATGCAGCCCATGCATTCCTCTGGTGGAGTCTGAACAATGATCTCCAAAAGAACCGCACTTACTGTAGGCTGAGGGGCTCAGTGGGTATAGCAACGGCTGTTATTACAACATTTATAACTGAAAACTATATAGAAATCAAGTCTGAAACCACAGAAAAATTAATGTTACATTAACTTATCTAAAGTTGAGTTATTTTTTTCTAGATCTGATTTGGTTCAGTCTTCACACTCTTCAACTCTTATTATTTTTGAGAGTTCTTTTGTAAGAGCATTTCAACCCCTTTTGAATTAAAGAGGTAACTCAATCAAAGAGTTAAACAGAAACATTTCAGAATTGGTGAAACAAGTAAACTATTTATCTATATTTGGTTATAATTTTATTTCAAAGTGCACAAAAAAGTTAAGGCATGCACATCCTAGAACAGAAATCACGTCTGACAACTAGAATGTCACTTTGTAGCTAGGTGGAACATTTCTGCTATCACTAAAATACTGTGGATGTAGCCAATTGAACAAAAATGGTACTGTCTAAACAAACTCAACACACAATGGCTAGTTCCTAGTTTCAGAGGTTCAGCAGATCAGCTGTGCTCCAGACAATGCTGAGTTTGTTTAAAGTGTAATACATTTAGTTGTGCATGCTTATATATGAGTTATTGTAAAGTTGCTTCGGTGTTCCTGCTGCAACACCACTGAAATGAGTGTACTTACAGCGGAGATTAATTTGGCCCATTATGTACTAAACTTGCAGATCTTTCTTTGAAAAAGAACTATTCTTTCTGCAATTGATCTTGTTCACTGCAGCCATTTAAACACAAAGAAAGTCTTATCTGTGTTACACCAGTGTGGTGGAGTTATAGTGGATTTACGTTGTTGCAACTGAGAGAATTCTTTCAGCTGAAAATAATGACAGCTGCCCAAATTACATGCAGATCATTGCACTTCTCCTATACACCAAAAAACTTGTAATGCACATTTCAGTGTCATGCATGACTTGCTATAGCAGCTGTAGGTAAAGGGAATTCAGAGCAATAAACAAAACTTTGTTAGAAAGTTAGGTCACAGCTTTAGCTGTAACAGATTTCAACATCTAAGCAAATATGTTTAAGCTTTTCCATTACACACGGATGGCAAGCAGTCCATACTCTCTCCATTTTACAGGGCAGCAATGGGATTATTTTCCCATCTGGATCATCTACAGAGATGGCACTTCAGCATTCTGAGTATGAAAGCTTTGAACTCAAGGCTGAGGGAGTAAGATTCAAAATAACAACGAGGTGCCTAAAGGGAAGAGCTCAGAGATCACCTCATTATCACCCCCTCGGCTTTGTTTGGCTTGGTGCTGCATGAGGTGCAGCTTACCCTTCACGTGTTGCAAGACAATTTTAAAATAATATAAAATAGAAAAAAACTAAATTCCAGAATGACACATTGCTTCCAAAATGAACATCTGGATGTTTTTCTAATGCAAAATGTTTTCGAGGAAATTTCTCAGGCTTGGTTTCATGAAGAGTATGTGAAAATATATTGCATTCTGATTTCAAATCTCAGGACCCCTTGTGAAATAGAAATTCTGAACGTCAGCTGACCTTAGTTGGAACTATCACTTTGCAATGATGAGCTCTTATTTCACAGACCAGGCCAACGGAAGCAGGGACAGTCCTCTTCCTGAAAGCATTTTTCTAAGGCCTATAAACTTTCTATAAGAAGCTTTTAAAAAGCAACAGGTGGCAGGACAAAGCCAGGTGAGGGAAACTGATTGTCAGCAGCAAGCCTACAGGTTGTTCCATTCTTCCCAACAATTCACTCCTTGTTGAGGACAGTGGTGAAAATTCAATTATTAGTGATCTTTTTATATCCAAGGCTTTTCTTTTAAAGGCAAAAAAGAATAAAGAAAAATAACAAATAGCCATTTACTGGGTTCAGCTCTAGCCTCTAGTTCTATAGCCCTAAAATATGAACTGAGTTTGCCTCCAGTTGCCTTCTCACAACCAATTTTGTCTCGAGCTCGCCTCCTTTCACTTCATCCAGAAACTTCAGCTCCAAATGAAAGAAAACTCACTGAGTTGTGTGCAGTGTGCAAAGGCTTCTCCCAGTTCAAAATGCACTTGCTCAAGCAAACTACTATTTGTACAGGAAGAGCCACATTGGTACATTATTTTTTTACAGGCTTGGAGAGATTTGCTTGCTATTTTAGTTGTTCTATAAACACATGAATGACAAACAGGGACTCTTTTTGATCCTACCTGATAAAAACAGCATGATGAGTGGGCAGCAATCTTGCTTGTTATTTTTCAACCCTAGAGGATCAAAATTCTATGAAATTTCTCGCGTTGTTGGGACTGACCAGATATTCTTCCTTTGAAGAAATGTTGGGTACGCTGTGGCCAGAAGCTACAATTGCAGTGCACTGCAGAGAACTGTACTGGGACCTCCAGACATTTGGGTTTCCATAGCGGGGAAGCAACACAAAAAAGATGGACAACACAAGAATCACTGAAGCACATTTTATGGTTTTATCTTACACAGGAAGACAAGAATTTCTTCCTGGTCTTAAGTAAGTTCTGAACCTTAATTAAGCCACGTATAGCTTGGATGAATTGGGAGCAGCCTGTGCTGCCGAGCTGCTCTGACAGACTGACTTTGCTTGCTGCAAGGAGAATGCCATGGAGGCCGCTAACAGGTGGGCACTTGCAACTCTACCTACAGCCAGAGATACACTAAAAAAAGGGTCCATTCATGCATAAACAGTGAAGACCAGTGCTTTTAAAAATACACCCCAAAAGTTAAACTTGTAATTCTCATGCAGGCCACAGCAAGAGGCTGGTGCAGACTGCATCCTTCTCCATGCTGCAAAATTCCAAACCACTGCAGTCATTAGTACAGCCACATTCACAGGCAAATGTAAATGTGGGCATCATTTTGTAGACTCTTGGCCAAGAATTTTCCTCTCAAAGCATTGGGCTTTACTACTTTAATTGAGTAGAGAGTTTAAAAGACTCCAGGATGCTGAAAAGCCAGAGTCAACCATGTGTGTTTCTGGTACCCCAGCCAGGTTGGCTTTGCTGCAGATTTTTCTCAATTCTGTCCAGGTCATGCCAACGGTGACTGTCTTCTCAAAGAACAGTTGGTGTGGTTTACAACAAGTCAATGTTTTGTTCAAACCAACCATGTGCGAGCACTTCTGTTACACATGACAGTGATGAGTAGAGCTTCACGGTCATAAATAAATTAGGACAAATCACATTCAGCATTGTGATAGCTATTTATGACAAAACTTCAGCCACGCTTAAATGTGGTTAATATAAATAAGTTTAACTTATGCTGTCAGTCCTGATTGTTCATTCTGTTGTCTGATTTTGTTGGTTTTATTGTATTCAAATTTCAGCTCCAGAACTATTTAGAGACATGTACCAGGCCCTAAAGAATGTACTGGCAGTCTGAAAGACAGAAGCAACTAAAAGAAAAATAAAAAAAAATAAAAATTTAAATCCCTCTTACAGAGCAGAGACAGAAAGGAGGGATGATGCATGAGGGGATGAAAGCTACGTCTGTTTTAGAGATCTGATACAATTCAGCATTAAACGCCTCAACAGAGAACTGGAAAGAAATGTGACTACTCTTAATCAGATGAGTCTGCCTTTTCTCGTCTTCCACTGCTCATAATGATACTTTCCCCTCAGAGTATCCATAATCCAAACACGAATGAGTTTGCTTAGGCAAACCATCCTCAGCTGCTTACTTCTGCATTTTGTGCAGAATTTGCATAGCAAAACCCACTATATAAGCCGTGCAAAGCAAACAGTAGGTTCTTTTGTGGGGCCAGATAGTTCAACCATAATTATCTCTTAGTCTCTGCTCAGAAGACTACAACATTCCTTAAAGCCAAAATCTTTAGAAAGTTTAATCTTCTCAAACTGGGAAGTGAGATATACAATAGCTGATAACTGTTTGCTCCTCCTTTTTAGTTTTCCTTTAATTGAGGAGTATAGAAATACAACCCATATCCTCATGTGGAAAATAAGGTTTTTACCTCACTTTACTCCATCTGTTCACTGTCTTTGGTGGATCTTGTGCAAACACAGGAAAAACATATCCCACAGAAAAATGTATTGTCTTTTTGAGAGTTTGAACTTGTTAAGCCATTTGTATTTTCAAAAATATTGTCTAGATAGCACAGGAACTCTTTAAAAAGCCACTTAGAAATGCAAAGGTCTGGACATTTTAATATATTTTATCATGCTTTCATGGGACAAATAAATAATGAGGATGAAGAACTGCAGGTATTCATTCGGTTGGTTTTTTTCCTCAGGAGACAACCTGTAAAATGATAGAGATCTGGCTGACAAAAGGCACCCACCACACATAGGTCAGAGTTGGCTATATTAGTGATGCAGACAAACACAATGAGCCCAGGCAGCTCTTCGTGACTTTAGTGTTAGCCTACTCATCCCCACTCTCAGCGGCATCAGGCACCTTAACCACATCTGTAACCGCTGTCATAAGTGATGAGGGTCACCCTTAAAAACAAGGTGTGGCGAAAGCCCACACATTGAAGATCCTCCTCAAGATACTAAAAACAGTTCTGATAGACCCTGTACTCCTGCTAGTGCCACAAAGATACACAGATCACCTACCGCAAGAAAAAGGAGGTAACTACCCTTGAAGGACAACATTTTGTTGCTATGTACTACTAATTTCTTTCTAAAGATGAAAAAACTTATACAATGAATTGCAGCTGGTGCAATCCGGCTGTTCTACTAATGCAGTAACAGTACTTAAGGTTACCTGTAATTCTGGCATAATAAATTATTTCACATACCTGAAGTGCTAAAAACGTGTGTTTCCTCAAACACCCTGTTTTCCTGGACTACGACACTCCAAGAATAACACATTCTTCCTAGGCCATCTTTATGAGAAAGCTCTCTCTTCAGTTTTGGGATTTTGGATAAGCATCTGCTTATTCTATTGTCAGCTGAAAACAGACACAAAGACAGTTAGACCTAGTGCACATCCAGTTGCCAAAAATGATCAAAATGACAGCCCTACTAAGGCCTGACATCCGTTTCCTTGGAGGACAATGTGTGATTGCCTTCATTTCTATGCCTGCTACAGAGTGGGAAAGCACTGATGAAGTCGGTTAAATCCCATTCTTTGTGCAGTCACAGTGAAAATGCTTGCTAAAGCCCAGCTGATTGTTCCTGTGCCAGTTCCCTGGGGACAACAGCAGTACAGGAGTGTGTGGGATGCTCCTCATTTGGCTTTCAGCACCGCTGTACAGAGGAGATTTACTGGAGGAGGTTAGAGAGCTCCCCCCGCCCAGTACACCTCTTTCCATGACCACCAGGATCTTCACTGTGGAGCTGTGGATGAGTGGGGCACACCTTTCACCTTTTCTCCACATGCTCACATCAAGCTGTCTTGCTCAATGTGGCAGCACAAAGTACCCACTCCTTCACACAGGCCTTCAGAGCTCAAGAGTAGCAACATTAATATTTCATACTCCAGCCAGAAATTCTTTAAGAGACAGTGGATGTAAGGTGGTGGTAGTGTGGCTGTGCCCCAAGGGAGGGAGAGCCCAGCGCACAGCTGCATCTGCACCAGCTGTTGCTCTCAGCTCCCTTGGGATTATTCTGACTGTCCGGTCTTCAGGTGACAAAGTTGTGTAATTTGCCATGAAACATGCATTTAAATAGAAAGTATGCAACATATTCTGGGCACGTATGTCTGTGGTCAAAAGTGCTCTTGGTCAGAGGCAAGCGAGTTATCTTTAGCAATACAGCTGGTATTACCTTATCACTTTATTCACTTCCTTCCTTAGCTTATTACTGCCACGCATCATCTTAGTACTACCCATATGATACTCCTGTCAGCTTGCTTTACCCGTGCCCAGTCTTCAATGACAGTGAATAATCTGGTTTACCATACGGACACATCTTGTAAAGCAGAAACAGCACTGCCTGAGCACAGGAGGCACCAAAAAAATAAACTCAGCTGCACTAACACAAGACAGAAACACTCGGTACTACAGGACTGAAACTACCCTGCCCTGCCAGGTCCGCGTAAGTGCTGCATATGAAATAAAGTTTTACAAAACCTTCATACTTATTTTAAGACTTCTGCAAAAGTCACTTAGTCTTGCCCACATTGCTGCTTTTTACAAGTCAAACTTCTTGGAAACCTGGATGTGGCCTCTTCATGGGACTATACGATACTTAAACTAACTTGCCATTAGTACATTGTACGTTTTCAGTACAAAATTGGGTTACACTTCTGTGTGCTAAACTGAACTTTGCCTAGAAGGGGCAAATCAGCAAATTTCAAATGCAGTGGGTACTCCACATTATCCCCAGTTAGGACACACCTTCCCTGCACTAAAATCCTTCGTGCATGTACAGGTAACTGTCTCATTAGACACATCGGCTAGATGGATAAATCCAAGTTAGTGAGTTAGCACTGGGGGAGAAGATGGGAGTCACAATTAACACCACACAACACAGCACGAGACGAACAGTGAAGGTAACAGAAGGGTAAAACCTCTATTCGGTGGAAGGCAGAGGTAGACCTCCCACTGATTTCAAGGAGGTCAGCATTTCAGCCCTTGCGCCTGCTACAGTGGGTCTTGATCACACGTGTCTTCTGGATTGTGAACTTTCTTTGAAGCCACTGGGAGTTCTGCATGGATACAGGTTTCAACATCCAGTTTTCCAACAAATTCAACTGAGTGAGCACTTCATATGAAGAAGGGAAGCAGCGGTGTAAGTGAATAAAGGAAGAGAGCTAACTGACTTTGGTTATCTGTTCCATCGGATTCATATTTTAAATGACCATCTACACAACCATGAAAATTTAATCTAAAAGAGACAATGTTGTGGTACAAAAAGTTTATTTAGTCATGATTTTGTAAACATATGAGGTAAATTAACGTTTACATCAACTTGTTTCTTACAGAATTTAATACACAAGGCACTTCTTTGAAGACAGCACTTTTAACTGGTTTTTAGCTGTTTTTCTTGTTATTACAAGTTCCTGACGGCCCAGAAAACTTGTTGTGTATGTTGTCAGATTCTGTCATGGAAAAGACAAACATCCGGTAAGCAAGAAAGCTCTGAGTAAACTTTCTGATGCTTTACAACCCTTTAACTGTGAGAAACAGTCTCAATGGGAATAGGAATATATTCTCCACCTTAAAATATATGTTCACATACCTTGCATAACTCTTCAAGGACTGAAACTTCTGGAATTTGATTGGCATCTTACAACAAACTTAAAATGCAAATCTACAATTTCTTTTTCACATCAGTGGTTTTTGCTTATGCAAATAGCCCCATTACCTTTAATGGTCTTATTTGCAAGAGTAAAAATAACTTGCATGAAATTGTATTTGCAGGCTCAGAACCATAGATTTGGCTAGAAAGCAAAACACTTATCTTTTGTAAGATCTTCTACAGTGTAACAGTGCAGTGTTTCTCCGCAAGTATTTTCTCTGGAATTTTAAACCAGGCTGTAAATTTAGCTCTTAAAGGACTTAAGTCACAGCTAGTTTTTGTCATTGAACCTCTAAACACAGAAGAAGGCATATCAACCTTAATTTATTTGGTAATAATTGAGTTCATGATTAAAAGTATCTTCTTCCGCAGTGTGCTCCCTATATATCCAGCTCCCATATTTTAAATATACAGAGAAAACTGGTCTTATAGATCAGTGATGAGGTTAAATTGTCTTTAATGGTACTGCCTTATGTGTGAAGAGTTCCCGTGCTATAGTAAGACATTTCTCTTAGGTTTAACATATTGGCAGAGTCACTCTTTTACTTCTTATACAAATGTAAACTTATAAAACAGTTTATTTCATCCAAATGTGCAATTTGAAATCAAAAACTGAATGTAAACTTCAGAAAATCAAAATTACAAGAGCACACTTTTCATAAGAAAAACCAAAGTAAATGAAACAAAAACATTTAGAATTAAAAAAAACCCCAGCCTGTTCAAATCCACCGTGTTAGTGTCTGTATTAAACAAAAAGAATTGGGAGCTCAACGCTCTGTTTCTGCAGACTGTTGTCACCCACATGAACTCAGTGGAATACAACAGTTTGTATCAGCTGAGGAGGTGGTCCCATGACTAACCAAAAAAGGACCTAAGTACTGATCTGATTTTTAAAGCTTGCCTTAATTATTTTACTGATCCTACACTAACGTATTCATACTAGAAAATAATCTCAAGAGCTGCAAAATGTCAGACATTTAATTAGCTCTACGTGCCTTTATGAACGACAAATATACTGAGCCAAATCAATCCCTGGTATCACTTTGCACACAACTGGCTCCCAAATTACACCAGAAAGAACATAGCTGATCTGCTTTTTCAGTGCATGCTACCTATCTTCAAGAAGCTATGATTTTTCAATGCCAGCACGGACCAACAAATTCAAGGAGCACTTTTTTATCTATGAGAAAACAAGAGATTGATTTTCATAGATAAAATATTCCACTTTAATAAAGGGAAGGTTCTAGCAGGCTGTCTTCATTTAATCAAAATACAAAGGGAAGAAATTTAAGCTTTTAAATTGTCTGTACTTCACTTTCTTTTGTATTAACTGACAGCTGCACTAATTAAAAAAGCCCAGTGACAGAAAATAGACCAGCTGTGCCCATGGCCGAGAAACTGTGTACTTATGTGCAATGCAGATATATTTTTATTATATCTTTGTAAAACTATTATGAAAAATGTACTAATGAAATCAGTGATTTGGAAAATACATTTCACATAGTTATTGGGGTTGGAAAGGACCTCTGAAAGTTGTCTAGCCCAACCCCCTACGCTCCAAGCAGGGTCAACCAGTACCAGTGAGTTGACTTCCTGCAAAGAGTAGCACATCATATACCTGGTAACTTGTTCAAGGAGTATCTTTTTTTCAGTTTTCTCCTTTTCTTTTTCATAGCTTCACTTAGCATTTTTTTTAACTTAAAGTAACAGAGAGAACAGTTTTCTACTCAAAGAGCAAAAATGAGTGGTTTTTTTTTTCAGTTTGCTTAATATCAGGCATGATCCTGTTCTGACTTCCGCTTTTGCAATAACTTACCTACTGGTTTCATGTTAGGCATGTGTATAAGATCTTTCAGGACTGTGGTTTGAACAGCCATATGACTGGGCTATATCAAAGTATCATTCGCTACCAGTTCCCTCCCTGGAATTAATTGATGTGAAAGAATAAACAGCTTGGAAATTAGCAGATTATTTTTGCCAACAGACTCTGTTCTACAAGTTAGTTGGTGTTTGTACATATTTTCTAGAACTATGGAAGTCTGCATAGTTATGGTTTACTCATAGCATGTTGAATTCAGTGACAGTTCATGAGTAAAGATTAATTAAAGCACTCACTTACTGGCCACACCAGTAAGACTTTTTTTCAAAAAATCTGATTCCAGATGTGATGCAGCAATTAAAAGCAGTTGTAAGCACTAAGAGGGAGTTGTGCCAAAACAGTTATCTGGGCTTAAATGAAGACACAATTACTGGACTCCAGATGAAATTGTAGGTAACCAAGAAGCTGGATGCTGTATAGTTATGTGAGTTGTAGCCTTGCTTTCTCAGACCAGCACTGCTTGGACGCGGAGGCTGCTCTGTCAGATTTCTCTTAGGGGTTACATGAGAGTTACATTTCTCCCTCCAAGCTTCACCTAACAGGAAAAATGATCTTTTACAGCTCTCCAGCAGTTATTCTGCCTGAAAATACCATATATTCCAGAAAAGCACCTGAACTCTCTGCAGGTCTAACCACACACATTAACTTGAAAAGGGGACTAGGTATCAGTTGATCCTAAGTCAAACCTCTCTCTGTTATTATTTTTTATATACAATATGGATGCAATCCTGCCAGACACACTCTGTGAGGGTTGTACTAAAGTAAGGACTGCAAGACTCAGAGCTCCATCACACAACAAGCCAGTTTTGCTCTCAGGCGTTGATATAAAAAAGCACATATTCCAGGTGGTCTGGTTTATATAAGTACACTCCAGAGAGACTTTGACTTTGTTCTTTAGAAGCATAAAAGAAAGGAAAATATAGCCCATGAATTTTGATGTACTAAAATACAGAGAAGCATATTGCATTATTTCAGCAATATAATTACTTGGCATTTAGCAAAACTTACAAAACTGCTACTATAAATGCTCGTAAATCTAGAAGTTTTGAGTGTTAAACTGCCTTTGTTCACATCTAGGCAACTTTTTATCAGCTTTAGTCTAAGTTCAGCATAGTTGCATGGATACAACGGAAAGCAGAATTTAGCTTTTAGCTTTCTTGCAGAAAGGTTTTATGGCTTTTAACATAGAAAATTCACACAACCATGCCTGAAGCTGAACACCTAATAGTAAATATCTGTATTGTACTACCGTACATTGACTTTTAATGCAGTGTCTGCCCCCAAGATCAGCGGCAGCAGAAAGACACCTCCTCAACGAGGAGGTCACCACAAGCAGGTCAAGGAAGTCATGAGACAACGTGCCCAAGGGTTGCAGAACAGTGCCTCTGATCATGAGAAACTCTTTGTGTCTACTCAGAAAGCAGTAAAAATAAATATTTAATCTTGAGTGGTGGGAATATATTTTAACTGTTGCATAAAATAAACACATTCAGGAAAACATTTAACAGCAGAGATAACTGGCAATTTTAACTACTTGCTACAGGGTGACCCTGCTTTGCCTGAGAAAGGACTGCACTGCCAGGCCAAATACTTTGAAGATGCAAAAGGCTATCCCAGTGTGTTTGACTGCACTTCTCCAATTACAGTACTTTCAATTTATATCAGCAATAGGACTGACTCCGAGCTTCAGCGTTTTTGGCTTTTGCTTAGAACAGAAGCTGGGCCTAATCCTGCATTCCTTTTGTACCCAAACCCTCCTGAGCCTTATCAGGCATTCAAAGTTCTGACTAATGTCTGTGAGTGTACTTGTTACAAAGGAATGAAGGACAGAGCCAGTTGTGAGGAAAGCTGCACCTTAGAAAAAAATACCCAGTACTTTCCTCCACCTATTTTTAAGGGAAACACAATTTTCAAAAGCAGGATTTTAATGTCTTTATCTAAGGCCCCAAATCTACATTCCTTCTGGCTCCCAAGACTCCATGTAAATGTTAGTTTTGCTTGAATAAGGCCTGCAAGATCCATCCCCAAATCTTGCTCCTTTTTGAATTGAATAGAAAGTCTGCAAGTGACTTCAGCGGGATCAGAATAGACCCTTCAGCCACTGCATGTTGCCCAGATATTTTAGCCACCTTTTCTGCAACACAATATTGTCTAAATCTGTTTTCACTGACCTGTAAGACACTACAGACTGTTGTTAAAGGAAAGGGTAGAACACAACTGGAAATAATATTGCTTTGGGAAGTCTACCATTAGTAAGTTTCTTTCCCTTTGCATTTTCTTGTAAGATCAAAGATTAAACTAAAATGATTAAGTACACAGTCAAGTATCTTTAAACCTAAAGATCAAAATTATTCTCAAAATGTTCAAATACCTAAAAATATGCACTCAAGTTTACTTCTAAAAAGCATTTTTCCAACAAACTTAAGCTGATATCTAATAGTCTAAAATGCAGAGCTGTACTTTATCCTATTGTTTGTCCATGGGCAACGTATGGGGCCACAATGTACTGAAACCATAATCCTTGCTTTCTGAAGAGAAATTGTTCTGTGTAATAATTTCTGAGGTGTGGTTTAAATTCCTGTCCTCCTCTAAGCAATTTCAGAAGTCATCTAAAATTATAATCAAACATGCTCAAACATATCTGTGGGCTTAGAAACATGGTGTGATCATGGTCGGCAAACACTGGATAGAAGGTCAAACCGAACACTTCCTAACAGGTCAGGAGTAAAAAAAAATTATAGAAAGATGAACCTCAAAAATCTATTACAGGGGTTACCTAAACTTTGCCCGGCCGAGGACCACATTGGCGATTTGCCATGAGCACAATGGCTTCATCAAGTCATGTTATACGGAAGAGACTGAGTCACCTTTAATATGGCAAGTTGGTCCGTAGAGATGACAAGTGCCAATAGGCAATATGCCACCCTGATGTTTGCCATAGGGCTGTGTAAGATTTAAGAGGAAGAAAATAAGTCATCGCATCCGCTCATGTAGAGCTTATGTGAAAAAGGGTGGAAGTGAACGCAAGGGCAAGAGGGAGATGACAGCCAGGCACGTGAGCACTAGGGATATTAACATTATTCTCAGATGAAGGTCAGCCTCAGGGCACATGACCAGCTGCCATCACCACCTGTTACCTGTGCAGGCCTCCCCTGTGGCTGCCCTTGGGAGATCTGCCATGGGCATGAAGGAAAGTGGGATTGGTCCCCTGGCCCATGGGCTGCGCTTCGGCCACCCCTGACCTATTAGAAAATGTTGATATTTTTCCCCACTACAACTCACAGAGTGCAAAAACAGCAAGCGTCAAAGTTTGAAACTCAGGCCTTCCCACCCACGCCAGACCTGGTCTCCCTGGGCAGCTCCCCTGCCCACTCTGCCTTCCATCACCTGCTCCTCTGAGCAGAGGTGACCGCACTACACGGCCAGGTCGTCTGACCTGGCTCTACAGCTGCTCGACTTACTGGCCCTGCTCAAGCGCCGTGTGTCTACGAATAGCGGTGGCTCATGCATCTCCACAGTGGTGCAGGCAGCTGAGATGGGCCGTTCCTCTGACAGCTCCTCCTCACCCTCCACATCCCACTTGCTGCCACTTGCTCCGCTCAGGCTGGCACTGCTGCCGCTGTTGGCCGCAGCAACGGGTGGCCCAGCTGGAGGTGGGAGAAGCTGCTCCAGTGGCTCTTCCTGCTCAGGAAGGGGATGCCAGACACTGCTGGGGGTAGAGGAGCCTGCCGAGCTGGAGGGCACCTTTCCCTGCTGCTCAGCTGCCGTGTTGACCCAGTTCTGCTCAGCTGCCAGGGCATGGCTGTTGCTGTTGAAGTAGTTGATGACGGCTGGCGTGGGTGTGGGGATAGGGGTCGGGATGGTGACAGGAGTGGAGATGGGAGTGGGAGTCACGGCACGGTGCCTCTCCTCAGTAACTGGTGGAGCAACAGGGTAGCTGGCGACGGAGGCCATGGTGGAGGGGGGCCGTGGTCTTGGAGCAGCCGCAGCATAGTACGGTGCCATGGTCACTGGGGCGAGCAGTGGTGTGACAGCGCGGGTGTCAGGCAGAACAGGGGTGGGCACGGCAGTCGTTACCACCACCGGTGGTGCTGGTGGTGGCAGGGCAACAGGTTTGGGCTCCCCTGTTACCATGACTGGTGTCATCGTTGCAACAGGCATCTCAAGGCTGTACCGGCTTGTCATGCCCTGCTTAAGCTTCTTCCACCCCAAGTGATATATCTCAAGCATGTTCAGCAGCAGGGAGACAGAGGCCACCACCAACATGAAGATGATGAAGATGGTCTTCTCAGTGGGCCTTGAGATGAAGCAGTCCACAGTGTGTGGGCAAGGTGAGCGGCTGCATTGGTAGACTGGCTTTAGCTCAAAGCCATATAAGAAGTACTGGCCCACAATGAAGCCCACCTCAAACAGTGTCTTGAAAATGATGTTGAAGACATAGGTACGGAGCAAGGCACCCCCCATACGGATTCTACCACGTTCATCACGGATTGGGAGCCTCTCCTTCCCCTTTTTGCCAAGAGGATCCCTGATGTTATTGCTGCCTCCTCCACCACCACTGCCAGACACTGCTGCTCCTGGGTAGTTGCTATCTTTGAAGCTTCCCTTCTTTTTCAGCTCTTCCTTCTCTTTCCTCTTCTCCTCCATGCGTACAATATGCAGCACGTGGCCCAAGTAGATGAGAGTTGGAGTGGAGACAAAAATGATCTGCAGCACCCAGAAGCGAATGTGAGAAATGGGGAAGGCTTTGTCATAGCAAACATTTTCGCAACCAGGTTGCTGAGTGTTGCATGTAAAGTCTGACTGCTCGTCTCCCCAGACCTCCTCAGCAGCGGCCCCCAGCACCAGTATCCTGAAGATAAACAGTACCGTCAGCCAAACCTTGCCAATAACCGTGGAATGCTCCTGTGCATTCTCTAACAGTCTCCCCAGAAAGCTCCAGTCACCCATTGTTTCAGATTTCTAACCTACAATAAGAAGATGAGAGCAATTAGAGCAATGTTAAAAAATCTTATAACTACACATTGCCAGGGCAGAACAGATTGATCCTCAACAAATGACATTTCTTAAGTGCACTTCCTTTTGCAGAATATTGCACACCTATGTTAAGAACTACATAACCCTGTGACCATGCAGCTATGGGTTTTGGTGAGCACAGAAGTGGGATGTTTAGTGCTTTCAGCTAGCCAACAGAGGTGTAAGGGTCTATACGCAATGACAGGCAAGAAAGATTCATAATCAAGATTTCTACAAGGTTTAAATATTTTACAAACTCTGCTATATTTAAAACTCTCTGCTTCCTCCACCTGAGACGCCTCTATCTGTTCTTGCCTATTTTTAGAAAAGAACAGATGGAAATCAGTTCAATTAAACAGAACATTCCTACTATTAATGTGACTGCACTTGTATCAGAGTGTGATACAAAGTTTGCCTAACTCTAATCATTTTATTGTTGTTATCCGGACTTATTTACTCCAGCATGCAGAAGGCTAGTAATGTCCCACATCTCTGCTATTTTCATACTGTACACAGAAAAATAATTACTTAAAACCTATGGAATTTACAGTTTAATTTTGGAATGCGTACACCAACAACAAGCATGTTCTCAAAGCCTACTTGTGTTTGAGTTTGTTTATTTCTAAAAAGAGAGAATTATTTTAATAACTTGAAATACTGGGAAGAATGAGAAATTCTGAGAGGAACGGTGGAAAGGTTTCTATGCCTCTTCCCCTACTGTCCTGCCAGCTGGCGTTACTGAATCACATGTACTGCAACATTATTAAAAAAAAAAATTAAAAAAAAATTAAAAACTTAAGGGCACTTCAGCAACTGTGCACAGAGATTCTCATGGAAAAATAAAATTATATCCTATGACCTTACTTCTATGATAAACAACTGGTATATATTCTCAGTAGTTTCCACCAATTCATGTACAATCGGCTTCCCATGTCCAGTTCTGGGCAGTGACATAACTTCTGATTAGGAAAGGCTTAAAATACAAGATTATTTTAAAGATCAGATCCCTCGCAAGCTGCCCTCAATTGAGAAACAAGCTGTTATCTGCTGGTTTGAATTCTGTTACCCTTGGCCTGTTGTAACTGCAATATATGTAAGAATATTGGAATATATGCAAGAAGTACATTTCATTCTCCTGATGAACACACTTTTATATTTTATACGTCAACCTTCAACTGAAAACAAAACTCAAAACTTTACTTGCGGCTAACTTCAATACTTTCAGAAATACTTAGATCATAATTATAGTTCAGATATAACAATTTGCATGCAAAAAAACCACTATCGGAAAAGACTGATTATCCTCTTGTTTAAAAATCTCAAAATATTTTATAAATATAACTGGATTCCACTTTACTCTTTTTATTTTTATACTTCTTGTCCAAATACCCATGTGTCTTACAACTCCCAAGAAGAAAAGGCGTTCTTCATTACCAGTAGGAATTTACCACTGAGGAAATGTTCTGTTCTCGGTATTATATTAACTGTGATTTCCAACAATGATGTCACTGTTTTTCCAGAGGAAGCATTTCCAAAGTCTGTACTGAATTACTGTATTTGATTTTTTTAAAGGCATTTACTTTACCCCCTCTTAAAATAGTAACCCAAAACTGAATAAATTTTGCTAGAATACTTTATTTTTATAATTCTTATTTAATACGTTTATAATATTTTGAAATTTAATCCTCAATCTTAATTTTATGAGGTTTACAATATTTTGGACGGTGAAGTAATTTTAACCTTGAGAAGTATTATTTTTTCAAGGAATAATGAACTCATTTTGTATCTTTTTTTAAGATACATTTTTTTGAAGATATACTCAAGTTTAGTTCCATCTTTGGACAGAACTAGACTGTTGCTTGGGAGTGTTCTCGTTTTGAGTAGTAAAGATCGTTATGTAGGAACAGCAAAATGAATAGTGTGATATTTGATGGATTAAAGAAGTTTAGCCTAACCTTAAATGCGGTATTTCATTTCTCTGCTATCCTTTGCATTATTCTATTCTCAGTTCAGTTCTGTCTGCCTCATTCTTTGGTTTCTATCCAAAGCAAAAGAGGCAGCTCATATAATAAGTAGTCAACGGTTATGGTTAAATCTTCTTTAATTCATTGATTATGGTCCATTTTCAACATGGCTGCCATTACCCTTGCTTCCAATGGCACAGACACCACACACTGTTCTTCATTAAAGACAGACACTACCTTCTGTTGTTTAAAAAAATGAAGTCGATCTGCCCTCATGAAAAATTGTAACCCCTGCACTGTAAGGTGAACACAGATAGCAATCTTTTCTTTTTTCCCTGTTGGCACACTGAGATCAATAGGTGATGTTGACTACAATGAAAGTAGGATTTTTGGTGCTTTTCTGAAGAATTATCCAGTGATTAGTGGAAGAAGAAAAATAACAATTAGTAAAAAGGAAAGGAAAGATGACAAATAATACCATCTAATTTATTCTCAATCATTCTCCATTCACTAATACTACTGAAGAAGTTTTTCTCTTTTTACTACAGGCCAACAATGCCCAGGCTGAGATAATTCAGGACACCGAAGACGTGACACGACGCATTTCTCAAAGGATACACTTAAAAAAAAGCTATTCTAATGCTTACATTAACTAAAAGATTTATTTCTGTATATCAGAGTCTGAAAATTCATCCTGTACACAAAGAAAAAAGTGTTTAAGCCATGAGCAGATACTTTACAGCATCTTAACCGTAGAGAAGTGAAAACCTCAGTGTTCATCTTAGTATGAATTGCAGCAATCATTGCATTCACTACAAATGTGTATTACCCATAATACATAAATACGGGAAGGATATAATTTCCAAGGGCAATGCAAAGATTCGTATCTCCACTGGCTGGAGGGTTCTCAGAAATCCAGGTCCCTTATTTTTCTTCAGTGTCAATACATTCTCCAGTGAGCAATTCTTAAAGTCAATGTAACTCATCCAAAAATCACATCCACAATTTTAAAGCGGTGCCTTGATACAAATAATGATTTAATGACTTCAAACAAAACCAGAGGGCTCACAGAGCTCAGAGAATAGTTGAGTTGTCTCCATTAAGTTCAACAATAAAATACCTAAGTCTAAATTTGAACACCCATAACTCAATATTTTAGCTGAGAACAATTCCTAGCTCGCTTTTGTAGTGTTACCTAAACTTCAGCTGCACCATACTACTTTCAGCGCTGCTGAAATACAGAGCTAGGCTATTGTTAAGCCCTAATCTTACAAATGGATTATGAAGGGAGACATTTTTTCTTTCTGTGCTTGGAAAAAATGCAGATTAAGAAATGAAACATCTTTATCTGTATTTCATGACATTCATGCAGAAATACCCTCTAGGGAATGACAGATAATCTGCCTCAGAAAGCAATCCAATTCAATGGTTTGAAAAGCAAGGACTTCATGAACCTTGGGATCATTTAATAAGAACTGGGAGTGTTTTATTGTTTGTGTCACTTAGAAAATCATTCCTCTGAGACAAATATTGAAAAATGGGCAGTTCGTAAAAACTGGCACGGCATTCTGTTTAAGAACCAATGTTGCGCCATTAATTACTAAGTTTAGTACATGCACAAATACACTTTGCGGATGGTATGTGTGTGTGTTTGGGGGTGTGTGTCAAAGAGAATAAGCAAGAGAGAGAATAAATTTTAAAAGCTGTGATGTCATATCTATCCCTCTACAGGAAAGAAATAATTATCAGCTGGCATCTACAAACTTGCCAGTTATTATTTCTATTTCTGATGATGTCACCGAAGAGGTTCATCACTATGTATCAAGTGCGTGAAATACAATATTTTAATTATTTATAATTTTCATAGAATCATAGAATAGCTTTATTTATAATTTTACTCATATGCAAATGTTTATGTATTTATATACACATATGCACACATACACACACATAAATAACTACACAGCTATGTTATATACATTACCAGATTATGACACCTGGTGTATTTATGATTTTATTATACTGATGTACCTAAAATATGTCCCTTAGCAATTGTTTAGAAATCTAACATGTCTTTGTCCGAATAAGATTTCTTAAATTCAGCCCATGTTTTCTTTCATTTCTTGTGACAATCTAAAATCTTGGGATTTTGTTTATTATCTTCAGAATTATCTAGATTTTACAAACCAGCATGAGAAAAAAGAGAAAAAAGAAAACAACTTGCAATATTTGCTTTGTTTTTACACTAAACAATCAGGCACCTCCATTACTACCAGGGTTTTAACTCTGCTAATTTAAATCCGATAAAAGTAGTCACCCTGCAAAAAGTCTGCAGCGTGACCATGTCATTCCAGACAAACTGGCAGATGTGGAGGGACAGAATGAGCTACTATCGTTTCCAGTGAAACCTAACGGTATTTGGTCATGTACATATATATGAAACACAACGGCTGAGGTTTCATAACTCGCTTTATAAACTTTTTCAGATGAGGACTTGAAAAATACCTTTCTTCTTGCTTACAGCGTCATACTTTCAGACACATCTATTATCACTTTCATTGTTTTTTTAAACACTTGTTAAAAATTAATCCCTTAGGTGATCTTGTTATTACCTTAAACTTACTTTACTGCTATGGAGCCTCTTCCTTAAATCCCAGGCAAAACTTCTCTTGACTTCTTCTTGACTTCACTTGACCTCTGAGTGAAAGTTTGGCCTGAATAAAGGAAAAGCGCAAGGAGCACAGGGCTGAGCCCAGGAGGAAAGCTACACCCCACCTGTTAAACTCCTCTGTTCCCTAGCGTAACAAACGCTTGCTCTGATTTGCTACTCACAGGAGAAAAACAGGAACAAAAACTAACTTCTTTTCTCCCCCAGAATGCTCAAATGCCATCTTAGAGCTCTACATTGGAATTAAAAGACAGTGACTTACCAATAAAACTCTGAAAGGTGTGAAGGGTGTGGAGCTACCAAGGGACTACGGAATAGCCGTCAAACACAAAGGCAACAGTCCCTACATCCCGAATGAGCAAAGCATGAATGAGACAGATCTGTCAGGTGCCCACATACGATCAGCCACACGGATCTAAAAACTGCACAGTAAGGAGTGTCCCGCCCCCCGCCCCAGATATACAAAGGAAAGACAAGCCTTTCTGGAGTTCAAAGACTCAAGATCCTTTTCACTGCAGAGAAGCAGTTACTCCAACAGACAGGAATCCATCTGCGGGGACTTCAGGCAAGTTACTGCAACTGCAATGGAGACGGTGCTATACACCCTGATCAAACTTTACAAACGACATTTTTGTCTTATGGAAGCCATTTGAATCATTAGTTTAATTCTAAAATGTTCCCGTAGGATTTTCCCTTTTCCCTTTATATTTCCTTTAAAGGGAAACTCTAGTAGCTCTGGCTACTTCATATCTATGTCAGCATCTTAAAGACCTCACACGCACTCAGGATTCCTAATAACATCCTAGGCTTATGTGATTTCTTCAGTGAGTCAGGGGTGAACCTAAACACTTTTCTGATACTTTTTTTGCCTACAGGAAAAAAAAACCACAAAACCAACAAAGGAAACAACTTTTCTTGCGTATAACATTGGCAAAATTTTGTCTAATCAAGTTATAAATATCTTCCAAAGAATTCCAAAGAATATTTATTCATCTCAAATACTTTGCATCCCTTATGAGTTCTACGTGAACAAGCGAGTAACTGGCATGCTTTTGGTAAGTCTCAGACCAAAGATGTGACCAGAGTGAGATAAAAGCCAGGTCAATGCAGGGAGGCCACCTAGCTGTTTTCCCCTGTCATGAGAAAGTGTTTGTACGGGCCAGGCAACTCAGGGCTCGCCTCAAGAAGCCCCAGAACCATCTTGGGTTACACTTGTGAACTCTGCCATTCTGTGTGGCACCACTTACAAGGGTGAACGTAATTCTGGCTCTGCTTTATATTTCAGATTTAAATTTACTCCCAGTGTAAAACTGGCTTGAAATGCACATCAGTGTTCAAATGTTAGTGGTGACCCTTAAGGAAGGAATTACATGCCCCTACACACGCACGCTTGGGTGGGCAACGGCCGCAACAATCCCGGGCACAAACGATATGTGGTGCTTCCCACTCCACTGCATTTTCTGAGGTATTTTGTGAGGTCTGGACACTTTTCCCTGCCAGCCAGGCTCAGTTATCAGTCCCACCTGCGAGCACCGCTGCCTGCAGACGGCCGCTCACATCAGGGTCCCTCACGGAGGTATTTAAAGCAGTAATCCCCCTCCAGTATCCTTTCTTCAGCACGATGCGCACAACTCGGCCTCGCCCTGCCCTTCCCTGGCGCCCAGCCCAGGGCCGAGGGCCACGGTAAACGGGCCGAGGCCCCGGGCAGGCCCCCGCCTC
>WEKW01015162.1:140150-154751 GCA_013389905.1 Sula dactylatra | reverse complement strand
CGGCCTCGCGCGCCGGCCGTTGGCGGGCTCGTAACGGCTGGCCGGAGCCGGCTGGCTTCAGTGGAGAGCTGCTCCACGGTGTCCTTACTTACTGCCTGTAAATCTTAAAGGAGAGAATCCCACTTTCATCCCTGAGGTGTCAGATATATCTTAAAGCAAAAATTTTTAAAAAACCCAAGTAACACAAAGTTCTTCACTGAAGGAAGGGGGTTGTTTTCCTGAGAGGAGGTAAGCTTTGCTGCTGCTGCATGTGTATCCTGTATGAAGAACCCCAAAGAGATGCCAACCCAGTCAACTGGGGTGCTTCACAGGCAGCAGCTACTGCCCTTCAGTCAAGACAGATCCTTTGGTTTTCAGAGTGAATGCAGCATTGCACCAACTCCTTGCAGTATTTCAAGACACTTGTCAAATTTTATAAATGACAAACCTGGGTCTTCAAAGTTTGAGAGCCTATTCCTGGGACTGAGCCTATGTTAGGAAAAGAAGGCATTATGGATAATTTTTTTAAAAGTTTTTTCTCCCACAGACTCTTCTCAGTCAAGATTAGCTGTCAAGCTGCTGTGCACAGACGATTTGAAAAACCAAATCAGTTGCACCTGCTTTCAAGATGATAATTTAAAGCTGGTTCTTGATACTTTAAGCATCAGTACTCAAAAATATTGCTATCACCTATATTTTGGTTAGGCTTTTGTGTGTTCTTTAGTGTTGCCCTGAGAAAGGAAAACATTGGACAGAATAACTTAAACTAGTATGATGATTTAACAGCTCTTCAGCAACAATGTATGAGTTTCTGTTGATAACTACTTTACAGTCAGAGACCTGAAAACGACACCAGATTATTCCCAAGTCTCTCTGTCTATTCAGTAACAATACCATCCAAGAAAAATTTTGAGATGCTTTGAGGAGCTGTGTGTAGCAGAGGACTGAAACTGAAACAGATCATGCCCATGTTCTTGTAGCCTTGCAACGCTTGGTTACTCCCTATAAATCTTTCAGCTGAAAACACTAAGGAGTAAGATCTCTGTTGACCTAAGCACTAGTGGTGGCACAAGGACAAATTACTTTATTCAGAGATGGGCGATACCTCCAAAACATAGTGCTGCCATTTTTGTAAGTATAGTATATTGCAGGATGGATCCTGAAGCAGTGCATGAGGGACCATGTTAGGGTACGGGAGGGAATCCCAGCAGCCCCAGTAATTCCTGTCATTATAACTTCCTTCATGCAGTGAAGTCCCTCAGCTTTTCAGGTCAGCTGAAGGGCAGGAGGTTTGATTTTAGGGAGAGGTAGAAAGAGATCTCTCAACAATCTGTCCAAAAGGTTTAATAACATGAACTACTGCCTGTTTCCATGATGGCTTTTTCAGTCTCTGGAAGGTTTCAAGCGTTAGTTCCCACCATCTGTACAAACTGGCCTTGACACCTTTTTGTAAGAACAATATTCTTAGTCAGGAGAGCAGTGAGGTTCTAGAGTGGTCTTTCAGTATTGCCACAGAAGTTTTTTAAGATAGAGTTCAATACATTTTGAACAGGGATAATCTGATGCAATGCCTGCCTACCACGGGACTACACCCATCAGCTAATAATTTCCTTACCACAAATTCCCTTCTGGGTTCTTACAAGAAGAGGTTTGGGCTGTCGACAAAACCCTCTGGGACATTTGTATAAAATGAGACAGGCAAGGATGCAAAATCACTGGGGGAAACTCGAAGGGAGCACCTTTAAAAATAACCAGTTATGTACTTGTGAAAGCCTGAGCATGAAATTATGCTGAGGAGGTATGGAGGGCTATTTGTTAGTCACATACCAAAACAGGAGGATCTGAAGCCAAGTAAGGGGGAAATAGAAAAAGTAGGACTTGTCTCCTTGAGGAATTTATTCAGGAGGAAAATATGCTCAGATTTAAACAATGGTGTTAAAAGTTGTCTTTTCATGTGGACTTTCTGACAGAGGGATTCCCATGAAAGAGCCATCCTGCTAGCTTCCTCACTCCTACTTATCTTTAAAGGTGCACAGCACTGCCAGTGGCCAGATGCCACTTTAGTGTGCTCCAAACACCTAGGTCCTTATTATGCTTAAAGGGTTCCCTCCATTGTCATCTACACTAGACAGCAACATAAAACAAAGCGACATTTACATTTTTACATTAAAATGCATATTTACATAATTTTCAGCCTTCCTTTAATTATCTTCTTTAGTACCACTTTTCGTCTTCCATCCAAGCCTCCACACAGGTGACAACCCCTGTTCCATGCATAGACAGACCTTTAGCAGTATATGATTTGGCTGGTGCAGAAACAAAGTGTGTTCAATAAGTGTGTACACAGAACAGTCAGGCAGGTATTTTTAAGATTAGAAGAATCAGTTTTGCATGGCAAGGTACAAAGAAAGAAGATCAAAAATAGACACCAAGTTTCATGAAATGATAAAAAGATCTCATAGGTTAAGGAGATATATCTTGATCTTAGTCTGAACCTGAGCTGCTGCTCAACAAGAAAAATGGACCTTTTTCAGATCAGTATTGATCCAAAACTGTGTTTTCCCCCATGCTATTTCTAATTTAAGCATCTATTTGCAAGTACAGAAGAGGCTCACTCTTCTCATAACTGCATCCAAACACAGTTTAGTGGAAGGACCCATAAACTGTGGTACATGTCGTTAGTCGTAATCAATCCACACCAAAGTGATACATGGCTCAGCAGTGCTGATAGCAGTTCTACCCACACAGTCAGCCTAAAAAAAGAGCTACAAATGCCTTCAGTTCAGCCTGTTGTGGCACTGCATAATATGTCAATAAAAATAATTGGGCTTGACATGCCTCTGCGCTACAGAAGATGGCACTAAAGATATTTAAATGCTGAGAAAGGGTACTTCTACTTCATAGACTTGCATAGTTTCACAGTTTCATAGAATCATAGAATGTCCTGAGTTGGAAGGGACTCACAAAGATGATCAAGTCCAACTCCTGTCCCTGCACAGGACAGCCCCAAAATTCACACCATGTGTCTGAGGGCATTGTCCAAGTGCTTCTTGAATACCATCAGGCTTTGCTCGTGACTGCCTCCCTGGGGATCCTGTTCCAGTGCTCCACAACCCTCTGGATGAAGAACCTTTTCCTAATATCCAACCTAAACATCCCCTGGCCCATCTTCCTGCCATTCCCTTGGGTCCTATCATTGGTCACCAGAGAGAAGAGATCAATGCCTGTCCCTCCTCCTCCCCTTGTGAGGAAGCTGAAGGCCGCGATAAGGTCTCCCCTCAGCCTCTTCCTCTCCAGGCTGAACAAAACAAGTGACTTTAGCTGTTCCTCATACAATTTCTCCTCTAAACCCTTCACCAACTTTGTGTCCCTCCTCCAGACACTCTCTAGTAGCTTTATATCCTTAATGTACTGTGGCACCCAAAACTGCACACAGTGCTCAAGGTGAGGCTGCACCAGTGCAGAGCAGAGCGGGACAATCACCTCTGTCAACCGGCTGCAATGCAGTGCTTGATGCATCCCAGGACAATGCAGTGCTTGATGCACCCCTGGCCCTCTTGGCTGCCAGGGCACACTGTTGGCTCATGTTCAACTTGCTGTTTGAAGCAAGGAGGATTAAAATCTTTTCTTCTCTAGTTGTTTTCTACATGGATGAATCAAAAGACTTTATAACTAATTAACTAAAAAATAAAATGGTAATAAAAAGACTGAAGTAATAGTTTAATCTCATATTATGTAGTAATTATTATTATTGTCTCAATTAGTGATTAGTGTTCTGTTAGACACTACTGACAAGCACGTCAGAGAACACAGCATATGAATAAATAAGAACCGGTGACAGGAAGAATTATTCTTATTTGTCATTTGTAGGTAGACTTATTGTGACTTCCAGTTTGTGGGAATGGAGGCACAGGAAGACTTAATGACTCGTCCTAGGTTATATGATTCTGAGAATGGCATTGAGATCCTAGGCTGGTGGTTTAGCCACCAGAACAGGCTTCCTTTCAAAAGTCCATTGGAAACTGTGGGAAGTCTCCCTAATACAACAACAACAACAAAAAAATCAGACTGCTCTGGGATATGTAGCAGTGAGATGCTATCAGGCCATCTTCATACAAGCAAAAGCTCCATGTAAGATGTAGCGGAGGAAGAACTATAACAGTACAAACCAGGCACCTGTTAGGAGGAAGAATCAAAAAAGAGAGACACAGGACATGCAAAATTCTAAGAGGAATGATGCTTTTTATCATTCTGTCATGGTGTGATGCTTTTTTTTCGACACAACTGGCAGAAATATGAAGAAATAAAAATATTGATATTTGAAATACATTCATGCCTGCCACAAGCCTGGCAGAAAGCTAACAGAGCTGAAAACAACTCAAAATGCAGAGTTTAAATAGTTCTCTGCTGAGTTAGCAAGTTAAATCAACTCATACAAAGGTTGAGAGATTATGTCAGAGCAAGGGAGAAGATGGCCAGTAGGTGAGAAGCATGGCAAGTAGAGAGGAGCAGAGAGGAAGGAAGGGTACAGCAGCAAGAGAGGGAAAAGGCAGTAAGACCTTTGCCTTTCTAGAGAAGTCACTTATGAAAATACAGCCAGAGGCTGTGGTTTGAAATTACAGTGTGTGTAGCAGCAAATACAACCTAACACGTTGCCATTCCCTCTGCCCATTCCGCTCACTCCCAGCAGCTCTTCTTGCCCAACACCATGGCCTACTGCCCCACAGTCACGTCAGCGCAGAAGTTCATGTGGCCTTCCTGTAAGCCAGATCAAGGAATTGATCCAGTTAAAAAATGATCCAGCAAAGGAAAACATTGGTTTCTTCATCATCAGCTAAACAGTCAGCCAATCCAGTGCTGAGTGCAGCTGTGCAAACAACTGTGCTGGCACAGTAAAGGTCCTGGAGTGAAGGCACTGCGTTGAATGGGGCGGGAGAGAGACATGGAGAGGATAAGAATGAGCAGGAAGGGATGATATCAGTGTTAACACCTTAAACTAGTACTACCAGTGAACAAGTCATAGTGCCAAACCATAACCAAAGCTCCTAAACAAGGGTGCTCTTTTTCATTATATTCAGTATACAAGCAAATACGGTATGTTGTACCAGGAATGTACCTTGCTGACGTGCATGATGAATTTGTAAAGGCCTCAAATACTGGCTACCTTCCACAGAAAGGAACAGCAATAGATATCTTGCTTTGAAATAGAAAAACAAGCTCATGCATAGGAAAACTTCTCTACAGAATTCAAACTGCTGCACAATGTGATGGTCTGCCTTCGAAACGAAAGAAACCAGTAACACAAAATGGCATGCTATTGCTGTGAAACTTCTCCTGGAGGCAGACTAGGCTTCAGTGAACCCCATCAATGTTTCCATATATAGTCAAGTGCGCAGCAAACTGAAAATTGATCAGGGTTTCGGTTTTCCTCCTGTTGGGAGGAATGCCTGTTTTGTGAAACACAAAAGCGAGGCAGAAGAAGCTTTTTACCCACTGTGCTGAGGAGAAAAAACAAAAATTCCATCACCAACTTCATTTATATTAATTACGATTTTATTTACTCACACCACCACCTCATATGCTTTGTCAGGTGGAATTTATTATAGCACAAGAATGTGTTATTACAATTGCTAAAAGCACAAAAGAGCCATGCTGACAGATCATGTGGGATAGACCCCACACCAACAGGTAGACTTGAATTTATATGAAAAAGATTTTGATTCAGCAGCTGAGCTTTGGCTCAGCAAAAGGAACCTGTACAACTGACTCAGTTGGGGTCTCCTTCATCACAGATTTTAGAAGTTCCCTCTGTCCTAGAGCAGAGTCCTATACCTAGACCATCCTCAAGAGATGCTGGGCTGAGTTGCCATTTAACAATCTTCAGCGAAGGAAAGTCTGTAATCCAACTCAATGCTCAGCCCTCTTCACAGAGAGCTTTTGCGGTGTCTAGCCTACATTTCATTGCAACATAAGCCTGTTATTTCTTGTCCTGTTGCCAGTGGATCTAAAGAGCAACATCTTCATCTTCTTTGCCACATTTTTTTACATATTTGAAGAGTGCTGTTGGGTTTTTCCTCAAACTTTTCCAGGCCAACTCATTTCTTTCAGGCTTTCCTTACAGGGTCTGTGTTTTAGACATTTGGTTGTATATTATTTCTGACTCCTGGATTTCTCCAGCTGACAAATGGGGTTTTTTTGGGCAGGTGGTGCTCCAAAGTAGGGTCCAGATAAGGATTTTCGGATGCTAAGAGTGGAAACATTATTTCAAACATCCTATTTTTCACCAACTTTTAATGCATACCAGAATGATGTTTTTCCATGTCAATATGTTACTGATTCATGTTCCACCAATGATCTCCTGCAAACTCCAGCTCTTTACAAAACTGTTCTTTGGTTCAGGACAGGTCTCCATCCAACAGTTCTGCAAGTGCTTAGTGTTTCACAATAGTAGCATTTAGTCCTTCCTAACTTCTCAAACTGCTTTTGTTAAACCATTTCTCCTGGTGATAAAGATCTTATTGAATTCTAAGCCTATCTTCCCACATATCTGCAGCTCCTCCCAGCCGCATACAGTTTATCCCATTTGGTGGATCCTTACACTGACAATGAGTCATTAATAACTATTTTACTGGTATACACAAAAGCTTTTATCATGGCATAGGCAGAAGTTATTCCTGACAAATCCATGTTGCAATGTCTCAGTCTTCTATCAGACAACAGTGAGATAATGATTTAGTCAGTTTTTTCCTCTGTGTCTGTGTGCACATGTGAGTGGGTAAGTGTATAGATTGTTTTTGTTTATTTGTGCAGGAGAGATTGTGGAAGCTATTTAAACTGTATATTGAATACTCAGTCCTTGGAAAGGATGCAACACTTAGGGCAGGGGCATGACTAACCATAAGCAGTCATTACACTAATGATGCAACATACAATAGGTTTGAAATCTTTACCACATAATAATTACAAAATATTTTTTTTCCTGGCACCTGTTGCAATGATCTTAACAAACAATGCTTGATTAAGCTGTTCTGCTCCCTCTGAACATGACACAAGCCTCACCTTTATCTTTCAGTTGGGAAAACTCAGAAACAATGGGATTCAGCGTTAACTTCGTGTACTAGGGCTGCTATAATTCTTTCAAATCAAGTGAAACAAGTCTTGTGACAAAAGAAATGTTGATAGTTGGATACCAAACAGATAGCAAGTTTTCCAGTTACCCCATCAAAAGAAGGTGCAGCATTCCTGCTAATGTGTGGATCACTTAGAGATGTGGGAGGGATTTTTATGTGTTGTCTTAAAGGTAGAAAATTATCTGCAAAACACTTTTAAACCAAATTTCATCATCCCCACTTAAACAGTTTTAAGACTGCTATTGTCTTTCCCAGCTGACAAGCCTGTATTACCATAATTGCCAAGACAACAGATAAGATACACCTTGCCTAAGCAAGTAAGCCTGCCCAGCAGATCTTGTCCACTGAAAAATGCCACCTGTTTCAGACCAGTGTGACTGCGTTCACACACTACAGTATTTATTATCCTGGGTACTGTGCTGCGCGATGAGTGAAATGCTGGTTCTTAGCAGCACGCAGAATATACACTGCTGTTTGAAACATTCATCCACAACCTGCAGTGACTCACAGCTCAACTGTATAAGTTCTCTGTCTGTTCACTCAAAACATACTTCCCTAAACTGTACGTCATACTGACACCATCTCACTCCTTTACCAGAAAGGCTTATGCAAGCATCTGGCTACCTGGTGGTATTCTTGGAGAGGATATTTTTTAGTAGATGCCCTATTCAAATACAATGGATTGAGCATACAGCAGACAAATGTAAAATAATCCTTGAGTTAGTGGCAGTGATTTAATGGGCAGAAAAAGGAAGAAGCTATGTGCAATTATGTGGCTGATTCTGAGGTTGAATTCTATGGTAGTACTGGGGGACCAGCCACAGCAGGGGCAAGCTACGTTCTCAAAGGTGAAGAGTCGGAGATGTGACTTGGTTCCTCAGATTAAAGCTTAATACATTTCCAAACCTAGGTTATCNGGAAGGCTTAGAGAGAAAATACCCAGGTCAGAGATGGGCCAACTTTACAGAAGAGAAATATATTCTGTGAAAGAAGATGACAATGACAAGCTGGGTTGGTCAGATGCGTAAAAAAGTGTACGTACCTCCTGAACGGTCTTGAAGATAGTTACCATTACTCTTAGCTCATTAAGCCTCTGATAGTTACCATTACTCTTGCCACCATCTACAAACAAGTTCAAATGACTGTATAGATAATAAGATGGTGAAAATCCAAAGAAAACTGTAATTAACACCCAGGGGAGTGGCTGTCCTGAATATCAGAACAGATGACCACAAAATACAGTGCAATTCTTTGAATGTGATTTTGTTACCTGGTAAAACACATTAGCCTAAGTTGCAGGGGATGGAGTTATGATCAGGGAAAAAAAAAAAAAAAGATTAATTTTCACCGAGGTCAGTTTGTAGTAAAGTGCTCTTAGCTGTTGCTTATTTGCTGCAGCACACTTTTTACAAAATAAAGCAACTTTTAGCAGTGTTGCTATTGAATTGAACCTCCATGGTACAGGAGTGCTCTCCTCTGTATGGACAATATCATTTGTCTTTTATATCCTTGCTGTCATACAGGAAATAACACAGTACATTGGTTCATGATAACTGTAAAACATCTGAAGGCTTTTCTTTTTGACTAAGAAAACCTTTAATAAAGGTACTTCTATATCCAGAAGTCACAAATACACATTTATACTTCTGATTTCCTTTTAAAGCAGTCTTTCTCCCATGGGAGTTAGGGTTTTTTCCTCTAACTGTGTCTAAGAGTTAATAGTGATGTTTGCTTCCCCCGCCCCGCCTTTCTGACAAACATGTTTGTAGTTTTGGTTTCAAGGTTTTGGATGAAAGTTTAGCTTGAGGAAGTCAATGGTGATTTTTCCTGGTGATTTCAATCACATAATTCTAGCCAGTCCCACTCCTACACCTCCCAGTTCTGATACATTATTTGGCACCTTATACCCTGGCTATGCTGGACACTGGACAGTGAGGAATCAGCCTCTTTTACAGTATTGACTTCAGATTTGCTGCTTCAGTTTTTAACACTCTTGCAGCCTTCATTCTGACAAGAGTCTAGGAACCAAGTGCCAAAAATGCAGACACTTCTCATTTATTACAGGAAGGAACACACACAATTCCAACACAGCATTGTATTTTAATCTGTATGAAATCCATTTGTAGGAGGTCAACCATGCAATGCAGCACATGTAGAAATAGGTGCAATTCCTATGTTCCTATGAAGTATCTGAACTTTTTTTCCATACAAAGCAGTTATTTAGTCAAATTTAATATACAGAGAAAAGAAATCTCAGAGAGTAAATATGTCCTGGTAGAGCTATTATCACCTGATTGCTGCAGATCTGGATCAAAGCCCTCTCTCAGCCACTTCCAGACACTTTCCCTATTTCTAACTTTTTTCCTTATGTGATAATCTGGTTGCCACACTGCTAGCCGAAAATAACCTCATAGTGTTAGTGTTACCAGTTTTAGTGTTACCAGTTTTGGTGTGTCTTATTCCAAGTTCCAGTTAAACGCAGAGACAGGCTGGGAAAACACTCTCCACTATGGAGCCGGTTAAGTTATTTATCACCAGCCTTTTCCAGCTGCAGTTCTGCTAGTAGAAGGCTGACTTATGTTGCACATTTGATTTCTAGTAGGGGTTGCATATGTGACTTTCCACTGTCAGCTCAAGATGTCTGCAGGATAACAGGCAACGTAACCAACTGAAAAAACAACCTGCAGCTAAAGACTAAAATCCTTACAGTAGCCCTTGGCTATTAAATGTATATTGGTGCATACGTTTTCCATTACGGTAAACAGATTTTCATTAGACATGTTGGATAATATACGGCATGTACAATACAGAAAACAGACACCACAAGAGTGCTTTAATTAGAATCTCAGAAAAAAAAATCCTGTTGTTACAAAAGAAATGCAATACTAGAGCACTGAGAGCATAGATAGTTTGTTCTCTTCGTACTTGTACACAGAACAATGCAGGAACTTGACCAAACACAAACCTGATATGTGCCAAGCTTTGTTCTTTAGAGTTGAATTAAGGATGTTTTCACAGTCCAAGTTTCCAGTTCAGGTCATTATTAATGACTTTCCATCTTTTTGTTCATGCTTCTGTGGACGGTGTTTTTACATTTTTCTTGCTCCCCTCTTAGATGACAGATTTCCATCCGCAGTCAAGTTGTAAGACTGGATGTAGGTCACAAGCAATGGGACCTGCTTATGCTCCGCTTCCAGTACACAGTGAGGGCTCTTGGGTCTTAATGCAGCTTTGTTTACTCCAACAGTGATAAACTTAAGTGTACAGTAAGAGATGGATGCAAATAGAGAAGCTGAGATAGCACTCATTCATTTTGGGGAGAAGCCAGTTACTAAAGCTAGGGAGGAGAAACAGCCACTTTCCTAGAAGTGGGTTCAATGGGCAGGCACCGGGGAGGCAAACTGTCTTGCTGTATGTGCTGGTGTAGCTGCCTATGACGGGCAAAAAGCACATTTTGAGACTACTTTGGAGAGGCAAGACCAGACTTACTCACATAATTCTTCACGTTAGTAATACACAATTCACAGCTCAGCAACGTGAACTTTAAGAAAAACATCAACTTCCTCCTCATTTCTGATTGGGTTCCTTTGCTATTTTAGCTCTGCAAGCTGTCTGCAATTCCTGCTAGACCTACTGTAAGAAAAGTAAGGGTGATTCAGTCTCACAGTGTGGAATGTCAGAGAGATTGGGAGTGGTTTGAGGAACTTACTTGAAAGGTACCTCAGATAGGGAGGTTTTACGAAGAAGAAAAGGTGTGTGGTTTGGATAGGAAAAAGGGACTAATGGAAGGAGCACTGGTAAGTGCAATCTACTGCACATCATGCTGTAAGTGTTGAAGCACTTCTTTTGGATTACAAACAGAATGAAACAAGGCAATTTTTCTTGGCTTTTGCTGAAAAAAATCCTTTTTAAAGGTACACAGCTGAAGGAGGCACAAGAAGGGAAGTAAAAAAGTCTTTTCATGGAATAAAATCTACTGTACTGAGATTCTTCACAAAGTGTTAGGGGAGAACAAGAGAAGGAAGACAGTTGCACTGCCCCACCTTCTCAAAGGTGACAATCTTTTCTTTCACCTGACAGAGAATGAAGAAACACACTTCATTCCTCTGACTGCAGCAGCCCCTGTGAGTGGAGGGAGGCAGTGCTGACCTAATGACATTCAAAAGCAGTTGAGACTGGCCACCCCCAACCCTGGAGGAGTTGCGCTCCTCAGTGCAGGCGAGGAGATAAAAAGATAAAAACCATTGCTGTTGCCCAGCAGAGCTGATAGCATGCATTGCCATGGAGTACCTGTGTTCCTAGGCCCTTTCCTTGCTCTCCAGAATACTTGAGAGTATAGGACACCTGCTACAAACACAATCCCCTCCCTGTCTTCTTCCCTCTCACGAGCTCTAAGTTCCCCTCAAAAACCCTTCACCCCACTTTTGACTGAAACCCTTTGTTATTGGCTCGCTTTGGAGGATGATACAGTGCATTTGTGATTCCTGGTTCTCCTGTTGGCACTAGAGCCTCCTCTGGGCCTTTCCAGTCCCACTTTTTGAAAAGTGACTCTGTCCCAGTGACAGGACCCCAGCAGTAGGCATACTTGGAAAAGCTGCTGCCAGAAGACTGCTCTCTCTATTTGAGGATGCAGGAATACTGAATTAGCTCATGATCTTTAAAACCTGCCTCAGTGGCAGCTTGCCAGGGAGGCTACCATTTCTTAAACGTGAATGAACTGCCATATTGCTGATTGTTTTCTGACACCTAAGAAAGTTTGAGGAAAATGGGGAGATAGGAAATCCTGCAACTGGGGAATTATTTTAAAACCGTTGTCTTCCTGGATGCATTCATGCAAATTTTTATCACTAGGTAACACAACTCAGCCAGATTCAACATCATGCAGATCCCAGACACAGCAAGCATGAAAATAGTAAATGTGGTTTTCTCAGTGGGCCGAGACACGAAACAATCCACTGTGTTGGGGCAGGGCCATGCATTGCACTTCACCAGGCGAGGCATCTGGTACCCATCGTACATGTAATAGAACACATACATGAAGACTGCTTCAAAGACGATCCTGAAGAAGATGCTGCTGGTGTACGTCCACCACAGAGGGCCCCGAATGTGAATCTTTTCATTTTTCAGCTCTTCGATATCAATTTTCTCACCATTTCTGAACCGCCTTTTCTTCTCGTGCCTCCTGTAAGCTACATGCATGGCCACCAGCAACGCGGGTGTGGAAACAAAGATCAGCTGCAGGGCCCAGAGTCTGATGTGAGAGATGGGGAAAAAGTGATCATAGCAAACGTTTCTGCACCCAGGCTGAAGTGTGTTGCAGACAAAATCTTGTTGTTCGTCTCCCCAGACTCTCTCTGCAGCCACAACCAGGATCATGATACGGAAGATGAAAAGCACTGTGAGCCATATCTTCCCGATACTGGTTGAGTGTTTATTTACGCCTCCTAAAACGGCCTGCAGAGTTCCCCAGTCCATCTTCTTTTCTGTGTCCTTTTACCTGCAGGATAACATAATATACCACATGGTTGGTTTTCAAAGGGTGAGGAATCAGCTCTAGACCTATGAACAAGAGGACTTCCTAGCACTCACTCAGGAGTCATACACAAATGCAAGTCACTTTCATTAATGTCACCCATATGTTTATGGATTCAAACAGCTTATTAAACTCCCTCTTTCCATGTATTTGTGATGGGACAAGCATACCTTGATATATTTCTCAACAAGGCTTTGGGCAGGAAATAAGTTACATCTTCAAATACATTTCCTCCATGCATCCTCTACACCCTCCTTCCCTTTCTTGAGATATTTCCCTTTCTGTGGTTAACTCTTGTCAGTGCTTTGCCTCTCAGTATATTTCCCAAAGCAATACAAATTAATAGCACTGCACAAGTTAAGGCCACATCTACACAAAACAGAGACTACTCTAGTAGTTTTCATCAGATTTCTTTGCCAACACCACAGCCCTAGAAGGCTGGGCTGGTGCCTTTTTTGCCTCCGAGGTAAGTACTACTTGGCCTTCTTGAGCAGAAGTCCTCACTCCTCCCAGACACCTCCCTCCAAGCAGGCCTCCAAGGCTTCCTGCTGTAGCTCAGACATGTCCCTTTCTTGGCAGGCCCTTCATCTCAGAAGTACAGCATTTGATTTTGCTAACACTGCTGAGAAGCCTCAAGCCGGCTCTGTCAGGGCTGCATGCATATATATATATATATCACAAACCAACAGGCAAAGGAAGATTTCACATTCATTGCTCTCTCATCCAAAAAGGAGATAAGGGGAGTCATAAAGCTGGGAGGAAAAAGCCCTCAGCTAAAATGTTTATGTTGATTTTCTAGATGTTGTCACACCCCAGCAGAACAAACAGGAGGTCAAACTTCAAGGAAGCTCCAATTCATCTTTTCTCCTTTCCTCCTACTCTTGAAAACTAAAATCCACACTCTTTTTGCCCCTTTGAAAGTTAAACATAAGTTTTGCTGAAGCCAGAATTCAGTCTCAGGGCTCAGTTTTCACTGATCACAGCCATTTGGGAACAATCACCGAATCGGACAAAACACTTTGAAACCAGAGCTGGGGACTTGCATAGCTGGTCCATCATCTTTCAAGGCTAGGGCTCAGCTTCGCTGTGTGGGAGAGCCACCCTGGCCACGGATAAGAGCTCTGTCTCCTCTTGGCGCAGGCTGCGTGCTGTGGGGAGAGGATGGTACGCTGCAACACCACACTGGTCCAAGTTTTCAAAATCCCTCATTCTCACATAACAGAGAGAAAGAAAAAAAAAAATAACTTCTCTATCCTGGTGTAGTTCCAACACAACTAAAGGACTAACGTGCCCCAACACAGGCCCTGGGTACAAGGGCCTAGCTTGTACAGACAAGCCTTGAGGCAAGAGGGAGAGGTCAGTTTTACTGGGATGAGGAAAGGTGAAATTGGGTAAGACAAAAAAAAAAAAAAAAAGGTTTGAGAAGATGGCTGGAATTCCTTAGACTTCTCATGTTTTGTCTCCGGTGAAACTGGCAGTATTTTATGCAACTTTTTACATTGACCTAAACTCTAGGCTATGATCAGAAACCTGCACCTTTCTGTTATGAATTTCCTCATGCCTGTTGCATAGTCATTAAAATAAAGTCAATTAAACCTTCTCAAGGGGCTAACTGGTACTGATGGAAAGCATTTGAAGTGTTTATCCCAGTGGGATGAACAGATTGGGATCCAAGCACGGGCTCACACTGCAGTTCTGAGGCAGCGCTCAAGTCTGGGAGGAAGCACCGACATTCCTCCCTGCCGATCTGCCACTCCAGAAACACTGAAACTGGCCGTGGGGACCGAGCGAATCTAGCGGGACACTCACCCTGCCGACGAAGGGTGTCGGAAACCACTCGAAATCCCCTTTCGAGCGGGAACGGCCGCAGCCGACTCCCGCCGGCGGACGCCCCTCTGCCAGCGCCAGGTTTGGCTTCGAGGCCCGACGGCTCCTGCCGGGACCGGCTGCGCTGCGGGA